>JANIIA010000003.1:28117112-28128154 GCA_027478495.1 Erythroxylum alaternifolium | reverse complement strand
CTTGGAGTTTTTCAATAAGAAGGTAGTGAATAAATTCTTTAGTATTGGAGATTTTGAAATAAATCTGATGAGTTACTATCATCTGCACGAGAATGTCATTTACATATCATTATATTTTTGAACACTGTGATAAGGAGATGAAAAATTAGGGATATGATGTTATTCAGGTTTTGATGGATTATTAGTGGTCATGTGTTGTGAAATAGTTCTTAGAGTTAAAATAGCAGCGAAATGATGTATAGGATTAGTGCAGAGAGTTAGATATGAAAAGGTGATATGCTCTGTTTCTTTACTGAGCATATATGAATATATATGTTTTTATACGAGAGTTGATGAAGACGAAGAGATGTTTAAGAAAAAGGTTTTTGAGTTGAGGAGTATAGATAGTATCATCTGTGATGACGTCATATCGTCTTAAGTTGACTTTCTGCTTCTTCTGCTGTTGACCGAAACATCTCATTCTGTATCGTATTGTCTGCTCCATTTTTGACCCTTCAGATGATAGAATTTGTTTTCAAGGTCTTCATAAAAGTTGTAGATCTTGAAATCCTCTTTCAAACCATATAAAGAACATACAAATTTGATATCTGTAGTGAAAGTTATAGCAATTTTTCCATTACATCTATCTTTCTGCGTTTATCTTTCTGCGTCTATGTTTCTGCGCCTATTTTTTTGCGTCTATCTTTCTGCATCTATGTTTCTGTGTCTATGTTTCTACGTCTATTTTCTGGGTCTATCTTATGCTTAGTCTACTTTTTACTTCGTCTACTTTTCACTTATATGACCATAACTTCTTCTCTAGATCTCTAAATGATCTGATTTTTAAACCAATAGATTCCTAACGCAGCGTTCTATCCCTTTATAAACTTTTGTAGCATTCCGAATTGAATTGAGAAATATTGACTACATCAAAGTGTGGAATCTGTTGGAACAGCGAAATAGGATTTTCTTCTTGAATACCCTTCGATATTTTGATTATATCTAGATCTATAAGATTCCAAATGAGACGCTTTTTAATTTTGGAGTAAACTAAAGGTATAGGCTTACAAATTGTCTCAAGAAGTCTAATTTTGATTCGTTCTCTAAGATATTGAATTTCTGGATGGAAGTTGTACGTAATTCATTGTTTTTTATTGTGAACAACCTGATAATGTTGGAGATATATCTTCCAAATTTCTGAACTAAATTGAGTGATTTTGGTGTCAATGGAAAGATAAGACATAGAGGAACACTTTTATAGAAGATAGTATGACCAAATTACATCAGTTCCGCTTCCAAATTGAATGTGAACAATAGACTTGAAAGTGTGACTTGGAAAAATCTGAAGTGAGTCAATAAGAAATGAATTGAGATTCTAATGGTCTTAATGAGGTATAAACCTAAGTATAAATTGTACTTAGATGAGTTTTGATATGAAAATGATTTTATGAATGAAATTGATGGGAAGATACTTGGGGTTGCCATGAACATGCAATGTACATAATTCATTTCATACATGTACATTATTAAACACTCATAATTTTGCAAATTGTGATATATATGTATGGTGTTTGATATAGAGGAGCAATTAGAACGTCAACCTCTAGATGTTGTTGGAACTTCCAGGAATTAGCTTCGGGAGCAATTTGTGAGTAACTTAGATGGTTTCTCTCAATTATTGTTTGCTTAAGTTATGTTGTGAATGATAAATGAATGTGAATAAGGATTGAGATATTGAAGTGCTACTTGTATGTGAATGTGAAGACCTACGTGCTATATAATATGACTGATTGTGTTACATGCATTCCATTCATGAATGCATAATCAGATAATAGAAGTTGTGACTAGAGTAGCCAACGAGTAACGCTTAAAGCTCAACGAGTGAAAATGAGCCTCGCGGTCACAAGTGTTTTAGAGCCTCAGGCTCAACATGTAATGAGCCCGATATCCAAGAATGGATACGGGACAGTTCAGGCACTCAGTCACAATAATGTAACAATTGGAAAAGAGTCTCATGATCATTTCATATGCATTTGGTTATGTATGTATGTTTGTTTGATTGAAATACATGATTTGCCTATGTTGAAGTGAAAATGTGAAACGTGATCAAATATGCAACAATGTGATTATATGTTAGGTGAAATGATGCATTGCATGAATTGAATAGACCATCGATGATGGTTACCTCATTGAGTTCACAAAACTCACTAAAATTGCAACGATGTCTTTTCAGGACCGAGGGACGACTCTAGCTACTGAGAGGCTCTACCTTAAATTGTGATTGGCAAGAGAAGTCGTGGCCTAAAGGTCGGTCAGCTGGGATTTTTTTTGTTTGGATAGATTAGTTAGATTGTACATATTTTTCCTTATTCATGTAGTATTATTGTATTAGGTTTGATGATCTACATATGGAAATTCTTAAAAGTCACAATGTAGACAATCGGGTTTTTATGAAATGAAATGAGGAAAAAGTTGGTTTTAAAATATTGTGGTTTCCTTATGATGTTTATAAGTGAATTAGGATACCATATCATGTGAAGTGAATGTAGTGTGCCATTATCCTAGGTTATATACCAGAATGCCCTCCAGGCGTCCTGGTGTATACCCTTCAGTAAGGGGGTGCTACATAAGAAATAAAGAACATTTGATTAGAATAAATTTGTCTGAAAACTTCTAGTTTTTAGTCAAAAATGGCATGAAAGGAAGAAATGAAGGAAGAGAACACAGCAGCACGATCGCGACTCTGCTAAAGCATGTGGAAAGTCATGATTGTGTCTCAGTATGATCGCGACTCTGTTGAAAAATAAGGGAAGTCACGATCATGCCTCAGGACAATTGCGACTCTGTTGTTGAAGGAAGAAAGTCGCCATCGTGCACATGCACGATCGCGACTCTAAAACTCTGAAAAAAAAGGAGGGACTGTTTTGAAAATCCTTTGATCTTTTGTCCATAACTTCTTTTCCCGACCTCCAAATGACATGGGATTTGAACCAACATACTTGAAACGAATTTTTATACATCTCCACCAAAAATTATAGCCATGTGAAATCATTTGGGAGAGATCGATTGATAAATTTTAGACAAAATTGATGAGGAGTTTTGGAATTTCATAACTGGAGTATTTTCACTGAACATATATTTCGGTATTTTAAACATAACGTGTTCTGTGGTTATCAAAATGGAATGATTCTTAATTTGAAGAAAACTAGAGACATAGGGCTACAAAAATTCTGAAGAAATAGAATTTTAATTCTATCTCTAAGAATTTCAAAATCTGGCTTAAAATTAAGTCTTGGCTTAGGCTATATCACTACCAAAGGTAAAAATCATATCCTATAGTTATCAAATAAACCATTTTGATGTAGGCTGAATCAGACAAAACTGTCTTCAAAAAAGTTGTAACGTATTCTCTTAACTTTCAATTGATATAAAGTTTGTAATTTTTGGATATTGTAATTAAGAGATATGAGTTGTACAACTTGACAACATGATCATGCATTAGTTGAATTTCTAATGTGCTTAGTCTATAGTATTTAGAGTATAACTTTCAGAGTACTAAACTGAATTGAATAATCTTAGAGTCATTAGAAACTTAAGAGGTAGGAGAGTGATTTTCTAGAAGAAAGTATTGCCAAATTATTTCATTTCTTTGGTCAAATTGATCATGAACAGTAGACTCGAAGGTATATTCAAGAAAAATCTGAATTGACAAAATGAGCTATGAATTTCGATTTTAATGGTTTTATTAAAGAATAAACCATAAGTATAAATGATACTTATGTAAGTTTGGAAATATGAATGTTTGTGTGACAAGAATAATAGAGCAATACCTAGGATTATCATTCAACATGCATTGTGCACATTTCATATACATACGCGTGCATTAACAAATACTTATAATTGTGCAAAAGTGTGATATGTGTATACTACTTGATATAGAGGAGCACTTGGAACGTCAACATCGAAATGTTTCTAGAACTTCTAGTCATAAGCTTCAGGAGCAACCTGTGAGTAACCTAGATGGTCTCACTCAATTAATTGTTTGTTGTATATTATGTTTGAATTATCGAATGAATGTGATTTGATTGTGTTGATTCTGGACAATGAAGGTCTGATGATTATGATAAATGAATGTGATATTAAAGTGCTACTTGTATGTAAATGTGAAGAACTAAATGCTTCATAACATGATTGATTGATTATGAGAGATACATTCCATACATGAATGCATGGACAAATAATGAGAGTTGTGACCTGAGTAGCCATTGAAAATGAGATTAAAAGCCAAAGGCTCACTATGTAAAATGAGTCCTACATCCTTAACACATAAGGGATAGTATAAATGATCCCGGTATCTACAATAGATACAAAACAATTTAGGCACTCGGTCACAACAACGCAATAATTGGAAAAGAGTCACATGAGCATTTCATATACATTTTTAATAAGTATGTTTCATTGTTTGAAATGCAAAATTATCTTACCCTTAAATGAGAATGTGAGATGTGATCATTTATGCAAAATGTAAAGATGTGAATTATATGTTATATGTGATGTGTTGTATGAATTGAGTGAGCCATCGATGATGGTTATCTCATTGAGTTCGCAAAACTCACCCAAAATTGTACGTTGACATTTCAGGACCGAGAGAGGATTTTAGCTACTGAGAGACGCTACAAGAAGTATAGTCTTGTACTTTTGGGAAGAAGAAGAAATGGCTCAAAGGTTGGTCAGCTGGGATTGGAAGGATTAGATAAACTTTTTGTATATTTCCTCTTTCATATAACATATTTTGTATTAGGATATGATGATGTACATGTATAGGTGTTTAAAAAGGTACAATGTAAATACGTTCGGATTTATGAAATGAAATGAAGAATACAGTTTGGAAATTGGTTCCAAAATTTGGTGACTTTTATGTATAATAGTTGATGCCATGATTAAGTTAGATATGTTGCCATGTTATAAAGTGAAGGTGAGATAGTTAACACGTCATTATTATAGATTATATACTAGAATATCCATAGGGTGTTCCGGTATGTAATTTATAATAATGGGGTGTTTCATCAACTCCACTTCTGGTGCCTGCACAATAAAAGGTAACAACCAATTAGTACTAATGGGCAATTCTAAAAAGCGAGGGACATACCTGCCAAAAGGACTTATCTCAAGTGCCCAAATTGCTTCCTTTATGTCCTCCCCAAACTCGAACTTTCATTGCTAATAACTAGACATCTTTTGCTAATGAGGTAGTCAAGGCTACCTCCAAAGGGTCACCTGTAGAAAGAAGGGACCAATGCTCCACCAAAGAGTCAGGAATATCTACCTTGGAGATTGACTCGCAATTTGATGGATAGCACATGACATCAAAGATATTGAAACGAATGACCTTGCCATTGAACTCTATAGTTAACCCCCACTCTGTACATCGATTTTTATCCAAGATGTCTTCAAAAATGGCCTGCCTAATAAAATTATCGACCATAAAAATCTAAAGGGAAAACAAGGTCGTTAACCTACACCAAAACATCCTCAATAACCCCCTCAGGGTATGCGTTAGATCTATCAGCCAATTGAATGATAACACGGGTATCCTTTAATGAACCAAGATTAAATGCTTTAAAAATAGATAAAGGTATAACATTGATTGAAGGTCCTAAGTTTAACATACATCTCTTATACCTCATGTTACCGATCTTACAAGGAATGGTAAAAATACCTAGATCCTTGCACTTAGTGGGTAACTTCCTCTATAAGACTTCTGACACATTGCCCCCTACACTTATCTTCTCATCACTCTTTAGCTTCCATTTGTTGGTGCACAGCTTCCATTTGTTGGTGTATAGCTCCTTTAGAAATTAATCATATCGCAAAACTTGCTTAATTGCTTCCAAAAGAGGGATATTAACTTCCACCTTATGAAAGACCTCTAATATTTCCTTTTCCTTTTCCTTTTCATTTTCTTACTGCTTATTCTTTTCTAAACTGCTTGGAAATGGAACACGACGTGAATCATTGACAATAGGGTGTGAAGCACTTACCTGAGGATGGCGATCTTCCTTCTTCTTTGTTAGCTCAGTTTCTTCCTCTTCTTCTTTCTCCTTCCCCTTCCTTGGTCCTTGTACCTCCTTGCCACTTCTCAAGGTAATAGCATAAGAGTCTTCTCTTGGGTTCCTTTCAGGGTAATTAGGTAACCTTGTGGAACTTTGGGTTTATAGCCTTCCCATGGCATCCGCTAACTAATTGACCTGATTTTCCAAATTCTTCAAACCACTCCTCACTTCCTGTTGAAATTGAAGTGTGTTATATTCTAATCTATTGACAATTTGCTCTAAGGACATACCTCCAGCTTATTGTTGTTGTTGTGGTTGTGGAGGCGGTGGCCTTGGCTGAAATTGTGACTAACTTTGATGGAAACCTGGTGGTGTATGGAATCCTTATTGCTGCTACTGATAATTGGGTTGGCGTGCATTAGAACTGCTTCTGTACTGTGGGTTTCTATACCTAAAGTTGGGATGATCCTTCCAACCCAGATTATAAGTGGAGGAAAAAGGATCATATCTCCTCTGTTATCCTTGGAACCCCACAACTGCATTGACGTGCTGGTCATCCTGCAAGGAAGGGCATGCATCTGTCGGATGGTCAGCTAATGTACAAATATCATATACCTTGGTAGGCCCCTTCCCTATCACTGCATACTGCACTAAGGAAGTCATATTTGTAAATTGGAGTTGGAGACCTCCTTCACCTGCTTTGTCGAGGAGGAAGCATTACTACGATTGCCCTAATAGTCATGCAAAGACTGCCTTGTGTCTTCTCGAATTCCATAGATCTCTTTCCTGATGTTAGCAGCTCTTAAGGAAGGGAAGTACTGCTCTAAAAATGCCTACTGCATTTACTCCCATGTATTGACCAAGCCTGCCGGCAAGTCATACAACCTCTCTTTAGTTGCATCTACTAAGGCAAAAGGAAATGCCTTTAAGTTGAGTTGCTCCACTGAGACTCCCATTGGCTTCATACATGAGCATGCGATGTGGAACTCCTTCAGAAACTTGTTGAGATCAGTGATGTGCCTGATCCTAGTGCATTGGTGTCACGAAAAACTGTAAAAGTAGGCAATGCATGTATCAGTCCAGGTTTAATTTCAACTTCCAGCTCATTATCTGGATAACTAATACAAAGTATATTAGGGTTGAAAGAAAGAGCTACAAACTCCTTTAAGGTGCGCTGATGAGGTTCCATAATCTCCTCTATTTTGTTTGAACTCCTATCGACTTCTTCTTCAAAAGATAAGGAAAGACCACTCTCGGGAAGGTTTCTATAGATTCCTCACTCTCTCTGACGAAATCTAGTGTGACTTGCAATAGGAGAAAAAGAAAAAGGGTTAAGTGGAGAAAGTAACGATCCTTTATTTTTCCTTAGCAAATTTACGCAAACAAATTTTTTTAAGGAATTGTGGGATATACAAACTGATGAAAGAATAAAAAAGAGATCGCAAAAACAAAAATAAAAACAACATAACAGATAACTATTAACACACGCCGACTCCCAGGCAACGGCACCAAAATTTGATAGCCTATCGCTAACTACCAAATAATAAATTCCTAACTATCAAACTATGCTATAAATGGCGAGCTAGAGTCCAACCATAGAGAGTTTGGATGTAAATGTTATTTCAAATGTTGTAAATAAAAGAAAACAAGTGAAACGAGACAATTAAGATGCAAAGAACGAAAATAAAAGACAAACACAAAGCGAATTTAGAAAATACTAACAACAATGGTAAATAAGTGGGTTGGAGATATCTTTGGGCTTCCTAGATGTTCATTGATCCTTAAATCTAAACAAAAGGTACTCTCACATGGTGTTAGCCTATAGACTCGATTAAACTCTCGAACCCTTAATTTCTCTAAAATAGGCAAAACTAATAAGCTCTAGAGATGCCCTGATCTCCACTATAACCTAGAATGGGCTCTTTAAGTTCAATAACGAAGACGCATTAGGTACTAAGAAACGACTAACTTAGGCCACCCACTTATAAGCTCGAAAGGTGTAACCTAAAGGTATGGGATTTAGATTAGTCGATTAAGTATCCTGACAAATTCAACTAACCTATTGCTACTTTCGGGAATAACTATGGACTATTACATATCACACGCTCATCCCCTAGCCTTTAGATTATAAAGTTACCTAAAGGGTGATCAAGCCTATAAGCAATCCTTATTCATCACATTTATCTTAAATCCCAATCCAACCTAGACCTACAAGCACCAATTCAAGACAAGTTCAACTCTATTCTCATAATTTCCATCCTTTCATCCTTAAAATATCTCCAAACACGTAAGTAGTCTAGCCACGTATGTTCATATTAAGCACAATAGACATTAAATAAACGACCATACTTAATTAAATAAAACCAACGCTAGATATGATAAATGAAGTGATAAAAACCAAAATTCAACACTAACTTAATAGAGATCAAAACTCTTTATGCTAAAAAAGGACTAATCCCCAAATTACAAACTCTAAACTAATTACATCAAAATGAAAATTCCAGCACACACAACTTTCGCAAAACCCAAATTAATTTAAGTACAAATTAATCAAGAGCATCACAAATAAGCAAAAACTCATAACATAAACCATTAAACATTCAAATACCCACTAATTTCATATCTGAAAAGAAATCACATAAATAAACTCAAACAACTAAGATTAAAGCTGAAAAAATGAAGGAATAAAACATCCATTGATCTAACATAAAGGTTCCCTACAAAATTCATAAATTTCAGCTATAAAATCCATTAAACACTCATTCTAAATATCCTAGAACATGTATAAACGTGATTAACACTAAGAAAGCTTTAAACCAATGGAATGAATTTTAAGAGCTTCGGACATATGAAAATAAAGTAGTGAAACCGAAAGAAAATAGCTACTTATGAAGAGTAACAAATTAATAACTGAATATAGCTAAAAACCAATGAAAAAGCTAAAGCAAAGTGGAGTGAAGAAAACATTGTAGCTGTCTTTACAGTCGAGAGCCTCTCCTGGAAAGCTAGCTCCAAGCCGCCACCGTGCCAAAAAAGTGTTGAAGTTATGACAATAATCTCTCTACTTCTTACCCCTACGCGTCCCTCTTTGTTCTCTCTTCTTTTCCTTCTCCACGCTACTACTACTATGCTTTCATTTTTTTGAAAAAAATTCTGGTCCACTTACTATTCATCTCTTTTTAAACCCACGCTCTCCTTTGTTACTATGCGACTTCGTTTTATGCTAGCTAATTTTGCCACATTTTGGTGCCCCTTGATCCACCTGTTGCATGCGTTTTGTTTCATGCCTCCAGCTGTTGTTTTGTTGTTTCTGTTCAACGTGTGTGCGCGCATGAAATACACTAATGAATTAAATACACCCATGAGAGGTATTATGGTACGTCTATGTTACATAACTACCAAAGGTAGTTAAGGTGTAGCATTTAAAAAACAAAAGAAGATAACGACATCTTCTTATTGGAAGAGAAGAACAAACACAACCTTCTGGAGAAGAAAAACAAAGTAGTACAAGTTCTTTAACCGGTGGAAATTCCAACAAGAATCCAAGTATGTGATTCTTTGTTTTGTATATGCATATGAAACGATCCTATGATTCACATGATCTTTGTGATTATGTTTTATCATGTTTAATTATCTTACATTGGTATCAGAGTAGGTTAATTTTTTTTATGCTTGATGCTTGCATAAATATGTTTTTTATGATATGATATTTCTTACCATATCATATATCTGTTTTACATTTATGTTGTTCCTCAGTCTGTTTCTTATAATCCAAACCACTTTGTTCTTTATTTTGTCTCTTCTTTCACGAGTGCTGGGAAGATATTTGCTGACGGTGAAAAAAAAATTGCATGGTCTTTAAAACAAAATAAAGACAACGTTGTTTTTCATTTTCGTTTCTTCTATTTTAAGTTTTGTTTATTTTTTTCTTTTCTTCGAAGTCAGAAGAGTTGTTTGCTTTTTTGTTCTTCTCGTTAGGATGCTTTTATTTTCCTGAATATTTTAAAAAAAACTTAGAAACTTAACGCAGTGAAGAAGAAGAGACTTCTTCCTAACTACATTCTAAAGTTGGATAAGACAGCGTGTGCATATGTGCACATATAAATATATATATATATATAAGATATGCATATATAAATATAATAGTCGTGGCTATAAGCAACAGATACATTGTTATACATATATATATAAGTACAATAAGATAAAAAATCTTATCAAATTGTTCTTGATAACCTAGAATTGGTTCAGGCTTTGGACTTTGAGATTCAACAATAAGGTTTGTGATACTTTTAGGCTGCAATGACATGTAGAGAAGCAGTTAAAGTTTCATGAATGGATCATGTCTATGTAATGTCTAATGGGCTCATAATTTAATCACATTGATGTTGGGCTAAACCTTATTATCTATATTATTAGAAATAAGTTTTCTAATTTAAAATAACTAATTTGTTTAGTTAAATAAGAAAGGTTTTTCATTAGAAATTAGTTTTTTAATTAAACCAAGATAATTGATTAGTTTAATTATAAGTTAAATTAGAAATAAGCTTCTAATTGATTAGATATTAAAAGCATATTTGGATTAGTTCAATAAATTATTAAAAATAATAATAAATTAAATTATTTACATATATGAGTATAAGTTCGCTATGTGTTAGACAAAAATAATTTGTTATTTTGTATACTGTTCTGATTCTTGAAAATTTTGTTTTTCAGGAAAATGCCTATTATTAAGCAAATGCCTAAGCTTATTCGATGTGAGGTACAGAAGAGACGAATTGGCAGCATGTATTTACAGTTAGTCAACATGCATTTAATGCCTGGAGATGGTCTAACACAACATATTATTGCAGTTGATAACATGATGCAAGAGTTATATTTTGGAGGTTACTTAGCTTACGCAGATGTTGAAGTAAAGTATATGATTTTGCTTGTAACATTACCTCAACCTCAAGGCGAACTATTACAAATGCTCTGGAATAATATGCCTAAGGAGAAGACTTATAATTTGTT
>JANIIA010000003.1:28071741-28086640 GCA_027478495.1 Erythroxylum alaternifolium | reverse complement strand
TGCTTTTTGCTTTTCGTTTCCATGAAAATACTAGTCAAGCTACTTAAGTTAGAAGGCCTCAAATTATGAATGAATGCGACAATAAGGAGGGTGTTAAATTTATACTAAGTCTTAATTAGAATGTATATTTATCCAAGGCCTTAATGTACTAATTTCGCAGGCTAATGATCATTCACAACCTAATAGACTGTGTCTAAAATTAACAATTTTCCACTCAATCTAAGCCATTGGTACATTCTACAATTCACAATGTAGCCTAATACTATTGTGCAAACTTACACACAAAAGAAAAACACAAAATCCCTTCTCATACTTAAACAACACATTGTCCTCAATGTGAGAATGAAACAACCAAAAACATAACATATAGCCAAAATGGGGTCAAGAAATTATGTAACAACGGGCAGATAAAAGGAACAAACTTTATGCGCTTACGTAATCTCCCCCCGTGATCCTATTCCTCTTTTCACTTTTATTTATATAATACTAAAAGCAACCTTAACTACTAAATTCAACTAATTGACTAATACTAATTTTTCTATAAGTTACCTACCATGCAGTGCTTCTGTTTATGTCGATATCTTGATGCACCTTTTATTCTCACGGTGGTTGGAATGAATGGTTAGATGGTAGCCTCTCCATTACTCTCAAAGTCTGAACCTTCGCTACCATATTGCAGATTCCATTTTCCTTAACATTTTCTTAGCCTCGCTTCCTCCTTCGCGAGCGCTTCTTTCGGAATGCTTTTTTCGAATCCCCGATGTCTTTCTATTCTCCTCAAGGCTTAGGTTTGTTAGGTTCTAAGGGAGTGGAAGGTGCTCTGATCTCCCTAATAGTCATCTTGAAGGTCAAGTGCTTCTTTCCCACTCGTAGTGTTAGTTCACTCCTATCCACATCATTCATTGACTAAGCAGTGGTTAAGAACGGCCACCCCAGAATCATTAGGGTATCCTTAAATTCACTGATATCTAGAACATAGAAATCTATAGGAAAGATAAATTTACTGACTTTTACTGGCACATCTGGTAAAATTCCCATCAGTTTATGGGAAGTCCTATCAGCCGTCTTAATCACAAACTTCGTAGGCATTAAAGCTTGTAATCCCAAGTTTAAGCTGAGAGTATAAGGTATCATATTTATACTTGCGCCTAGGTCCATAAATGCCCTGTCTATGTGATTGTGTTAATACTACAGGGAATGAAAAAATCCCCTGGAACACCCTTCTTCACTATGTTAGGGGCATCTTCAAGTACTTACCCCTTTCTCTTCTCTGTGACAGACTCTTGTAAATTCATATTAGTTTGTATATGCTCTATTACCTCCTTGACCTTGTTGGCCTCAAGATCTTACAACTTTTTCGCTTCCAGTCTACTATATAATTGCTTCTTAGCAAAAAATTGGTGCGTGAATGTCCTTCTGGCCATTTACACTAGTCTTTTTATCATCTTAATTAGAAGATCCTTTTCAGCCGATTGACCTTCTCCTTCCCCCTTTGTCTCCATCTCATCATCCTGAGTTTGGCTTATAGCCATGACATGCTCCTTTGGGTTCAATTCGGTGTTTTTAGGAAGAGTCCTCGCATTCCGAGTTGACATTGCTTCTGCGAGCTGCCCTACTTGGACTTCCAAATTATGAATGTACGAAGCGTGATTTTTCATGATTTGCTCAAATTTATTTTCGAGCCTCTTGTGTGCTTCTTCCATTCCTCCTATTTCATCCAAAATTCTATCCAATTTTGAATCCATCAAGCTCGTCTTATCCTATTGGAAGCTTGATTGGTTTTGGGGTCTAAATTGCCCTTTATTGTTATTGTTTGGCCAGGATAAGTTTGGGTGATTCTTCCATCTAGGGTTATAGGTGTTGGAATAAGGATTATTACCTCCTCCACGCCCGAATTGCACACCCATGTAATTAACTTGCTCCAAGTTATCTTCTCTTATTGGGTAGCGATCCACCGTATCATGATCCATTTGGCCACATAACTTACACTTCATTTTCATAACCTTTACTTGACCCAAAGATGACGCCTTTATGTTACTGAGTTGTCGCATTAAGTTGTCAATCTTAGCTTGCTTCTCTGTCATTTGATCGACTGCAACAACTCCTTTTTGCTCCTTAAAACTAGTAGGTTGCCTACTATGTTCACTGGCCCACAAGTAGCTATTGCTGGCCATCTCATCTATCAGCTACTCTACTTCATCAACCGTCTTTCTCATTAATGATCCTCCTGACTCCGCATCAATGGCGTCTTCGGCAGGTTGGTTAACTCCATTATAAAATGTCTGCGGCAGGAATTCCTTGAGTAGGCTATGGTGTGGGCATCTCCTATGCAGGTCTTTGTAACCCTCCCATGCTTCATAAATAGACTCCCCATCTCCTTATTGGAAATTGGTAATTTACTTAATTATCTTGGTGGTCTTTGTCAAAGGGAAGCATTTATATAAAAAGGCACGCCCTAGCTGTTCCCACATTGTAATGTTAGCGGGGCTTAGTGAATGATACCAAGCCTTTGCTCTGTCTCTGAGCATGAAAGGAAACAACCTAATTCTCACTACAGCTTCCGACATCTGGTGATACCAAAAAGTATCACAAATCTCAAGAAAACTCACGATGTGAGCGTTTGGGTCTTCGTTTGCCAATCCATAAAATTAAACGTTCTGCTAGAGCATGTTTAGGGGGCTAGTTTAATTTCAAAGGAGACCACTTGAACAGGCAGTTTAACCACTCCTTGGTTCGCTGGATTGAGCCCTGGTCTCATAAAATCCATAAGCGTCCTCTGTTGCTACCTTCCAGGGTTAACTGCTTAATCCATATTTCTTTAGAATTCTTCGGCCATTTATACTTCCTCAAGTTTTTCTTCTTCTTCTCGGCGAGCTTTCCTAAGGGTTTGTTCTAAATGTGTGATATCTAAATCTAAAGTCTCTACTGTGCAATGCGAACCCCTCGTGACCCTTGTGTTCATACAAGAGCACGATCTTATGTCAAACTAACAAAAAATGAAACAAAGATTAAAACTATCCTGGTTCCTTAAACTATAGAACCAAATTGCCTTCCTCGGTAAAGGCACCAAAAACTTTATTCACTCAAGGTTACACGAGTTAAGTTTTACTAGTAATAACCTTGGTAATTAATGCAAGCGCACGAGTCATTCGTGTATTACCTAATGCAAAAATTAAATCAATTAATAATCAAATTTGAGAAATTAAAGTAACAAGAATAAACAAAATAGCAACTCACACCCAACCCGAAATCAACTTAGAAAAAACCAAGGGAGAGAAAGGGAATTTAATTCGAAATTAAATGAAACCTAACCAATTATACCACCACTAACTTGATGGGTCTAGATGATCCTAGGTTAAATTACTCTCTCTCGAATTATAATAACCCTAATTAATAATCCCTAATTCAAATTGTGGAAATTACTATCTCTCAATCTGCAATTAATCCAAAACCTAAATTAGTTCTAAGTTATCTATTAACCTACAGGGAATCTATGCTCGATCTCTCGATACACAATTCGACCAGTTTGATATAATTCTCTACCTTTTGATTCATCTAACTCTTGTTAGCCTAAATCAATGATTTTTACCCGATTCATCCTTTCAGTTTATTATCAAATTATTAAGCATAGAATTGAATCACAATTAATCAATAGAAAACAAAATCAATTGAATTTCATTAATCTCAAAAATTAACATCCAAAGGTGAGTATAAACTCGACTCAACATTCAACGCAATAAATCTCAACACCTATTTCAATTCTATACACAAATAAAACTAAAATAAATGGAAATACTATCGGGAACAGAATCTCAGAAACGACAACGGCAGGAAACTAGCTATTCTGGGAATTACTTCGTATCTAGCTTGACTCCGCGTTTCTCTTCCTTTGTCTCTTTCCTCAATCTCTTGACTTCTCTCTAGGGTTTCTCTCAAGAGTGACAGAATCTCACTTTTAGCTTAAGTCTTTTTATGACAAAATCTCACTTTTAGCTTAGGTCTTTTTTGCTCTCTAATGACTGCTGATGACTATCTTGTAGTGTGATATTTATTCTGTAGCAACCCTAGGTCAAACTCGGGGTCGAAGCGGTCTAAAAAAATAACCTAAAAATTGAGTTTTCGCATCAGCCCAAGGCAGGGCACGATTATGGCCCTTCATGTCACGATCGTGGCTGATGCTTTACCCTTTCTGTCATGAGTGTGGCTTGGAGTGCACATGTTGGCCCCCAAATTTTTTCATTGAATTAAGCATGATTTTTTATGGAATAAACATGGAATTTAAATTTTTTCCTCAAAATGAATTATGAGGTCATGATAGAATAAATATTAGAGTTTAATTATTTATTTCAATGTTAATAGGATTTAATTTCACTAGTTAGTGAAATTAATGCATTAAGAATGTATTAAGGGCAATTGTGGCATGTCACTTAAGATTAAAAGGCATAAAGCATTAAAGGAAGGGTAAGATTGACTTTTAATACTCATCAAGGGTAAAAAGGGAAGAGGAAAATGTTGTCTTCATTCACTAGAAGACAAAAATGTGATTGAAGGGAGAGAAGAGTGAAAAAACATGAAAAAAGTGAGAGAGAAGTGAGAGAGTCAGCCATTAGAGAGAGAAAGGAAGAAGCAAGTTAGGGTTTCATCTTTTCTTAGCTTTTAAGAGTGATTTTGAGGGTATTCAAGAAGAGAAAAAGAAAAAGGAAGAGAAGAGCTTCCATTTGAGCCAAACATCTCTTTGTTTGGTGAAGATTCAAGGTAAGTCCAATTTTAATCCTTTGGATTTTTGGAAGAGTTTTGTTTCATAAAGCTTAGGAAATGCATGGGTTTAAGTATTCCAGAATCAATTTTAGTGAATACGCTTATTGGGTTCTCAATTTGGATTCCTATTGAATTGGGTTTTTGCTAATGTTAAAGGGAATCAAGAGAGGCAAGCGGAGCAAGAGGAGAGGCATTTTTAAGCAAGGTTTTAAGTAAGGAATCAAGGTGGGTTACATATTTATAGTTGAGTTAATAAGCCATGAATGTTTTTTCCAAATCAAAAGAGCTAAATGATTTCAATTTCTTTATAAATGTTGCATTTATTGCTTCTTGAATGATTGAAGTATTTTCTATATGTTTGGAACATGAATCTTGATGATAATTTATGAAATGATGTTGAAAATTGTATTTGAAAAATATCATGCTTATGGAAATCATGATTTCAAAATTTTCAAGATATTACAAATACGAAATTCATGTTTGTGTAGGTTTGTGGTGGTTCATCATGTTATGTCACGTGCACGTTGACCATGTTAAAGGCTTCTCTTGTCTGCCCGCTAGTGGCATAGAGCTCGTTCACGGACTCCCTCATGTTTACCGGATATTTGTAACAACTCCCTCATGTTTACCGAAGATTCGCAAGAACTCCCTTATTTTTGTGGACTACCCAAACCATTACGAGTGCTTATGTTGTTTATGATGTGTTTGACAAGGTTGAGAATTTGAGAAATACATGTTTTATGGTTGCAAAGCATTTTACTCCAGAAATAGATATTTTCAATAGTTTTGCTTGTTTCTTCGCTATAAACTTGTTACCTACGAGCTTTTAAGCTCACCTCTATTTTTTCCCCATCTCCAGGTGAAGAGTAAGAGATCGAGTGATAGAGAGTCAAAGCATCACTCTAAGTCTGCATTTTTTTGTATTTAAGTTAGCTTATGAAAACACAAGGCTTTAGCCACATTTCAAGTATTACTCATATGTATATTTTTTATTTTTTATTTTTGGATTGTAAGACCAATGATGTATTTAGGTCTTGAAATGCCTGTTAAAGCTTTGTAAAACTCTCTTCTTTTGATGTTAATGAAAGATATTTATGTTTTGCTTATAACTTTCCAAATTTTTCGCATTACATTTTCAAGCATTCATAGGGGTAAAATCTGCTTTTCGATTTCAGGGGAAATCTGTATTAATCTAAGCTTATTTAGGTAATTTTGTCTTCTTAGAAGTTATAGTTTATCCTTTTAGCTTCCCAATGATATAAAGTGTGTAATTTTTGGAGATCGGAGTTAAGAGATATGCTATTTACAAGTTAGTGATGCTGCATAGGGTGCAAGTTGGACACTTTATGGTCTTTTTTTTTCTTTGCTTGAGTTAACAGAAAATGAGTTCTACGGTGTTTTGAAATGGGAATAATTAGTGTGATAAGTTAGAGATCAAATGAAGGTGATAAAGGGAGTTGAATGTGTGCTGAATTATTGAAGAAGGTATTGACATAGTTGATGTTACATTTGTGTGAACATATGCAGAAATTTATGATGAATGTGCATAAGTTTGAATGTTATGTTTTGGGTAGATAACCAATCATAGATTATGATTTGGTGATAAATTATATTGAATTGGAATGGAGGTGAAAATGATGAGGAAAATAATTTAGAAATGATAAATATGGATAAAAGGTGTCATAGGTAACTTATAGGAGTTAGAAATATAGAATTTGACCTGTAAATGTCCGTTGGGCGGACCTTCTTGGGTATTCCAGCATTTCAGCTCAGTTCATGTTTGCTTGGAGGGCATATGTCCGCTAAGTGGACATTCTCAGGATAACTATGAAAATGTGAAAATTTTGACCCTATAGATGGCAAAATCTCTCTTTGAGGTCTTCACGGAAGTTGTAGAACTTGAAGTTCTCTTCAAAACCATGCCTAAATAACCTTAATCTGACATCTATAGTGAAAGTTATGATTTTTTTCCCAAATCATGTACATTTATAAGTTATGGGCCTATCATTGCTTATCTATGATATATTTAGGATTGAATGGAACTTGAAATGTACTTAGTTTGTTATGGAAATAAGAGATAAATTGAGTGATGTGTTTTGAGTGACAATTGAGGATAAGAACATAAGAATGGATTGTCGTATGTCAAGTGCTCAATTATGGAAATTGTGGGATGTATAAGAACTGTACAGAGTGTTGTGCACATATTTTATGACTCTCGAGTTAGATTTTGAAAACGAGGCCTAACAAAATCTGTAGCCTTGTTCTTTATAATTCTTTTCTTTTGATCTCCTTTAATTATGTTTTGGTCACTATCAAGTGACTTTTTAAACTTCTGTATATATTCTTGAGTCTTCTAGGGTATAGAGTTTGCCCACGTATTTTGGTTTCAAAAATAGCCCTGAATATTAAAAAAATACAAAACACTTGTGAGCTAGAAAAGGTAAAATTTGCTCCTTACATGATTGTTCATGGGAATGCACAATCATGTATAGCTTTTCTCCATCTTTCTGGTATGATTCTACAAGAGGCTCGCCAACTTGGTGCTTCTTTGTGCATGATTGTATGTGTGATAGACTTATTTCTCTAACTTTTTTCTTCTTTTCTTCACTTTTTCCTATCTCCATTCATCACCAAAACCATCAAACAATCCTTGGAATATATAATTAAGATCAAACTCTTGCCTTAAAATAATTAATCAAACAAAACACACAAAACACTAACAAGAATATTAATCTAAATCCTAAACACATGATTATCATCTAAGAAAACACTAAAAAACTTACACCTAGAAAACATACCAAGTTTTGCATCTATCACATGTTATATGCTAAATCATTTGTTAGGCATCACTATCATACAAATAAAACTCCTAGTCCTCAAAGAGAGTATTATATCACCCACATTATCTATTAGGACTGAAAAATGCATATAGATCTTATTCTTATAGTCGTTTCTCTGATAACTCTAACACTTTCAATTTTTATCATGTGAGCTGTTTTTTTAGGAGATTATATAAATATTGATAAAATTTTGTCTTTTAGATAATGGATGTTCAGTAAACTAAATTTTTTTAAAGTTAAAACTAGTTTCAGTAGCAATCGTAAAGGACCTAAATTTATGTGGGTATTGAGCACATGTTGATTTCTTTACCTTATAGTTCAATATCATTTGGCATTAAATGAATACCAAAAATTGGTATCACCATTATGGATAAAAAATGAGAAATATTAATTGTATCTCCAACAATTGATCTTAAATGAAATTTCACTAAAAGCCCTTATATGAGCCAAGTAAAGAGATTGGTATAAAAAGACCAATTATTAAACCAAGTGAGGAAGAAAAGGATGTAACCAATAATAATAAATAAAAGAAGATATAAACTTGCTTATATATTGATAACATTTGAGCAAATTGACTTGATATACATATTTAGGGATAGAAAGTATTGTAGTATGCATCAAGGGGAGAAAAAAATATATCTTTGAAATTGGTACATCAGTATTATTAAAAAAATTGCTCTTTACTTTTGTACATGTTTTTATGAGAACTTTGCCCATATGATACAATTATTGAAAAAAGGGAGAGAGAAATTATTTACTTTTTTCTTTTGAATGCTTGCAATTTGTATATTGTATACCTTGTATGTTGGAAAAAAGGAGGAGAGAATAGTGATATTAAAATTTAATCGTTTTATGATATATAAATTAAAGGGTAGCATACATTACTTGTTACTTTGACTTAAAGAGAATTCACTCAGTATCTTTTATTTTCTATAATATCATTAAATGTTTTATTATCACAAAAAGGATGAAATTGTTAGGCCAAGTGAGATTCCAACCCATTGTTTGATGATAATGAAATATTTTACTATTAATGTTTTTATCCTTAATAATATTGCTAAGTTAATATATGAAAATCAAGCTTAATAGAAGGGTGAATAAAGGAGCTAACTAAATCAATTGAGTAATCAAATGATGATGAAAATAAGTAAATTAAAGCATATGCAATTCAGTTGAAGAACAATGAACGAAAAAGAATGAAGCACATAAAAACTTAAACAAATCATTATAATCCTTCTTGTAACCTGGTTGAATATATCTATAAGTGCATAAAATCGATTATGGTAAGTTATAAATCTAGATTATTTCAAAGTATCAATATAATAAATAAAACAAGAATTTTTAAAGAGTGATTAAATTGTTAAAGGAATAAAAACAAGATAATTAACTATTAAGAAGTTAAGATAATAAAACGCTTGGGTTTTTGGGTTCTTTTACAAATAATTTCAATTATTATGAAAATTTTATTATTAAGGTTGAAATAACAATTAATCTAATGTATGTATAACCTCTTCTAAGACATATACATATATTTACCACCTCTGAATGTATAATTCAACCTAATAAAACTCATTAAATATAGTTAATCTATTAGTTATAACAATAGTCTATTAAATTCCTTTCTCTAGATCTAGAATAGTTATTCTCCAAGTGCAGAAATTATACTTTAACTCCCCAATCCTTTGTGCAATTAAGATTGAATCTATAATGATCAGGTATTAATTTCATAATTAAGATCAAATAGAATAACTTCAACTAAACGATAACAAATCATGTTTTAATAATTGAAATAATCAAGATAAAGTACATTATAACCCTAACTAGGGATTTAGTTGCTAAACATAATAATGAAATTAAAATAAAAAATAGATGATAATATCAAAGAAAGTAAATAAGAAAAAGATATAATAAGATATCCCCAATTGCATCCAAGTTGAGGTAAATCTTCTTCCACTCCAGCTTCTAAGCCCTCTTTGATGTTAAGAAAACCTATATCAATGACAAAAGAATAAAATGATTATTAAAAGCCTCTAAAAGTTTTAAGAGTTTCCTTTAATTATAGTTAGTAAGAGAATTTATAGTTATGATTACATAATAAATTCCTGAGTTAGGTCAAATTATATTTTTACGCATCCTTGGATTGTATACTATGAGTCTAATACTGGACTTACTTTCCTACCAGTGCCAGTTAGCTTTTGAAACTTTACGTTTGCAAAAATTGATAAGTTTTACACTAGTCACAAATACCACCAACATTAGTTTGCTCTTGCCTTTTAAACTTTTGTGTCCATTAACACACCAGTACCTATTCTATTTATACACTGAAATTGATTATATTTTATTTCCATATTGTATAGACGTCTCAATTTATTGATATCTTTAAGCTTAAATCAATCTCCAATACCTTCTAGCAAGTTATTTTTCATCTTGCTAGCTTCTAATTAACTTTAGTATCTTTTTAATTGGACAATGTTAGAAAAAGTTGAAATTAAATTCGAGATTTTACCTTAAATAATTATCTAGAACATAATGAACTAAACATAGGAACACATCATATAATTTTATATACATCATGTTATAAAGATGATAAATTATAAACCAATGAGCCCTTACAAACATGCAAAATATAGACTTATCAAATTATCCTATATTTAACTCATTGCTTGTCCTTAATTAATTAGAAATAAGAAAACCTAACTAACTAAGATAACCTAATTATGATAAAAAA
Source organism: Erythroxylum alaternifolium (assembly GCA_027478495.1). Lineage (NCBI taxonomy): Eukaryota > Viridiplantae > Streptophyta > Magnoliopsida > Malpighiales > Erythroxylaceae > Erythroxylum > Erythroxylum alaternifolium. The sequence goes on along the minus strand of JANIIA010000003.1, from coordinate 28,076,314 downwards.
TAATTCCACTTTTGTAGGTGTACTTAGCATTTAGCATATGTCATAAGTTGTTAAACTCCTAGGTGTCCCTAGTGAAGGAGTTATAATCTCTTAAGGTTTTACCATAATGATGCTCACAAATATTTACCTACACACATTAGTTAACTTAAAAATTAATAACACAAGATCTAAGCCTTTAATTGAATTGTAAAACTTGAGCATATAATATTTTTGAAGTAAAGATAAAGTAAATACTTCTCTACCTTGTTCATTAAGCTAAAATACTAATTGACATGTTTCTTACAACGTATCATTTATTCATATAAACGTTTTAATTTTGGATAAGGTACACTCATTATCTTCTTATGAAATTGAACTTTTCCTAAGTTTGAAAATTATTTAATCTCCATTACTAAGATAGATATACACAAACAAAAAATCAAAAGGTCTTTGGATTTGTTTCTAATAAGTTTAAATGGATAAATGCATTAACAAAGGAAGGGAAATAGGACAACAAAATAACTAACAATTAGTAGAGCAAGTAAATCAAAAAAATGATAAAAATCTTCATTAACTACTCTTATCTTATAAAAATTCCCTTTTCCTTCATTCTTATATGCTAATCGATTTTTTTAAAAACTATTTTTGTCTTTTTATTTGATTTGGCATGAATTTCTCTTTTCCAAATTGCCTTTCCATACTATCACTAACTACCTTAAACTCATTTCTATGCATACCATATGCACAACATCAAATCACCAGTAAAAGTTATAGTAATCATAAATTAAAGTTAAAACACTTCTCTTTCTTTTTAGACTTAACGTTCTTTGGGAAAGATTACAAAGAAAAAGGCTAAAATTTTACATAAAACTCAAGAACTTCATTAATGATTCAATGTATAAAGGATAAGAAATTTAGCTCAAGCAAAAATCTTAAGTACCTTTATCTTTTTATTGCTTATGCGTATCTAACATGTAATATTAAAGAGATGAAATGTAACTTTTTTAAAATAAAAAATGATTTCCATACTCAAAAGTAGAATTTTATATTATGGCTCAATTTCTCATATGGTAACTCAAGTCAAACCAAAGTATTATTGCCTAAGGAGTTTAGTTTCTCAGCATTCATAAAGATCAAAATTTCATATTATTCATTTAATCATATTGTGCACCTAACTTTTGATAACCGATCTTAGTTTAGAATTATGTATAAACTCATATTATTAACTTAAATTGACTAATGATATTATAAACATTAAAACAAAAAGAAAGCTAAACAAAAAATTAAAAACCTAAAACACGAAATATATATTTTAAAAAGTTTTTTAGTTATAACGTAAATCCTAAAGAAAATTCAATTTGTTAGAAATCAAACCCCACACTTAAACTTGAAATTATCCATAATGTTAGATAAGAAAGAACATAAAAGCATTCATGAAAGACAAATAAGGTAGAAAAATCTCCCTTAAGTCTATACAAGGTTGGTGAAGTAAATAAATTAAAAAAAAGGTTAGTGAAGTAAAATCCAATAGATTTTGAAAATTTTACCTTAAAAAATAAATATGCATTAGTAGAAAAAAAAACTAAAACATTAAAATAAAATAAAAGTAAAATTAGACTGTTGGATTGCCTCCCAACAAGTGCTTCTTTAGAAGTCTTTTAGTTGGATTTCCAATTAAGCTTTTCACTCATCTAAGATCAACAATTAAATAAGATTGCTTACCTTCCTACGAAAAACTTAAAGAATAGGAGATGTTGATAGGATAAATATTATTTTCTTGTGATGTGCATAATGCTAGCAAGGAAAAAGGTTTCTTTAATTTTAAATTAGGTGCTTCTTTGGTAGATAGTAAGGGATTAGTCTTTCATCCTCTTCAATCTTAAAAAATATGAGAATATCAAATCTATATATCTCCTTCCAACCTAAAATCAAGTTACACAAGTTTAGCATTCTACTATTTTTTTAATTTAGTCTTAAATCTATTCATGTTTTCACAAGCTCATTATAAATACGCTCAAAATCACAAGTATACGAGGTGTAACTTATAGTAAAGAACATATATTGATCCCTCAGAGATTATTTTTATATACTACTTAATTCAGAATGCCTCGTTTAAGAACAAATTTTAATGAATTAAAAAATTAAACTAAATCAAACAGCTAATAATGAACAAATGATAAAGCAAAAGTGAAGAAACTTGGAATTCAAGATTTAACAATTAGAGGTCACTTTTTCCTTACCTTATCTCCCTCCTGCCTTGTTAATTGAATTGTGCCTCACCTAAGATGTCCTAATTTATCAACTAACCTCTCTCAAGATGTAATTAATTATCCCTAGCCAAGTTAAAGGAAATGATTAAGCAATCTCTCAATCTATAAAATCAGTCCACCAATTTAACTAGTTGTGAAGTTATCAGCCGATGCTTATTCCACAGATACCGTCATTGCTTCTTCTCTGAGAAAAGAAGTTCACAAACTGTAGGCCTTCTACCTCCACGTAGCATTGCTCTTTCAGGCTTTTGCCCATTGCAGAAAATTCCCCACTTCTACCTCCCACAGGAGTCTCGATTGTGTCTCTAGTTATTTTCATTCGGATTCCTTGACTTGATTTGTCCAATGAGAAATGCAAAATGAAAGAAGGATCTTTCTGAGGTGAATTCAATTTGATCAAGTAATTAGCTAAGATCTCTCTCTAACTATTCAGTTAATTTGATGAATGTAGGTCTATAGAGTGTCAATTCTCATTTTACAACCCTACATAATTTACCCAATATAATTTCTCAATGTATTGTAAGGTATACGTTCAACATTTATCAAAAGCATCATTCATTCAAATTAACAAAGTAGGAGTTCAACAAGTAGTTCAAAAGCATTCTCTACAAATTACTTAGCCACTTATAATGTCATCAACATCCCCAACAACCAAACAATCCATAATAAAGATGCTAAAAGAGAAAAATGAAATAAGAACTAGATGAAACAAGCTCCTCCTCTTTTTTGCCCAAATCTAGAAAATCTGGAGTTGGTATGCTCTTTGCCCAATTTAGAATGAAAATCTTGATTCTGTACCTCTCTATAGGCTTAAATATGTTTTTTAGCTCAAGGAGGTAAGTTCTCGTGACACCCCTTCGGCCCTAGGGATTTTTTCTCTTATATAGTCATAAGAACCTAAGAATAAGTGAAACTCGCGTGTCTCTTTGGGTTAGGGATCCCACGATTGTAGGTTCTTATCTTACAATTCCTCCATTTCTCTTCTCCTCTCTTGGTCCCTAGCTCAATCGTAAAGGTTACTGGCCTCCATTCCTACATCAAAATGATCATTTCTTACCCTAAATCAACATCAAACATAAAAGAACTACCATAAGATCAAACTAAACAAAAACATACAAAATAGTTCCTAAAACACAACAATAATAACCCATAATGCAAGGAACACATGCCAAATACTTAGAAAAACACACACTAATGCACAACTATCAACTTCCCTATACTTAAATCTTTGCTTGTCCTCAAGAAAAATCAAACTCAACCAATCAATTATATTACTTCATTTTCACAAAGATCAAAACATGCAATCCTTTAAAGTTTGGCCAACTCAAATGTCAAGCTACTACATATATCAGACTACTTTTCATTATTTTACATGAGCAAACTCAACTTATGGCACCATCACTCAAAGATAAGTATAAACGTAAAATGAATCTTCCTCACGATTTCAATCATTTCTCTTAAGTGTTTAATGGTTAGTGTTTCGCTCAATCTGCCTATAGAAAACTACACTACCATAGGCTTGCTAATACACCAATTCTCCTCTACAATGATTACATACATAAATAGATCAAAAGGAATTTCTTCGAGTTGTAATATGGCAAGGGTTAAGGTGGATCAAACGAGGTAAAGGGGTTAACACAAACATTCATAAAGTAATAAGTGAACAAAGGGATAACAAAACATATTTCAAAGATACACAAATGTAAATATACTACTACTTCTCACTTATTAATGTTGCTAAAATGTTCTTCCTTTTTCTTTTCTTTTTCTCTTTTCTTTTTTTCTTTTTTTCATAAAATTGAAGAAACAATGAACAAAATAGCAACTAAATGCAATGTGATCTAATAGTAAAAGTATCACTCAACTCATCTAAACAAAATGTAGCAAAAATCCTAAAGTAATGCATCACTTAATACTCTACTAAGCTTGTGAATAGGTAGGCTAATAGGGTTTCAGATTTTAAAATGTAGGGTGTTTTCAAGAAATAAAAGGGTTAAGGCTCAATAGGGGGGTAGCGAAGGATAATAAAGGGTTGGTCATTTAAGCCAAAGGCTAACATAAAAAGGGCCTTAATCATCTCTATTAAGTATGCATCTATTAGACTCAAACTGTAACACCCCATCACCCTAGGGTACGAACCGAGACGCCCGTAGGTCATTCCGACACATATCCTAAGATAAGGGAGCGCTACGTGCGATCACTACAGTACTCCACATGGCATCATATGAATTTGAATAATTAAAACAAAAATTATAAATCACAAGATTTTTAAAAACCAAAATCTTCCTCTTTTCATTACTCAAAAATACCAGTTTTATACATCA
>JANIIA010000003.1:28002800-28022751 GCA_027478495.1 Erythroxylum alaternifolium | reverse complement strand
GTCAGAAACACTTCCAATTATGCTAACCCATTCAAAAAGACCAATTTACCCTTTTTCATAAGTGAGGGGATGTTACAGACAACCTGGATGAAGCTTCTGATGATGATCAAGATGTAGTTGATAATCCTCCAAGAAAGAAATGATATCACTAAGACACTCCTTAAGAAATCCAGGAGCTTGAAGCGTAGGTTTTATGATATTCCAACAAGATTATGCAGACTAGTCTAGTTCATATGATTTTTCTTAGCAAGTCTTTCTCTTTTTTGTTTTTTCTTTTTTTTCAATAGTATGTTTAAGGAGTGTCCTCATCCTAATGAGAAACAAAGGTTGGAGCTCAGTAAAAGATTTTGCTTAGAGGAAGGTCAAATTTTGGTTTTAAAATTTTGTTAATTTGCTTGTTTTATTCACTTTGAATTATTACTCACTATTTTGCTTATCGACTCATTAGATTCATTTTCTGGTTTCTGCATTTCACTCAATGAAAGCATGTCTATCTGTACAAAATGAAAGTGTAATGGCCATTCTTTGGTTCATATATGAGATGATTTTTCCATGCATTTGAGCAGAACATTGCTTAAAAAAAAATTGTCAAATATTTTGGTGATATTAGGATTTTACTTTTGATATGTCTAAATTTACTCTTTTTTTCTTCTTTAAAATGTTTGTAAATATCTTCAATAATGAATGTATTATTGTTTGATGGGTTATTAACTGTAACTAACGCCTGATACTAATGGTTATGTTGACTGTTAGTCTCTGGTAACAATCTAGTAAAAGATTCATTATTTAGAGGTTAAACTATGATCCCAATGTTGTTTTAGGGTCATCGACGACCTTTCATAAGGAATATATCTACGTTAGTATCTTTTGGCAAAGAAAGCAAGGAGGGATTGAAGCAACTTGTTGCAGGAGGACTTATGCTCAGAAGATGGTTAGAATATGGCTTATTCGCATGGGTTTTATCATGGTGGTACTTAGCAGTGTCACACGATTAACTCGCTCTAACCTTTCAATGACCGACTGGAAATTTACCTGCAGTCTTCCACCTCTTTTAGATGAGGAGTGGTTAGAGGAGTTTGAAAAATATAAACAGTCCCCTGAATATAAGCAGTAAGCTAAAGAGAAACCATTTTGAATTAAGCTAGTTACAATAGCTTCTCAAAGTAGTATTGATTACATGAGAAGCACTGTGAAGTAGCTTTATTTGCTGCTTGAATTTTTGCAGAGTAAATAAAGGGATGAGTCTTGAGCATTTCAAATTTATTTATTAGATGGAGTATGCACATTGAATGTGGGGAAGGGCACTCGATATCATGTTTGCTTTGCCATTTTCATACTTTCTATGCAAGATGTATATAACCTTACGTCTTAGATTTTGACTTTTTGCACTTTTTGCACTTTGTGCTGGGCAGGGCCTAATTGGCTGGGGGATGGTTAGAAGTGGCTTAGAGGTATAACCAACTTAATGTTGCTTTTCCATTTTTTCTCTTTTGTTTCCATAGCAAGTATTTGAAATTTACATTTTTTCTTCTCTAGGAACCTTCTCTTTTGCTTGGTGCTGCTGTGCTTTTCTTGTTGGAGAGGAGGATAGAAGAACATATCTTATAAAGCTCTAATTTGTATAGAGTTCCAATTTGTACCGTTTTATTCAAGTTTCTATTAAGAGATAAGGATAAGGCAGTGATAGTTTCAATATTCTGTTTTATTCAAGTTTCATTGTTATTGTGTTTTCTGTAACTGTTAGAATTGTGTTGCATTTCAATATCTAATTTTGATAGTTAGTTATATATACTCTGTGAAGTTTTGAATTTGTTGATTTGAAACATCGATGAGAAAATACAACTATTTTCTAGACCAAAATTTAATAAGTGTGAGTACACCATTCTGCTGTTGTTTTGTTTCTGTGTACATGTAGGGTGGTCATTCTGCTGTTGGTTTTTCTTTTGATCTATCTTTGCCCACTCTGATGTAGTTTGAGTGATTACTTTCATACTGTCAAAACCTTTTCTAAAGCAAAGACAAACTATTAGATATAAATAAGCATACAAACAATATAAGTTAAGAAAGAGTTTTCATCATTTTGTCTTCGCTTTTCATGTTTTGTGTTATTCAAGGTTAACAGATAAGGAGTACTATTGATCAATTTGTTTTCTGTAACAATTAGAAATACATTAACAATTGGTTTAAGTTTTCTGTAATATTTAGAAATCTATTTCATATCAATTTCTGTAATATTTAGAACTCTATTTCATGTCAGTTTCTAATTTTGATAGTAGGGTTATATATATTTTGATTTAGAACACTATTTGTTGATCTGAACACCAAAATTCAAAACTACCAAAATTTCGATTAGGCTATTTGAAGTGGAGCAATTGCTAGAGCAAAGTTTAATAAGTAAGTAACATTCGTTGGTTTTTGTGTATCCATTTTGTTGTTGTTCTATTTGTGTTTCTTGATAAGTTTGTACTTTGATCCTATTGGAAAACACATCCACAAAACTAAATCTTTAACTTAAGCCATGAATACTGAAAGGTAATTGATAATAGCTTAGGTTTGTGTTTCATTAACATTTTGCATGTGTTAACCAATTTTGTTCACTCCTATGACTGAAGAACCTTAACTCTCTAAAGTAGTAGTAGTCTTTTTTTGTCTCTCTTTGGACGTATATGTGATAAAAAGGCAAGAAGTTGTAAGACAAGCTCTTCACCACATATAATCTGAAAAAGAATAGAGCAAAATATAAGGTTCAAATTCCTTATGTGTAAAGGGAAGGTACCAACTTAAATCAATACCCACTTCAATCCCCACCAATTAAAAAGATTGAAAGATATTTAAAAAAAAAAGGAGATATATATATATATATATTCCTTAACTGTAAAGGGAAGGGACCAACCTAAATCAACATCCACTTCAATCCCCACCAAGCAAAAAGATTGAAAGATATTTTTAAAAAGGAGAGAAAATATATATATATACATATATACACACACACTTAATTTTTATACTTTGCCTTGACAATAGTATACCCAATTATTTTTTTAAATACTTTTTAAGTTAAATCGTAATGGAGAATACAAAATCATCCTTTACTCGTGGTAAGTCCGATCCAGTATGGAATTATTTTCTTCTTTTCAAGCATCTGATGAGAATATCCAATATATCTGTATGTTTTGCGATAGAATATTTAAAGGGGGTGGAATTTTTAGGATGAAAGAACATCTTCCACGTGTTAAAGATAATATTGCTTTTTGCAAAAAAGTACCACTTGATGTGCGCGATATGATTAGAAAATATTTGCAGCAACAAGTAAAAAAGAAAACGGAAAATAAAGAGGCTCATGATATATCTTTTTAATGAGATGATGAAACAGCACAAGTATTGGATAAAGGAAACAAAGAAAAGCTATTATTGACATAGCTTCTTATTTTTCACCAAGAACTACTCCTGGCTCTCAACTTAGTCTAAAAGGTTTTATAGTTGATAAGGATGTTGTTTTGTGAAGTAAAAGAGCATGGGCTAGATGGTTCTATTAGTCATATATTCCTTTAAATGATTTAAATTCACCATATTTTCAAGTAGCAATTGATGCTACAATAACAATAGGCTTAGGATTTATGGTACCATCTTATTATGAGTTGCGTGTGCCTTTACTTTAAGATTTAAAAAAAGAATGTTAGTTAATTGTAGATACATATAAATCTAGTTGGGAATCAACAAGATATACTATTATAGTAGATGAGTGGATTAATCAATGGCAAAGAACCTTGATTAATTTCTTGGTTTATTGTAATATTAAAACAACTTTTATCAAGTTTGTTGTTGCTTCTGACATGGTAAAAAGCGCTAATGCTTTATCTAAATTATTCTCTGAAATTGTTGAGTAGGTTAGGCCAAAGAATATTATGCATTTTGTTACAAATAATGCAGCTAATTATGTATCAGCTGGGTACTTATTACAATCAAAGTATGGTCATATTTATTGGTCTCCATGCACTGCTTATTGTATAAATCTTAATTTTAAAGATATTGGTAGTATGGACTATATTTCTAGTCTTGCTTTGCACATATCTAAGATCACAATTTTTTTACATAATTATGCACATTTTTGTCTTAGTTAAGAAAGTAAGAAGATTGGATTGAGATGATGTGTCCCACTACTACCAGGTTTGTAACTAAATTTATTACTTTGAAAAGTGTTTATGAACATAAGCAACTACTTCAAAATTTAGTGACAAATAAACACTTTTCAAGTCTTAAATTATCAAAGAGTGAAAAAGGAACAGAAGTTTGTGCTATTATTCTAGATAATAATTTTTGGGATACTTGCTTGATCAATGTTAAGATTATGGCTACACTTACAGGGCTGTTGAGAATTGTTGACTTAAATGAGAAGTCATCTTTGGGGCATATATATGATGGTATGTATAGAGCTCACAAAACAATTATAAATCTTTTTAAAGGGAAGGAGAAATTGTACAAGCCTTATATAAATATTATTGATCGACGATGGGATAAGCATCTTATTCAAAAGATCCACTTAGCAGTTTATATTGCTTATATAGTGGAGAAGAACATACAATTAATATTATGGGCGATTTGTTTAATGTGATTGAATGCAAAGGTATTTTCTCTATTAAAGAGCAATCACAAGCGATAAATGAAATTAAATTAAGGCGAGAGGGTAAAGAATTTATAAAAATTTTGAACTTTTTGAAAATTAAAATTTGAAAATTTTGCAACTTAATCCTTATATTTTTTAAAATTTCTCAATATTTAAACCCGATACCAAAACTAGTATTTTGGTACCATTTTTCGACCGGTACGATACATACCGCTTGGTACCGGTCGGTACGGTACGGAATGCATAAGGATGCTTATAACCCACAGACCAGAGAGAGAAGGACACACAAACACAAAACTAACACACCACTACAAAACAAGTCTGCAATTAAGCCTCATTTTCTGAGAGAGGGCTTAAGATTCTCTACTTCAATATTTGAAGTATGTGAAGTTGGTACAAGCAAGGCTTTGATAGGTTTAGATTTATGTGGGTTATTAAGAGAGGGTTATGTCGTTTGGCAGCTCCACAAAAAATAACTCCTCTTTTTTGTTGGTTGTTTTGGTCTTCTTTTTGTTACAGATTTGGGTCTGCCCTGACAACAAAGTGGGAGCCATAAGAATGTTAAGTGAAAATGGCTTGCCAAAGCACAAATTTAACAACATCACCACTAAAGAGGTGAAGAAAGAAGACATCTTCCGTAAGTACTTAATTGGGAAGGATCATAGTTTCAACTACACTAACAAGGGCTTAGAAGATAGTAAAAGAAGAGTGCCCAATTGTGCAAATCCTCTTCACAACTAGTATAATTGCTCTAATTTTCCATCTTTTTTGGTTTTTCTTGCTTTTGGTAATATTGAACCTTAACCAAAATACCCATGTTTTTCTCATCATCATTTGTGCAATAATATTTTGATCCATTTTTTTGCCATCTTAGAGGGAAAAATGGGTATTTTGGTGTCTACGAGTTCATCCTTTTTGATAGTGTTATCATGAAAGATCGACATATGAATGATCTTGATGTGTATAGAAGCAGAGAAGTTTAGTAGTTATAGATAACACTTGGACTTTGTATTGCTTGAATCAGTTGGGAAGTGAAGCGAGAGTGGAAAAGTAATGTAATTGTAGAGATTCACGTTCTCCACTACAAACAGTACAAAGATTTGTTTCCAGAAGTATAATAGTTGTTGTTTTAATTTCATGTAGATATTCTTATAAAGGATTGTATATAAGTTGTTACAACTTTGAATTTATAATATCATTTTTAAATTTTAAAAAAAGGATTTGTTTCTATTCCTTTTCGACCCACTGATAGAGAACATTGCCATTTTAGTGACAATGCCAATGCAATGTGTAAGCTTTTCAGGCTTAGGGACAAAGAAGTTTTTGGTTAAAAGGGTTATGGCTTTAATCAAATAGAGATGTCAATGGATCGGGTAGGCCGAGGTATGTTATAGCTTTAATCAGTGATGAATAGAGATGTCAATGGGGCCAGGCTGGGTTGAGGCTACTGACCTAGCCCGGCTTGACCCCGAGTCATAGTAGCTTGTAGCCTGGCAGACCGAGATGAGTTGACTAGTGGCTCGGCCCGACCATGGGTTGACCAACCTTAATGAGCTACGGGCTAGCCGGGCTAATCCAAGACCTTTTTTTAAAAAAATTCTAAAACGACGTTGTTTTGAAAAGAATGATAGAGTCACAGGTCGAGTCAACCCATTGCCAGCCCGACCTCGGCGACGACATCTCGATGAGTCTGTAGTTTGCACTTTACAGTTTCTTCTACTATTTTATTTTACTTTAATTAGAAACTCCCTTTTTGTTATATTTTTATGTCATCTTACATCTTTTTTTCCACAATTAGTATAATATGAATAGTTCTCAATAGTTCACGTGCTCTCTCTATATTTTAATCCAAATCTAATGTACATTTTCCTACTCTACCACATTTTAGCTTAGATTGTGGTTTAACTTTAAACCATCTAAGTAGTCAAAGCTATAGACTTTTTCACACGTCAGTTCGTTGGCTACTATTGATATAACAACTTATTAGACCTTAAACCTTTATATACAAGAAAGAAAACAAAGGGAGGTCAATGTGGAAATTTTGATGCAAAAAATGAGATTTAGAGTAGTAAGAATGTGTGGCACCAAAGATATCTTATAATTTCTATAAGCCTAGAAAAAGATGTCTGTCTTTAGCATAGAAAAAGTGCACAACGACAAGTTTTCATTGATTTCAGGCAGAGAAAAAGAGGTTGAAGCGATGCTGTTATTGAAATAGAGATTACTGTTAGATTAATTTATTTCTTTAATTTGTTTTTATTAGTTAGTTTCATTTTATTTTCTTATTCCAAAATCCAAATCCCCCTTTTTTTTTTCTAAACATTGATTAATTTTATTTCATATGCTAATTGAACACTCCCTGTGGGATAGACCTAGACTCACCACTATTACAGTAGTAGTCTAGTTATTTTATTTTGACTAGCATTACGACGCGCTGTCAATTTTAACGTCGTTGCCAGGAATGCGATGTTTTAGTTTTTGTTTGTTATTTAATTGGTGTTTTGTTTATATTTGTTTGTAATTGATTTCTTTTCAATGATTTCATGATCCTCTCTTTATTCTGTTTCGTGTTTGTGATTTTTAAAAAACGATATGGATGGAAGTAATTTCTTTTATAACTCATATTCTCAATCCTATAACAATGTTTGGCCTGATCAACCTAACTTTTGTTATGGATTAGATAATCATTAGAATTACTTCCATGATAGTTTGTAGGATGTACAGCAATTCTCATACAGACCAGAAACTTCCTATCATGACTCTGGTCCATCTCTAAAAGAGTTGATTAATATTGTGAATGCTAATACTTTGCAATTGCAGCAAAATACTCTACAATTCCAGCAGGATAAAAGGCAATTTCCAAAATCATGGTCTAGCGTCTAAGATTCAGAGAGTCAACACAACTCAGGTATGTCTCTAGAAAAAATACTTAATATTATGGCTGCTAACAATCTTCTAATTCAACAGGATATGCAACAATTCCAACAGAATATGCAGCAGCTGTTTCAACAAGCTGTACAGCAAATCCGAGAGGATGCTCTGCAATTCCAGCAAGATGCATTACCTCGATGGAGAGATATCAATCATCTGGAATTTTTAGTGATTTTCACGCCCTAAAAAATGTTATAGTTAGGTTTTTGTGATTTATTGTAAATTTGCTTTATTTTGTGCTTGATTGTGGTTTAATAGTTGAGTTTTATCCTTACCCATATGATTTATTGATTCAGATTGATGAATTGCATGCGAATCAGATGAAATTTCAATTTGATTTGTGATTTTATGTAATTTTTTATTACTAAATGTTAAATTATGATAATTTTGTGTGTAATTAGGATTGATTAATTTTTTTATAGTCAATTGAAGTTGTTTTCTAGTTTAATTTCAATTCAAATTTGATTTTTTTACATCAATTCCATGTTTAATTTTGCTAATTTTGAGTAATTGTTAAATTTGGCCTTTTATTTTGAATTTTAGGTTTAATTTCATAATTGATTGATTAGATTAGTTTTATTTGTTAATTGCAATGCTTTTAATTTCTTCTCTATAGTGTAGCTCTTAGTACTGTAACTTCTTCTCGTCATCCCATCTCTTCTTTATACTGGTGTCCTAAATGACCTTTCTAATCCTTCGTTGTATGCTTTTCTACCTTTAGTCGACTTCTTTATCTTGCTCTAGCTCCACTCTCATCTCCCATTACCTCTTTATCCAACTAGTTTTGTTTTTGTCCAGAAGACATTAACCTTCCATTCTAAAAGAGAGCCCTTTCCCACTTCCTGATTCTAGAATCCAGGATGATCCCTCCACATCTGGAGCCATCATTAAAAGGCATTAGGTGTAAGTAGTTAAAGTAACAGATCCAAAACTAAACAACTACTGTCCCCTGAGCGATGTTGCAGAAAACATAATGGTGTCTCCTCTTTTGGAGATACTCAAGGCTGGTGCACAAAAATGTAATGCCATCATTTTGATTTCTTTCTTGATAACAAAGTGGCATTTCTTGTTATGAAAGAATGGGAATTTAGCAACTGAAGAATGCATGGTCTGAAGGAGGTTTTAGTGAATTCTAATGATGTGTTTCTGCTTAAATTCACTCATTTAGATAATGTAAAGCAGATTCTAGAGGATAGGATGGCCTACAACAAACCAATTCTCCTACCAATGTAGAGGTTTGGACATAAAAGATATCAAACATGAGCACATTCTTCTGTAGATTTTCATCCATGGAGCACCTCTTGAATATTGGACCACCTCTGGTCTTAGTCACTTAGTTAGTTATATTGGTAAACCAACATGTATAAACCAAGCCATAGTTAACATCTAAAGAATAAACTATACTAAAATTTACATCCTGGTGAGTGATATAGCTAATTTACCCACTGAGGATGTTGTTAGGGTCATATTTATGTGGAGGCCTAACTTAGAAAAGAAGAAGATATGGAGGCCTACTGTTAGTATCTTCAAGAGAGGAGAATTCCATGAACTAATGGAAACTAGTGCAAAGGAGCCCAATTCTAAAGATCCTAAACACACAATGCCTAAAACCAATCAAAATCACAAGTCCTCAACTGAGACAATAACAAGCACTTTAATGGGGATTCACACAAATGACAGTACTAACCTGGATTGTTAGAGGTATAAATGCATCTCATAAAATTTTTTTGATCAGAGATCAGATGCTGGATAATAAAGCAATCATTGTGGGTTTTTGGAAACTAGAATGAAGTGTTATAACTGTAATCTCAAGTTACTTCATCATAATAGGTTGCAGGTCTCTAATCATTCTCAACATCCCAGTGGTAAAATTATTCTGTGTTTTGATAGCTCTATGGTAAAATCATCTGTGGAAACTGAAACTGACTAGATCGGGCACATAGAGGTAGATGACAAGATGACAAATTCAGTAAAAATATCTCATTCGTTTATGCTCACAACACTGGTTATAAAAGACTATTTTTGTGGAATACACTCAAATAGCTTGCCAAAAGCATCAGTACCCAATGGTTAATCATAGGAGATTTCAACTCATTCATTAATCTTCAAGAAGCTGAGGGTGAGAAATCTGTAAGCATTCCTTGTTTTGATCTCAGGAATTGCTTGGAAGATATGCATGTCCTAAATCTTCCATCTAGGGGATGTTTCTTCATTTGGAAAAATAATCAAAGTGATGGGAGCTTTATAAAGAAGAAACTTAATAGATGCTTAGGGAATCATCCTTGGCTCTAGGCTTATCCTTTTAGTTTCCGTCTCTTTCAAAATTGCTTGTTGTTTGATCATTCTTTAATTATAACTCAAATATATTCTGAAAGGCTTATAATGCCTTTCAAATTCAACAATTTCTTGTTTGATCTTGTAGGCTTTCAAGAGGCATTGTGGAATGGAGTATGTACTGACATTAAAGGCACTAAACTATACATTTTTGTAAGAAAGATTAGATTGATCAAACAAAAAATAAAGAAGTTATTCCTGTGTAATGTGGAAAATGCTTATCAACTATTAAGCGCTGCTAAAAGGAAGCTAGAGGAGATTCCGTCTAATCTTTACAATAATCCAACCTCATCTCATCTTTAGGAGCAGGAGAAAATAACAATGAATGATCTTGCTAAAGATGCAGCTTTGAATTCTCTTTGATAAAGCAGAGATCTTGCTTTAGATGGCTCAAAGACGGAGATAGAAGCACATCTTACTTCCATAAAGTTGCTCTTGCCAGGAAATGTAATAATAGAATTACTTTTCTGCAGCATGGTGAGCAAACATTGAACAACTAACAACTTCTTATGTACGAAGTTGTAGACTACTTCTGAAAATTAATGAATGCTCATACTAATTGTTGTTCTTCAATTCTCTTTCTATAAGAAATCCTCAAAGATGTATTATCTTCTCAAGAAGTGGAAAGCCTTAGTAGACTTGTCATCATTATGGAAATTGAAAACTCTCTAAAATCACCAGATACTTATAAGGCCCTTGGACTATATGGTTTCAACGGTAACTTTTTTTTGTCAAAACTTTTCTTGTCACAAAGCCTATGGTTAATGATGCAATTTTTGAGTTTTTCAAGAATAGAATTCTACTCTCTAAGCTTAACAGAACTCATATCACTCTCATCCTTAAGGATGGAGAGCAGAAAACTTTCTTTGACTTTAAACTAATAGCATATTGCAACACCATTTATAAATTCATTTTAAAGATTCTTGTTGACAGGTTAAGAGCACTGATTCATAAGTAAATTGATCAATCCTAAGGAGCCGATATCCTAAGCAGAATCATAGGTACCAATATAATGCTATTACGAGAATTAATAAAAAAATATTCTAAGGAGAAAAGCAAGAAGAATTGTATCCACAAAATTGACCTGGTAAAACTTATGATAGTGTTAGTTGGGACTTTATCATCAACAATGTGATTGCTATAAAGTTCCCTCAAGTGTTCATATAATAGATTAGGCAATGTATTACAAGTCCCACATGAGGGAATTTCATTTTATTAACTATGGAAGTCTTCAATATATTGCTTAAAAGAGTCACTAAAAGGACCAAACACTTCAGATTTTACTCAAAGTGTAAGAGACTTGGGCTTTCCAATCTTTATTTTACTGATGACATAATCTTGTTAGCTAATATAAACTTGATTTCTATCAAATCCTTATTGTCTGCTCTCAAAATCTTCACCAGAATCATAGGACCTGAAGTTAATTGTACCAAAAATGCCATTTTCCTATCAAAGAGTGTCAGTCACATGGAATATAGTATTAAATCAATCGTGGGTTTCAAGTTGCAGCAACTACCAATGAATTACCTTGGAATTCCCATCGCTCACTCAAGATTGAACTGTAGAGAATATTCTTTTCTTATTGACAGAATCAAATCTAGGATTTCTACTTAGAATAGCAAGCATTTATCCCTAACTAGTAGAGTGTAACTCATTTTCTCTTTGCTCATCTCCTTAAATGTGTTTTGGCTTGCTCATATAGCTCTTCCAGTATCTATCTCCAAGCACTAGACATAATTTTCAAAAAGTTCTTATAGAATAGATATCACTCACATACAAGCAATACAAGTGCCAAATAGTTTGAAATTTGTATTTAAAGGACTGAAGGTGGACATAATCTCATCCCTATTAGAATCTTGAATACCATCATGATGATTAAAATATTATGGAGGTTATGCAAAGATAGACAATCCTTATGGTCTAGATCGATTCATGGATATTATATTAAAAATACCAATATCTAGAACTATAAACCCCAATCTGGTATGTCCTAGGTGATGAAAACTATACTGAACACAACAGAAGAAAGTTAGATTAAAGATTATCAACCTCATTGGCAATGGAAAGGGAAAAAACACCAACTTTTGGCATGACAATTGGTTGTCTATAGGGCCTCTATAGGATCATGTCTCTTTACACATATTGAGAGTAATGATCCACAATGACAGCTCAGTTGCAACTGCTCTCACTAACAAGCTTCTATTTAATGATTATCTTATTCTATGTCATATTAAAGGGTAAATTATGAATTCTTACCTCAATGGAGATGATGATAATATCATATGGAGACTATTAAGCTTTGGAAGTTTCACTAACCCATCATGCAAGAAGTTCTTAAGAGGCAACATCAACATTGTTCCTTAGACCAAAGCAATATGGCATAAGCACTTCAATCCTCGAGCTTCTATAATTGCATAGATAGATCTAAAATCTAAACTGCTTATAGTTGACAAACTGTCCAGATTCTTGCAAATGCCTAACTGGTGAATCTTATGTAAACAAGCTGAAGAAAATTTCTAAAATCTTTTCTTTCAATGTGAGTTCAGTAGGAATACTAGAAGCACTACTACAATTATGTCGACTCTTTAATGCACCAAATAGTTAGAGTGAAATTACTGAATGGTGTTCTATCATTAAGCATCAAAGTAATATTGTTAGATGGTGTTTTTGTGTTTCATTGATTTTAAGTGTAGTTGCCATTTGGGATAAGAGGAATAGAAGAATTTTTCAGGATGCAATATAGGATTAAGAAACTTTCCACGACAAACTGATGTAGAGAATTATACTCCATATTAACATGTTCAAGGACATATTTAGGGATATGAACTACTTCAACAACAGATGAAATTTTTGATCTTTCTTACTTATGTAAAGAGATGAATATCTTTATGTAATTCTACTTAGCTCTTAGCTTGACAACTTCTATTGGGGGAGTTTATTCAGCTAGATATGATAACGTGTTCAAACTTGTATGCCTTGTTGGCTTAACTTAACTCAATATCTTTAAAAAAATGCTTTTAATTTCAATTTTATGATTTATTAGGCTATTAGTTAATTAACTATTTATTTATTTATGATAGATAATTTATTTTTTATTTCATTATTCGTATAATTTCCTTTTATATTACATTTTCACATTTTAACAATTTGTGAGGATAAGAAATAATTATGGGGAAACAGATATTTTTATACTTTATTTGTAATTTTCTCACTTTTATTTAAAGTTTCAAGTACAATGACGAGACCAAAACAAGCAAAAAAGGCACTAAGGGAAAGAAAATGAGGAGAAGGTTCCTTTAGAGACTTGAGGGGATCTCGCCCACAACACAAGCAAGCTGACGTAATCTAACCACCAGAGAGACCTCTGATGTTACTCTTCAACGTTATAGCCTATAAAGAGCAGTATTAATAACTAAAGGAGAAGAATTTCGAGACAGGCACAATCATAGACTGGGAGGCACTAGAGCAAGTCAATTTGGTCTAATAGGGTTGATACCTCATCAACTTTAGAGTATGGCCCGATTCTTTGAGGATATAGAGCCCTCGTACTAAGAGCTGACGCTCGAGGTGATCTCTAAGTTCTTCATGCAAAGAGGCCACTACGACTAGGATTGGTCGAATAAGATCTAATTCTGGTTATTGGGGGAGATGGTCCACATAAACTACTTA
Source organism: Erythroxylum alaternifolium (assembly GCA_027478495.1). NCBI lineage: Eukaryota > Viridiplantae > Streptophyta > Magnoliopsida > Malpighiales > Erythroxylaceae > Erythroxylum > Erythroxylum alaternifolium. The sequence goes on along the minus strand of JANIIA010000003.1, from coordinate 28,009,196 downwards.
AAGCTCTCCATCATGATAGGGCTACACGACTAAGAATTCATGCAAATGCTAGACTATGTAGTACCCCGGATAGACTTCTCCTATAGGATATCTTCTCTCTAATTCTAAAGCACTATTAGTAAGGATGGAGACTACGACCTTAGTAGACCCAACAAATCATCGTTACGACACTTCACAATTAGATACATACATAAGATTTTGAGTACATTAAGCGAGCGGGTGACTATTTTTGAGCATTCAGGAACTTCAATGTGTTCTACTTGTGGAGTATGAGTGAGCAGACGCTAATACATCTAAGCATGCTTTATCCCAATTCATCTGGTATGAAAGTAAAGAGAATATATGTGATGGACCTTATATGACATGGTTTACTCGAAGGATGGAGATCTTCAATAGAATAACAACGATGCGACTAGTTGGTACCATGACAGCTACTGCCTAATTGGTTTCCCAATGAACCAATCGCATCGAAGGAGACAGGAATCCACACCTAGTTTAGCAGTCAACATAATCGAGCTCACCACCATCCCAGACAGGACGAGGTGTACATGAGGAAGTTAGTTTGAAAGTACCTAGGGTGTCGACGCCATAACCGAACCAACTAAAGATAGCTTAGCTGGAGCAACACATGAGGAAAATCTTGGGTACTCTGTATACTATTCGAGTACAACAAGCAGAGATTATGGAGCGAATAGAGCAACTCAAAGCTCAAGGTAGATGCATAGCAGCCCATGATAGATGGCAGGCAGAAATATTAACGTAGATGGCAAGCCATCTTAGAATGTCTTTCCTATCTCCACCATCTGGAGCGACTACATCGTCTTCAGTTACACAGTAGTATGAGGCTATAAGACTCAAGGACCCTCCTTTGATAGATATGCCAGATTCACCACAAAATTAAAGGATGCTTATATTTGGTTTTTTTATTTTTCCTAATTTTTTGTAATTTTCTTATATTTTATTTTGTTTGAACATGTAATTTATTATTTATGTTATGATAATTTTATTCACGTGTTCTTTCTTTATTTTCTTTTATCTTTTTATTCTTTTTGTTTATGTTTTGTAAGACTGGATGTATATAAATTAGAATGGATCTTCTTCACTTCAGGACTATATACATATTCTTATTCAGGGAAGTACTAATAAATCCTTCTCAATTTTTGTTCTTATTTTATTTTGTTTTTTATGTGCTTATATTGTGTATGTTGGGGACAATGTACAATTTTAAATGTGGGAAACGAAATTTAATTTTCTTAAGTTTATTATAATCTTATTTATTAAATCTTATTAACTAATATCCTGAGTCAGTTAAAATATGTCCAAAATACTTTAGATTATTATTTATTATAGAGTTGAATTAGTTTGAAAAAGGATGAAAGTAAAAATAAACTTGGTTTAATAATTTATATTTTTAGTAATCATTAAGATAATCAATTTGAATGAAAATTGCATATCATTTATGCACAAGATCATTTTTATGATTTTTTGAGCCTAAGAGCATCATTATTCAAGCTCTTTTATTCTTTCATGTACGTTATCACACATAGTTAGATAATTCTAAAACTTGCTTTTATTATTCATATTAAGATCACATTTGTTAAATTAGAAGTATTGAAATAAAAAAGGCATTTAAATTAAACCTTTTTTTAGCTTATTTCTTGTCATCATCCTACCGTATTTTATCTCTTGGGTGTAACCAATTTTGAAACTTAGCCTTTCATTTAATTATTATAATCACATTTTTAGCCTTTACCTTATTTTTCTTGAAGCCTTTTTATTTTGAACCATGAATGCTATTTACATTTACTTGATTATTTGAAACTTAAAAATTTGAAAAGGTCCAATATTTCTTTAACTGGTGGTACATGATAAATGCTCATATATATATAGAAAAATTTTACAGTTATGGTACCAGTAGAATTATAGTATAAAGGACCTATATTGTGAAGAACTAAGTTTCATATAATTTTATTTATGTAAATTTCCTTCAATTTTATCATCCTCGGTATATTTATCATATCCTAACCTAATTAAAACCATGTAATAAGACCTTTTGATTTTTGTTTCTAATTTCCTTATAAGTGATGAAGAAATGATTTATTGCAATCTTATAGTTAAGAATCCTTTTATGCATTAATTTAATGATTCTTACATTTTTCACCTTAAACACTTTGAGTGTGTTGAGTGAAATCTTAATAAGGGTGTAAAAATTTGTACTTTTGATTTCAAAAAGGTTATGAATCCGATGGCTCTTGATAATGATTTCTGAATGTTGGTTTTAAAACGACTTGAATCTAATTGTTCTCGAATTCCTCCACCTTTATTAAAAAAATTGTTAAATTTAAAGAGATAATTTAGTTACCTAAATTTGATGCCTATTGAAATTTCAGTGATACTATGATCCAAACAGAAAAGGCTGTGGAAATGAGTCATACCATAAATGGATTTAGATAAGTCAACTATATCCAGCTTCTTGCTAATAAATCAGCTCTGCTCCTACTTATATTTTTAGGTAAAGTGAGTTCCACTGCAGTTTTATGGTTAAGGAATTTTTGGTATTTATTACCGCAATAAAAACTTCACATTTATTTCTTCAGCCTATTTATGCACGTACATGATTACGTAAAACTCATGTCACATATATGGTCCAACGAACATTTCATTTGTCTTCTCAAATTGAAAAGTGGGTCATCTGCCTCATTAAGCTTATCCATGCAGCTGACTTTGTAACTAATTATTACAAAGTCCTTCTAAAAGTACCGTTGAGAGAGGTCTATTCTTACTAGTGGTCCTCACTCTTAGACTTCACAATTATACTTAATTGACAAATTAACTGACACGGGGCGATCTTATCAGATGAGGTATGGGCATAATCGGCAAACTGCTGGGCAGGTAGGAACTTTATAATTTAACAGAAATGTACCTCTATCGTTTTTCTATCGCGTATCACCCTGCTCTGCTAGCACGCGGCAGAAAAATTACACTTCCCATATCTATTCATATTCTTTTCGCAACGCCCAGGCAACTCCACCACCTTTCTTTTCTTGGTCATGAAACCCAAAGAAAAACAACAATCTTGATCCGTTTTCCTTAAACGGGTGATATCAATTCATTCAAGGGCATATATATATATACAAGCCATTTTTTGGTATAAAATATTTTTTAAAAAATGGAGTGGTAAATAGGGTAATATGGTGTGACAGGGATAACAGCATACCAAGAATACAGTCGAGAAACGAGTTCAAACTTCTGACCCCTAAATACCTTTAGCAGACACCGAGAACCCAAAGAAGTAGAATCCACTAATGATGAAGCATCTCATAGCTTAACAATTTCTGGAATGTGAACTGGGTACCTTTCGATGCAATCAGCCCAAGGCCCATCATTTGGTGTTTTGATAGTTCTGTTACACTTCCAAACCGCACTGTTACACTTGAATCCACTTCCAAATGCTATCTGCCAAATCCTATCTCCTCTCCTCATTCTTCCCTTTGATTCAATGTAATTCAACTCGTACCAGAGAGAAGACGACGATGTGTTTCCAAAGCGGTGCAATGTCATTCTTGAAGCCTCAACGTGTTCTGCTGATAGCTGTAAGTTCTTTTGCAATTCATCAATCACTGCTCGGCCCCCAGCGTGAATACAGAAATGCTCAAAAGCTTGTTTGAAGTCCGGAATATATGGCTTCCATTTGGGGTTGAATATTTTGCGTCCAATGAGTGTTAGAAGAAACAGGAGTTGTTCTGATGCTGGTAGGACTAAAGGCCCTATAGTTGTGATGTTTGATTTCAGTGCCTCTCCAGCAATGGCCATCAAATCTTTTGAAAGATTAATCCCCACTTTACCTTCTTTGTCTTCCTCTTCGTATACACAACGGTAAGCTTTGTCGTCAGCACCTTTGTGAGTTCGAACAACGTGGACCAAACGATACTTTGATCTCCGACTTTCTGACCGGCGATTGGACAGAAGAATTGCGGCACCTCCCATCCGAAAGAGACAGTTCGGCAGAAGCATGGCTCGCTCGTTACCTTGGTAGTAATTTGGTGTAATAATCTCTGTGCTAACGACAACAGCATTTGAATTTGGATGAACTTGGAGAAGATCGCGAGCTAAGTCAATTGAGATAAGACCCGCACTGCAACCCATCCCAGAAAGATTGAAGCTTTTAATGTTACTCCTAAGCTTATAATTGTTGATTATCATAGCGGATAAAGATGGGGTAGGAGAGAAAAGACTACAGTTGACGATTAGAATGTCTATGTCTTTAGGTTTAAGGGCTGTTTTCTTGAAAAGTGAATCCATGGCAGAGAAGATGACAAGCTCAGCTTCCCCTCTCGCGGCCTCCATGGTTGGTTTGGGAGGGATATAATGAATTGCAGGAGGCAAGCAAGTTTCTTCACCAAGACCAGATCTCTCAAGAATTCTCATCTGAAACTCCACACTCTTTGGTTTATCCTTCAAAATAAGTCTGGAATGCTCCATAAATGTGGAGAAAGGAACACGACAAGTGACCGGTGGCTTGTAACAGGCATAATCAACGAGGTAGATGGTCCTAGGCTTGGACATGAAATAAACAGTGGCAATGAAGATGATGAAGAAAGAGGAGGAAAGAATTTGTACAAGGTCAAAATGAAGTGATCTCCATAGGTTCAAGATTTCATCGGGACCTAAACGAAGAACCTCGATGGAAATACCAAACATTACAGGTATTAGAAGAAGATAAAGAATGTGATTGACCAGATACTGGTACCCAAGTTTAACATACTTGAGCTTCACGGAGTTGGAGAATTCCGGCAAGATTGGAGGCATGGTTTGGAGCAAGTGAAACACGCACCGCAGGCTCTGAAAAAAGAAAGAAAAAAGAAAAGAGCTTTAGTAGTTGTTTTGGTGGAGAGCAAAGAACAGAAAATGAGAGAGAATTGTGTGTAGTAGGTGAGGAGAGGAAGTGAGAGGAGGGTGGGGATATAAAGGCGACCTGGCTAGGCAATGAAGGAGGCAGATGAGAGGATTTAATGAGAGACTCGCGTCGCTCAACGCCCACTTAACTTGTAATAATTATCGTTACTTCCTCTTCTTCCAATTTTCAGATGCAACTAAACACACCATCCAGTGTCTCTTGCTGTTCCCTTCTTGAACATGTATGTATTCCACTCGTAAATTAATGTCGTTATTTATTCATCCATATCATAGGCTTAATAATGACTTAATCTCAACGACCATCTACTATTGCTTGATATGTGACCCTAAGAATATATTTTCACATAGTTTTCTCATAAACTTACTTCAAGACGCCAAACATTTGTGGTTATATATGAGATAGCCGGTCTGAGGGATTATATATTACAAATCTTATGTACATCCTACAAGTTACGTGGACATATATATTACACATACGGTTGATTCTACAAGAGAAGAAAATTAACATGTGTTTGTAGTCCCCATCCATATATGTGCTATTATAAACGCATGGAAAGTTACAGCTAATGAAGTTGAAGGGAAAAACCTAGAGATAGCTATTAGTCGCTGATCGTTCACATATATGTGTCCGAACTTATTAATGATATAGAATGAAAGAAAGAAAAGATAAACACATCTTCAGCATGTATATATATATTTGACTTTCGTAACTGCACAACTCGACTTATATTGTTAGGGTGCATTAAAAGCACATAAAAGCTAAAAGAAAGTCAAACTAAAGTAGTCTTTCTAATTTTACATTCCAATTCTTTGGCTGTTTCCCTTTGGATGGTCATTTTTTTCTAATTAAAAGGTTCCAATTTGTTGACCTACCAAATTAACTCTCTCACTTACTCTTTTAGTTTCAATTACATATGAGAACGTGCACTGCTTGGCAATTATATCCATATCATGTTATTCCACGAGGCGAAAAGGGAGACCATATAAGAACTTGAAGGAGGTGATCAAAAAAGGTATGTCAAACTTAGCCCTTATTGAGGTAGTGACTAGAAATAGAAAAGTTTGACGTGATCGAATAAGGATAAATGATTAGTCTTTAACATTCACCAAAATAGTTGAGTAAGTTATCAAGAGAAGTTTACCTTCCCGCTCGTGCTACGTCGTCGGCAACTGTCGGATTGGCATACCCTCAGAGTTCTGAGCAAGGACTCCTAGCTTTAATAGAGACAAGACGAACCAGACTTGACAGCTTATCGAATACTAACAGATCTGAACATCATATCCGGTATATCCTTTGGTTATTTATTTCTATTTATTTATGTATTTAGTGTATTGCTTTTTTTATTATCTTTTAGCGCGCAAGTTTTACCTATTTACTCTTTAACCTGCATCACTCTTTTATTATCTCATCTGCATTGTGTGAGACCCTTGAGGTTAAGAAGAACCTCGTCATATACCTTCATAATTCTTGTCTCATTC
>JANIIA010000003.1:27848879-27876286 GCA_027478495.1 Erythroxylum alaternifolium | reverse complement strand
TAATTACATTGTAATTAACTAATTAATTATATTTTAACCAATTAATTATATTTTAATTAATTATATTATATTTTAATTAATTAATTATATTTTAACCAATTAATTATATTTTAATTAATTAATTATATTTTAATTAACTATAGTTTAATTATATTTAATTAAAAAATTAAAAATTATTAGTGTTTGCAGGAATCAAAATCATTCCTCCCACACAAGGGGGGTATGGATTATTAACTAAAACTGGGGTATGAAAAAACTATTCAATCAACCATAATAAATAACCAACCATTACCATTCATTCCCTTCCTATTGATTTATTCTCATATCTCTTAACTAAGCACCCCTTTTGTGATTAAAGGACATTAAAAGAAAAGGGATGAAGCTTTTACCATCAGATTCAGAGTTTGAACTCTATATTTTAAGTGTGCTTTTACTTGGTTTTCTCCCAAAAAAAAAGCACAACAGAATGCTGGTTATTTTTTTGACTAAAGAAAAGGAGTAGAACAAAATTAGATCGAAAGTTTTACATAAAAAGGCTAATCTGATTCTCTGCAAGTCATAAAGTGAATAACTTTTAAGCTTGTGCTTGGAAATTGTCCTTTTACCATTTGGCTTTGGCTTCAACTTTTTTCCTACTACATTAAAACACTATCTAATTAAAGGCCCTAGGCCTGTCGTTTATTTATTTAGACAGTAGTCCCAACTCCCATTGGTATGTATTATCAACGCAACAATACAGCGCTAGCAGAGAGGAACGTCGCTTGTATTTATTCTTTTACTTAACTGAATTTTCTAGAGATTCTCCAAGTTCTGTCAGAGTTTGTTACAAGTTTATTGGGTCTCTTAACAGGGATATTCCCTGATTGCTAGCTGTATTCTATCAGAGTTTGTTACAAGTTTGTTGTGTCTGTTAACAGGGATATTCCCTGATTGCTAATTGTGTAATAGTTATATAAACTACCCTGTATTCATTATTCAGACAGAGAAAATAAGAAGAGAATAATCTCTATATTTTTTCATAGTTTTGTTTCTTTGCACTTAATATGGTATCAGAGCAACATGTTCGATCCTGATTTTCTCTTATCCTCTCCTCTCCTTTTCTCTGTTTCCTCTGTCATTAGTTTCTAATTACTGTCTTCTCACACGCTCACTCTCGTCATGGAAACAACCATCAACTCAATTATAAATTCAATCTATATTTAGTATGCTTCTGAAGGTGCTTCTCAAGCCCAAACAGATCCTACCACCATTGCTGTAGCTCAAATCACTTAAGAACAGTATAATCATCTCATTTTACTCCTAAACCAACACAAGAATAATGATAAATCTACTGGTATTTCTCAAGGGAATCTCCTTATTACTTCTGGTTCATCCATTTTCACAAGTAGCTACAGTGATAAATTAACAATAATGCTTGTTTGTGTTATAAGCTCTTGCACTTCTGTTTCTAGACCTAATCATTTACATGCTTCATCGATACTTAACTCTGGTGCATTTGATCATATGTGTTCTTATAAGACCTTGTTTTCTTCTCTTAATCACTCCCAAATTCTTATTCCGTAACCTTGCATAATGGTTTTAATATTCCAGCAATGACGATAGGACAAGTCAAACTCTATGACCATATCATTCTTTCTTATGCACTGTTTGTTCCTTCATTTAAGTACAATCTCATTTCCATAAGTAAAATTGTCACTCAATTAAATTGTACCATCCTTTTCCACACTAAACTCAATTAAATTGTACCATCTTTTTCCACGCTAACTCTTGTCTTTTGTAGGCCCCTTCATTGAAGAGGCCAATTCCCTTTGGTAAGAAGATTGGTGGTTTATACATTCTGCATCACGAAAAAGACATTGCATCAACTACGAACTCTCCTTCTTTAGCTGATAATGTCTTACAGTCTGATTGTAATACCTTTGAATTCATTCTCAGTTGCACTAGTTCTTCATCTACTGATGTACATCTTTCGCATAGTAGACTTGGCCATTTACCCATAAATAAACTGAAGCTTTTGTCGATTATACCACATACATTTAGTGATATTCTACCTTGTTCATCTGTTCACAAGCCAAACAACACAGATTACCATTTCTCGATAGCTCAATCAAAACTGCAGAACCCTTTGATATTATTCATGTGTATATTTGGGGACATTATAGACATCGTACTCATAATGGTTTTCGTTATTTCATGACCATAGTTGACGATTATAGCATAAATACATGGGTTCATCTTTTGTTAAATAAAAGTAACGGTTTCATAATGATCAAGTCCTTTTTATCCCTTGTTCAAACTTAGTTTCACAAGACCATAAAAATATTGAGAACCGATAATGCTCCAAAATTGTGTGATAGTAGAGAAGAAAAAAATATTTAGCTTCCCTGTGGATTATTTATCACAAAAATACTCCACAACAAATGAAGTAGTCGAGCGTAAACACAAACACATATTAGAGGCTTCTAAAGCTCTTCTTTTTCAATTAGGATTGTCTATCTCTTATTAGGGGGAAGGTTTTATTGGGGAGGAATGTGTTTTCACTGCAATTTATTTAATTAAACGAATGCTAACTCAAGTTCTCAATAGAGTCGGTCCATTCGAAAGACTGTTTAAATCCAAACCTCCCTTGAATCACCTTAGAAATTTCGGTTGCATATGCTATGTGTCCACTAATGCTAAGGAAAGAGACAAATTTCAGCCAAGAGCATTTCCATCCATTTTTATTGGTTATCCATTTGGTCAAAAAGCATACAAGGTCCTCTGTCTTTCTATCGAACAAATCATCATTTCCAGAGACATACACTTTTACGAACATATTTTTCCTTTACAAAAATATTCATCTCCTACTACAACTACTTCTAATATTCCTTTACCTAACGTAATAATTGATAATTATCCTTTACATTCTTCTTCACGCATTTCTAATTCTCTATTATCGTCTTCACCTTTTATACCGCCACAAAATGTTTCCTCTCCTAACTTACCCGTTTTATCTTCACTACCACAGCAATCTTCATCTTTTTCTCTTCGTAATCCTTCAGCTCCTTCCTCTTCAGTTTCCTATCGTAATATTCCTCTCAGAAGAACTACTAGACAAGTGAAATTACCTTCCCATTTACATGATTTTGTGTGCAATTATGCGTTTTTCTCTTACCTTTTTATTCTTGTCATCATACTCTCACCAGTACATGTACAATGCGACAAGAACTTTCAGTCTTGGACAGTAACAACACATGGGAACTTGTCAAGCTTCCCAAAGGAAAAAGACCCACCAGTTGTAAGTGGGTGTTTAAAATCAAACATAAATCAGACGGGACAGTTGACCGTTAAAAGCCAATCTTGTAATAGTTAAAATAATAAATGATATGACATTTTTGAATTATACTTAATTCACCAATTACAATACTTGAATATTCTTCCATGATTCATACACAGTATTATTTTGATCTCATTTTTTCGCAAATTCAAATGCCTAAATGTTATTAAAATTAAACTAATTCACGTAAACTATTTTAAGTTTCAAACCCAGATTGTCTTATGCATATTTTATAAACCATTCAGAAAAACACATGATACAACTAAAAGACATTATAGTTGCAATTCAGAATAGAAACAAGCAACTTATCACGCACCAAAAAAATAAAAAATTGCAATTAACTAAGGATCGGGTCCGGTCAATCTGGATCTGGATCTGAAAGTCCTGAACTTCTGTAATTTGCCAGACGAGCAGGTGAGCATCGGCGATGGTGGACCAGAGAAGAGCAGCGACAGTGGAGTGGAGAGCAGAGATAGCTGTGAACGTACGATGGTGGAGAGCAGGCTTGGGCAGGTGCTCCGATTAGAGGTGGAGGAAGTTTATTGCGGCGTGTAGCGTTGGGAGTAGACAGTAGAGCGTGGCGCGATGGCTGTGGGCGATTGGCAATGGGTCACTAGCGACGACACTCAAAAAATTTGGTGACTTAAAGGGTGAAGCATGAAGATGTCAGGAGAGGAGAGATAGAGTTGAAGTGAGTCTGTTAGTGAATGTATACAACGCTGCGTTTGGTGCTTATTTTGTTAGGTTTTTTTTTTCAATTTAGTCCCTAAAATTAGTAAGTTTCATAATACCAACCAATATTTGACTGGTACCAAACAAAAACGATAGTACCAACTAATACGAAACTCACACATTTTGTACTAATTTTTGATCGATACTAGCCAATAATGACTGATACAGTACAAATTTAGATCCTATTTGGACCTAATGTCATATGATAGAGATTTTTATTTTTTTTAATTTTTACATATTTATAAGAGATTTTGTTGGGAATATTTATGCATTTACTTGATGGCTTACTTAATTTTGTTTAGTTTTGCCAAGTTTCTAGTTATCTTATAACCCTTCATAAATGAAGCTTTCTGAAACTTCATTTGATGTAATAAGTCAATTACATTTTACGGACGATTTTAAAAATTTGGGACCGTTAATCTCCACTCGAGTTTTAGTTAACAAATGATATCAAAACTTGAGATATTTCATCACGTTATCAGTTCGAATCTTAGCACTAACTGAGAATAGAACACCACTATCGTATAGGCGCATTAGCGGAGCATGGTGAACGATTCTTAAGAATTTAGGACTTAAATTTAAGTCGAATTTTGGTTAGCAAAGTTCTCTCAACTTAGATTCTTGAATGAAATGTATGATATCAATGTTCTTGAGAAAACATTAGCACTCATAATCGTCGACTTGGTTTTCAATATTATAATCACCATCATATCAAACAAAACTTAGTTATCTCAACTCCCAACTTTAATTCATGCATACCCAGTCATCCCAACCGCTGAATTTGAACGGTTTGCAACTTTATGGGCTGGCTGACCGGAAGTGGCCTTGGAGAAGTACATGTAGTAATATACATTAAGAACCATTGTTGCAACTGCAAATACTGCTCCAGCAACGAAAACACCTTTACGCAATGTCTCACAAGAGAAGTTTTGAGCATAAATCATTCCCCGGTACTTTGTGTGATAGGCATTTTTTGTTGCACCTGCAAGTAGACATGCCTCTGCCACCAGAAAAGTCAACCTGCATGTACATAAGGCCAAAAAGATCTTGAAACAAATATATCACATATATTTTCAATTAAATTTCTTAATGAAATACATGACAAGTAATAAACACCATTGTCAATTTGCTTCCAAAACGTCCCACATTGGCGTGGAAATTATCCTAATCTGAGTCAGGTCAATTTCACAAGAGTAGGATGGTGTAGTTCTTGCACGTTCTTGGTTTTTGAAACAAAAGAAGAAAGATAACAATTCAATTGCCTGTTGGGGTGTCAATTTTAACTCAATGATTCATGTTTGAGTCATAGGACGTGTGAGAAGACTCACCATGATGAGACAAAGTAAATGATTGACCAAGCGCGATTTCCACCTGGCGCTAATGGTCTACCAAAACACATGCATTTTGTCACGCCCATTACTAGTGACTCACTTGAAAGAAGAAACAGAAAAGCACCCACTCCATAACCAGTTGCAACATCAGAGTTGTAGACACAGTACGTAGCATTTGTAACATCTCTCTCAATGTGGCCCTGTTATACAGGAAAAAAAAATTCCACATAAAAGACAGATAAATAGAAAAAAATATACCTATTGAAGGATTAGAGTGCAGAACAATGTTCTTAATGACACAAAATACATAGGTACATCTTTTAAAACAAGCAAACTGCAATCTTAACTATCTAAACCTTATTGGATACACAAAATCAACATACAATCAACACACTTCTCCCAAATAACTTTCTTAGCTACATCTTTCCTATATTTTCTAAGATAGTTGGAGCAAAAGCAGAATAAGACATGCTTTTCCATTTCAATAACTTTTCAATGTTACAGTTTCTTATAAAGATTTTCACCTATCCATCAAGCTGGACATAAATGTCCTGGTGCACCCTTCATGCTTACATCCACACCCTTCATGCGTACATCCACACCTACCCCAACAGGAAAGAATAACAAGTGCATATTTGCGAGAATTTGGGGCCCATATATTGCATACCTGGTACAAAGTTATATCTTAATTTGGTAGGTTAAATACTCTCATTATCTCATAGAGTATACATAAGTTCAGTATGAATGCATACTGAAGGCTACAAGCAGTGGCTATCCATAAGATGATACCACTGTTCTCCCATGAAGAGAGCTAAAGTGAACTAAAAATAAACGCCTACCACTACATTACCCATCCGATTCTTCAGCAGTGTATTTAAGAGCTAAAATCGTACGACAGTGTAACAATATCTAGAAATTACATAGTTTAAGCTGCTTAGAAGAAGATTTAGGAGAGCCTAGATAATAGCTAAAATCTGACAACAGAGTAACATCTGAGTTGCTCAAATATAATCTGTTTCCCACTAAACTATACCGTTAAGTAGCAACCACGCAACTAGTGACTCGCATCACCCAACATGGTACAACCATCATCTTTCAGCAGAACATTTATGCACCAACTGCAATTTAGGCAACCAAAATACTCCAGCAATCCAACTTCTTATTATTATCTGGTTTGTCAACGTATGTAACAGTAGCATATGTAACATAACGGTAGCATATTATTAAGAATACATGCAAAATTCTCTCCCTTGTGTAATAGTTTAAATACACACAAATAAAAAGTATTTCTCTTGCTCAAACTTCCTTTTTTTTTTTTTCATAGTATCAGAGTTTCCTTTATAAAAAAGGATAGTCTTTCATTCTTCTAATTCTTGATTTTCCAAAGATAATTTGATTGTCCAAATAATGTTTAGTATATATCAAACTTTACTTCTCAAGACGAATGCAACGGTGCAAATCTTGTCCTCTAACTCTCCGCACCTGCCCACATGCATTTTTAGAAGTTCAACTTTGAGTCTTAAAACTCCTACTTGAAGACAATTGAAACAATATCACTTTACATACCGTAAGTTGAAATGACGTCATTTCCACTTAAGAGAAATAGTGATTAGTTAGCAACAATATCATGTCATCAACTAATTGGTCTATCTGTCACCGAAGTCAATTGCCACGTCATTTATCAGATCATGCTAAATTGGTCCACACGCCATGTAATTTGTCACGTCATTTCCCATATAAATGTCATTACTAGTTTAGTCGATTCGGTTGAGACCTATTGACCAACTTTTGATTGATCGGTTTAGCTATACTTTCTTGCCTCTTTTTCTTTAGTCAGACAGATTCTTAAGGTTTTTAGGTATTCCGCACTCATTTTTTAGAATAAATTGGTCAAATTCCATCTCTAGGCACAAATTTTTTCATTTTCTTGGGTTTTTCAAACCTTGTTAAGAGTCTTTCTCTTCTGTGCATCATGGATACTTCCAAACTTCATAAATACAATGTTCAACCAAGTAATGTCATTTTTTATGAATCCAACTATAATTTGTGAGTTGAGAAAATATGCAACTTTCTCAAAGATAAACTTCTTTGACATATTGTTACTAAAAATAGTCAAACCTTCTCAAAGGCCAAATGAAGTAAAAGATATATTCGTAGAACATCTAGTACTTTGTGATGGTATAAATTATTACTTGTGCCAAAATAATCAAACTTGATTTTTGACGATTTGATATTGTCAAAGAGGCATGAATCTTTTAAAAGGCTATTATTCTCTATATGATGATATCAATCAAATTCAACTTTGAAGACGACTTTATTCTATGCAACAATGACCTGACCAAACTTTTTGTAGTTATGTATCTAAATTATAAGAGCTTTAGTATTAGTTGGCACTTTGAGATCCTACTTAGCCTAATGCTATAATTGCCACTATCTATATCGATCTATGTGATCAATAGCACATTTGACACCTGTGAGTGACTCTTAAAGATGAGTTTAAGTCTATTTGCAATTCTCTTCTTCATCGAGGATCTCTGCTAAGTTTTCATACTATAATCAAAGAACTAATTATGAAAGAGACCCGACTTAACACCCTTTTGCATAAAGAAATCTAGTTCATCTACAGATGTTCTTGCCACACAAACATCCTCTTATCATACTTCTACATCTCAAAACTAAACTATGAATGTATTTTGTAACCATGGTAAAAAGAATAGTCATAACATCATTAGGAAACAACCTTAATAAGGTTATTCTTTCAAGATCTCTAAGTCTATTGCCACTACTTTTATTACAGAGGATGCAATAGAGAATAGATTTATATCTCTAAAATTTTCCTTGAAAGATCTTCGGGTCTACAACAATTTCAATCAAATTTAGGCATTGTTTTCTCTTCTACTTTATTTGTCACATTAGGAACTTCTTCTCCATGGTACCTTGATTTTGCTTATTGTAACTATATGATTTCTTATTATTTCTTTTTTTTTTAAATCCTTCAATTCACGTACTCTCTATATTGTATATAACTCTACCATGCATGTTCAAAGTGTAGACACTATTCAAACACCTAAATTGTCTTTGTCTGATACTTTTCTTGTTCCCAAACTCTCCTTAAATTTCATCTCTGTTGGTCAATTATGTAAACTCGATATTAACTTACTTTTTTTGAGTCATAGTTGTACTTTACTAGATCCAAAGATAACTTAGATTCTTGAGATAGGGCATAAGATTGGATGACTGTTTGATATGGTACTCTCGTCTTGGTCATCTTTCCCATAATAGACATGGATCATTAATTTATAGTGGTTTTCTAAGTTAGGTCGTCTAAAAATTTTGATAGGATCTCATACCAACTTTATGAAATTCATAACTTACTAATCATTAATAGTAATTATGTCTGTTTAGTCCTTTTGATTTAATTCATTATGATACTCAGAGACCTACCCATCATATTACTTTGTGGTTTGCAATCAATTGTCCAAAAACCTCTCTCCTCGACATGTCTCCAACCTCTCTCCTCCACTCATCTTTTCAGAAATTTCTATCCTCCACGAGCAAACAAGCAACCTTTTGACCAACCAACCAATGATAAACCACCAACGACCAAACCTTTCTATTCTAAATGGAGTAGGAGAAGCCAGAAATAAACAAAACCCAAAACAACCAAACCCTCACCCAACTCATTGAAACTAGAAAACAACAAAACCCAAAACACCCAACCAACATCTATCTCAAATTTCCCCCCACTAAGAGGCTCTCCGGACAAACATAATCACGGGGTTGAGAATAGGAAGACATGGAGCTCCATAGTGGGCGATTTTCATAGTTTAGGCAAACTAAAGTTTGTGGAATTTGAATCTGAGAAAAGTCGATTCAGGTACTAAGGAGCTCAAAAATGGAGAACCTCACTTGTGGGTTTCTTCCTAGAGAATAGACTGGTGTTCCTAATAGTAAGCAAATGGGCCAATGTCGCATGGAGGAACAAGGGTCTGGAAAACGTCATCGTGAATGAGGATGACCTCTTCGTTTTCAAGTTCAATTTTGAAGAGAATGTGCAAAGAGTGCCAGAAGCAGGACCATGGAACGTGATGGGGCACCCAATACTCATCAAGAAGTGGCAACTGGGGTTGAAGTTGGACAGAAGCAAGCTTGATTCTATACCATTATGGGTCAATATACATAAGATGCCTCTGGAATATTGGTCAATAGAAGGTATGAGTTATATAGCAAGTAAAATAGGGAATCCTTTGGGGCCAGATGAAAATACTGCATTAATGAGGAGAATTGGGTATGATAGGGTGTGTATAGATGTTGACATTTCTAGGAAACTTCCTGATAATTTGAGAATCATGAGATTGACTGAGAATGGTGAATTGGTAGAAGATACCATAGGGATTTCTTATGTGGAGACCAAAGTTAAAGAGGAGAAACAAGTTTGGAAAATAAGGGATGGCCAGGAGGGAAAGAAGGATGGTCCAGTTCACTTACAGACAAATCTAGTAAGAGAAGAAGTTACAAATGAGAGTGTGGATAAGGAGGATTGTAACCCATTAGGAGGAGGGAAACAAAAAAAAGTAGCATATGTTAAGAAGGATATGTATATGGGTGATAATGACAAGGCAAAGACCGAATCACAAGAATCTGTGACTCAGGTTAGCGAGGACACAAAACTGGTGGGAAACAGTTGGGAAGTATTAAAGATACGAGGAGATGAGACATGAAATAACAAAGACAACCCTCGAGGGGATCAACAAGCAAGAAGTTGAGGAAAAGGAGGTTGAGGATAGGAATACCTTGGATACAAATAAGGGGGAGAAGAACATAGTTGGGCAAGGGAAACAAATACGTACTGAAAAGAGAGAGTATAGGCTGAAGAAGAACTTAATGGGACTCTTGTGTTGGAAAGTGGAGAAGCTTCAGGTTCTAAGCATGGCATTGATTCAATCTCCCTAGGATTGAGTAGGAAGTCTAGGAGGAAAAGGTCTGGCAACAAGAAGAAATAATGATATTAGTAGTTTGGAATGTTAAGAGGCTCAATAGCCTAAATAAGCAGCTTGCAGTTAGGGAGTTGATTAAGAATAGCAAAGCAGATTTTGTTGGTTTGTTAGAAACCAAAAAAAACAGGGAGCACGTAGAGAAGGGGTTATGATTCCTGGATAAACACTAAAGGGTAATCTCCAATCATGATCAGCATGTGAATGGTAGGGTGATAATAGGTTACAATGCTCAAAAATTGGAAGTGGTAAAATTGTTTGAGAATGATCAATTGATACATTGTGAGGTCTCGAACAAAGAAATAGGTAAGGAGATTATTGTCATAACAATTTATGCGGATAATTACAAGTTTCAAAGGCAGTGTGCTTGCAGTGAGATTGAAAGAGTTAGCATCAACGTTAAGAGTACCCCGGACAGTGGTAGGGGATTTCAACTGCATTCTCAAAACAAATGAATCAAAAGGAGGGAGAAGATGGAAGAAGCAAGAATGTAGGGAGTTATAGGAGTTGGTAGAAAGCTCACGACTGACCGAGTTGAAGTGGTATGGGAATGCCTTTACTTGGAACAACAAACAAGCTGGGGAATAGTTTTTCATGCGGAAGTTAGATAGGTATATGGTAAATGGAAAGTGGATAGAGCAATTCCCTCTTAGTAATGCAACTTTTGAAAAACCAAATGTTTCAGACCACAGACTTACAGTTGCAGAGTTAACTACAGGAGAATGGAGGAGAAATGCTCCATTCAGAATCTACAATCATCTGATGGAACAGATGATTGTAGATTCTGAATGGATACATTCTAAGTACTAGGTCGAAAATGTTGACGGAGAAATTGGAAAAACTGAGCGGGGAATCTCTGAAACTAGAACAAAAAGAGAAAGACAAAGCTATGGTCGAGCTGAAAGAGTGCCAAAAAAGAATCCTAGCAAATCCAGACGACAAGCGGCTTGGGAAAGAGGGAGTTGCTTTGGTCTCCAGATACAATCAAGTCCTGATCAACGTTAATATGCTGCAAAGACAAAAATCAAGAATGACATGGTTAAAGGAGGGGGAAAGATGCACGGAGTATTATATGAGTTCTACTTTAGCAAGAAGAAATAAGAATACTATCAAGGAGCTAGTGGATGATACTGGTATGAAATATAAGGATTAAGCGAGTGAAAAAAGAATTGCTTTTGACTACTTTTGCAAGCAGTATGGAGCTGATACATAAGTAAAGGAGTTACCATAAGAGATAATTATACATATTAACAAGGTGGATGAAGAGAACAAGAATATACTCGTTAGGGAAGTTACAAGGTATGAAATAAAGTTAGTAGTTTTTACAATGAACCTCGATAAATGCCCAGGAACAGATGGGTACAATGGAATATAGTGGGGGAAGAAGAAGAAGAAGTTGGAGTAATGTTAGAGTTTTTCCAAACAGAATTCATTTTAAAGGAGTGGAACAAGATATATGTGTGTCTCATTCCTAAACAAAGCAATGCGACAAGACTAGAGCAATTTAGACCTATTGCCTGCTGCAATTTCCTATACAAAATTATTACAAAGATTCTGGGGAATAAATTTAGAACCAGCTTGGAATAAATAATCAGTCCTGAGCAGAATGCCTTCTTGAAGGGGGAGGTCATTGGGTACCAATATACTCCTATGCCTAGAATTGTTGGAAGGCTATCATTCAAAGAGGAAGACGAAAAATTGTGCCATTAAAATGGATATAGCTAAGGCTTATGATTCAGTCAACTGGGAATTTCTCTTTAATATCATGAAAGCTGCAGATTTCCCAGACTTGTTTAGAGAGTGGGTGGAGGAATGCATCACTACTGCCTCTATGAATATTTTAGTGAAGGGGGAACTAACCAAACTGATAAAAGCTAGGAGAGGGCTCAAGCAAGGGGATCATCTCTCCCCTTACTTGTTTGTTATTTTTATGGAGGCCTTGACCATTCACCTTGCAAGGATGGTAAGAACACACACTAAATTCCAATTCCACTACAGATGCAAAGGTATGAAGTTAACCCACCTAGCTTTGCAGATGACCTTTTATTTTTTTGCAAGGCTAAAATAAACTCCATAAACTTATTATTAAAATCAATGGAGGAGTTTCAAGACATGTCAGGGTTAAGGAGTAACCCTATGAAGAGTAGCTACTATCTTTCAAGTAATTCCAGCAATGAGGAAGTGTACAAAGCAAGAGAAATGGGGGTGAGACAAGGAACATTACCTTTCAAGTATCTAGGGGTCCTAATATCACAAAGAAGATTAAGTGCAGCTGATTGCAAACCTTTATTGGAGTCCATTCATAGGAAAATCAACCAATGGAATAATAGGTTCCTAAACCATGGAGGTAGGCTCCAATTTATACATTCAATACTTAGTAATATTACCAACTACTAGCTGAGTCATTTATCAATACCCAAGAGCATACATAAGGAAATAGACAGGAAACTTCAGGAGTTCCTTTGGAATGAATCAAATCAAGGCAGAAGCAAAGCAAAAATAAGTTGGAGCAAAATATGCAAATCAAGGGAGTAGGGGGCTTAGGATCACATTCCACAAGGGCGATCAATATAGCTTGCCTAGCAAAGAACCTATGGTGGTTGTGTAGCAAAAGGAGGGACCTTTGGGTGAAATAGATACATAATGTATTCATTATAAATGACAGTTTATGGACTCCGAAGCACAAGCAGGACATGTCAAGGACTTTAAAGGGAATTTCTAGGCATAAGGGAGTGGATGCAAAGCCTAGTGTTCCACAAAATTGGAGATGGCAACAGAACACAAATTTGGTATGACAATTGGCACGGCAAGGGACCTCTGTATAGAGTGATGGAACTCCAACACCTGAACCTTGTGGTCTCCTCTGGTACCCGAGTAAGCAGTTTGGTCAACAACAATCAGTGGACTTGGCCATACCACAATTTTAGGGGTGCTGAAATTATACTGAATTAGGTACCAAGATGCAACCAAGGCGAACAAGATGAAGTTAGTGGATAGCCATCAAATCTGGAAAGTTTAACACAAAAGATTGTAAACTCCTTCTGCAAAAGGAACAACAACCGAGAGTAAAGTGGATGAAACTGGTATGGGATATGGACATAAGACCAGCATACTCCTTTGTACTATGGATGGGAATAAATGATGGATTACTTACTATCAAAATTTAGGCTTCATATTCTTTATTGACACTTAATAGGATATATATACAAAGAGTACAACATAGATTAGGAATCTAATCTCCTAATCCCACTAAACTAGGAAGCTAACTTTCTCTGAAAATCCCTTAACTTTTGGGATCCTAACAATGCATATCCTACACCCAATATTTATCTAAAACAGTATCTATTATTACGAATTCTCACACTCTCCCTCAAGCTGGTGAATAGGAATTTTCCATTCCCAGCTTGGATACAATATCCTCAAACATTGAGCTACTCAATCCTATAGTGAGAATATCAGCAAGTTGCCCATGTGTTGACACATACGAAGTGCATATCAAGCCACTGTCTAACTTTTCCTTGATGAAATGTCTATCCACCTCGATGTGCTTCGTCCTATCATGCTGAACTGGGTTGTAGGCTATGCTTATTGTTGATTTATTATCACAGTAAAGTCTTATTGGACCATCCCACTTAATCTTTAAGTCTTCTAGAATGATTTTCAGCCAAAGCAGTGCCATAGCACGAAATTCTGCCTCTACCCCTTGTTTCTTGCTTCACCATGTGACAAGATTCCCTCCAAGAAAGGTACAGTACATTGATGTAGATCTCCTATCAACTACCGATCTTGCATAGTCAGCATCAGTATATGCTTCAAGTGTCATACTTCCATTTCTTCTAAAAAAAATCCCTCTTCCTGGTGTTCCCTTAAGGTATTGCAAGATTCTATTTGCTGCTTGCAAGCAAACTTCTTTAGGACTATGCATAAACTGACTTACCATCCTTACGGCATAGGCTATATCAGGTTTGGTATGTGCCAAGTAGATGAGTCGTCCTACAAGCCGTTGATGCATTTCCCTATTGACTGGAATATCTTCATCTGCTTTTCCCAACTTAAGGTTTGGCTCCATGGGTGTATTTGCGGGTTTGCATGTTCCTTTACCTATCTCCTTGAGTAAATCAGTAACATATTTCTGTATAAAAATTCCTTTTCTGGACCTCAATTCCCACAAAATACTTTAACCTTCCCAAAGTCTTAATCTCAAACTCCTTAGCTAAACAATTACTCAAGATCTGCTGCTCTATCTCATCATCTCCTTTAGTATGATGTCATCTAAATAAACTAATAATACCGCTACTTCCCTATGGCTAAATGCTTAATGAACAATGTGTGATCTCCTTGACTTTGCTTATATCCCATAGATAACATGACCCTTGCAAATCTGACAAACCAGGCCTTAGGTGATTGTTTCAATCCAAACAAGGCTTTATTCAGCTTACATACAGTATTGGCGGTCACTGATTGTTTCAATCTATACAAGGCTTTATTCATCTTACATACAGATTTACTGGTGGGACTTCCATGTAAATCTCCTCCATAAGATCCCCATGCAGAAATGCATTCTTTACATCAAATTGTTGTAGTTCCCAACCATGGTTTGCAGCTAGAGATAAAATTATTCTGATTGTATTCATCTTAGCCACAAGAGCAAAAGTCTCTAGATAGTCAATTCTATAAGTTGAGTGTATCCTTTGGCTACCAATCTTGTCTTGTACCTTTCAATTGACCCATCAGCCTTATATTTTACCGTATACACCCATTTGTAAACCATTGGCCTTTTTCCAGCTGGCAATTTCACCAAACTCCAAGTTTTATTCTTTCTTAGTGCCTCCATCTCCATATCCATGGCTTCTTTCCATTTTTCATTAGACAATGCCTCAGATAAAGTTGTAGGAATGGTTGTGGCATTGAGGTTTACAAGAAAGGCCTTAAATGTTGATGAGAAGTTTTGAATGGACATGCAGTGTGAAAGTGGGTATAACGGCCTTTTGGTGCATGTTCTGGTCCCTTTCCTAATGGCAATAGGTTGGTCCTGATCTTCCTCAATAATTTGTACCTCAATTTCTATTTGCAAAGTAGGAAAATCAAAAATTGTAAGAAAATCAGAAATTGTTACCTCATTTGAGGAATTTGGATCAGATTCTTGTACCTGCACAAATTCTAGACTGAACTCTTTCCGCCTCGAGTATAACAGATTTTTGCCAAATTGCACATCTCCAAAAGTAGATTTAGGATCAAGAATGGGAATGGGTTCGGGTTTAGATTCAAGAGATTTTGGTTCTGGTTGAACTGAAGGCATGTGACTGGGTTTAGATAGAAGTAAGGGATCATATTTAGACAGTCCAAGAATGAACTACTTATCTTCCTTGAGATTCTCCCCCTGAAGATAAGGTTGGATGAAATAGGCTTCTTGTTCATTGAAGGTTACATCTTGGGAAACATGAAATTTTTTTGAAGGAGGATGATAGCACTTATACCCTTTTTGAGTTGATGAATACTCTACAAAGATGCACTTCAATGCTCTAGGATCCAATTTCCCGGTCTTGGCTATGAATATGAACAGAGGACACACACCAAAAATTGCAAGGTACAAGATTGTTTGCAGTGGATATATTTGGGTAGAATGAAGAGAGTACCTACATTAGACTTTTGAATCCTAGGACTCTAGAGGGTAGTCTATTAATGAGATGAGTGGCTTTTAAGACTGCTTTCCCCCAAAAATATTTTGGTACATTTTTCTTAAATAACAATGCTCGTGTTTGGTCTAAAAGATGTCCATTTTTCCTTTTGGCCACATGATTTTGTTGGGGTGTTTTGACATGGGAAGACTCATGAAGTATCCCTTCTTTTTGACAATAGAAAATAAGAGTTTGGTTGTAGTAGTATTTGGCATTGTCTGATCTAAATCTCTTGATATTTACACCAAACTGGTTTTTTACCATAGAGACAAACTGTGGGAGTACAGAACTAACTTCAGACTTGTGTTTGAGCAAGAAAACCCAGGTGACTCTGGTGCAGTCATCAATAAAAGTCACAAACCACCGTGCCCCTGACACATTTGAAACAATTGAGGGACCCCAGATATTAGTATAAATAAGATAAAAGGGAAAATGCTTCTTTTATTGCTAATAGGAAAAGGTATATGCTTGTGTTTAGCAAGTTCACACACCTCACAATGAAGATTCTCAAAATCTAGCTTTGTAAACAAAGCAGGAAACAAAGATTTAATAATTCTAAACGATGGATGACCTAACCTATGATGATATAAGAAGATTTTTTCTTTATTCGACAACACAGACTCATACATGGATGAATAGGGTGATCTGCTCCTGGATATGTTTGACCCGTTTGCTTCCTCAAGGTAGTAGAGACCATCCCGTTCTCTAGCACTTCCAATCATCTTCCCCGAATCCCTCTCCTAAAATAAACAATGGTTTGAATGAAATGTAACATTACACAGTAAATCTAGTATGAGTTTCTTTACAGATATCAAATTTGTGAATAGTTTAGAGACATGGAGAACATTTCTCAACGTTATGCATGGGTTTATTTTGACATCTCCTATGCCAGCTACAGTTGCTAAGGATCCATCTGCTGTGGCTATTTTCTTATTGCTTGGACAAGGGAAATAGGTGGTAAAGTGTTTGGATGAATGAGTCATGTGGTATGTGGCTGGCTCCTGAATCCATGATCCAAGATTGCTGAAAAGGTTTATCTGAGGTATTTAATCCAAATAAAAAGGAACACATACCTGAATGCACAAAGGTACATGTTCCTGCAGGTTTCTCTATGTTACTAACAAATGCTCTCATCTATTCCACTTCATCTAGATTGAAGCCCTTTGAGTCTTGTTTGTCTTCCTGTTGGGATGTACTTGTAGCAACCTAAGCTTGTCCATTACCCCTCGGTTGATATCCTTTCTGTCCCCACTCACGGCTAGGAGGCTTTCCATTCTACTTCTAGCACTGCTCCTTCGTATGACGCGGCTTTTTGCAGTAGGTACACCATAGGTCATCACGGTTTCGAGGCTTGGATTGAACCCCCTTTCCAGTCTCTACATCAAATCTTTTTCCAGCCTGCTTTTCACTCCTAGCTACCATAGTCGAACCATCAGAAGGTTGAGAATTAAGCATTAAATTTCTCCTACTTTCTTCACTCTAAATAATAGCCACTACCTCATTAACGTATGGAACTTTCTACTTTCCGAGTATTTGGATCCTTATTTGATCAAACTCGAAATTCAATCACACAAGGCAGTCATAGACTCTATCCTATTCAATAAACTCTTTTAGTATAACACCATCATCAGGACACTTGGTCTGAATTACTCAATAATGATCAAGTTCCTGCCATAACGACTTCAACTGGTTGGCATATTCTGTCACAGATTTGCTTTCTAGTTTAGAAGCAACAGTCTTGACTTTCACTTCATACACTTGGGCCACATCCCTAGCTTTTGAGTATGTCTGCTGAATCGTATCCCAAATACCTTTGGCTGTAGCCATGAACATTACCATATCACTTATTTCAGGCATCATTGAATTCCAAAGCCACGCCATGATCAATAAATCCTCCTCATCCCAAGCTTCAAAACCTGGATCTTCTGGCCTTGGTCCAGTTCCTAACAAATGACTAATCTTTCCCTTACCTTTCAAAATAATTCAACCAATTGTAACCAAGTGAGATAATTTTTTCAATCCAATTTAGTGAAAGCTTCAAAAAAAGGACATGCAAATTAAAAAAAAACTTTATATGGGTTGAAACAATCACTGAGGGCCTGGTTTGAAAGATTCGCAAGATTTGTGAAGTCTTAAGGTTTCTTATAAGGCAGTCTGATCATGCTATATTCATAATTTTTTTTTGTACAAGGAAGGACTGTGATTCTAATTATGTATGCAGACGACATTATCCTCACTAGAGATGATTTTGAGGAAATTGAAATTCTTGAAAAGAATCTCTTAAAGGAGTTTGAAATTAAAGACCTGGGGTATCTTAGATACTTCATAGTGATGAAAATTGCTAGATCTAAGAAGGGCAAAGTGGTCACCCAACGGAAATATATCCTAAACCTTCTAGAAGCAACTGGGATGAGTGGATGTAAACCACTAGATACTCCTATGGAATTCAACTCAAAGCTAGGTGAAGTTAATGAAGGAGTTCTAATAGATACAGGTTGATATCCACGACTGGTAGAAAAGCTAATCTATTTATCTCACACCATACCAAATATTTCCTTTGTTGTCAGTGTGATAAGCCAGTTTATGCATACTCCCTATAAAGAACACTTGGAAGTAGTATTCAATATTTTAATATACTTAAAGGGAACTCCAAGGAGAGGATTATTTTTCAAGAACAGTGATCAAAGGAGAGTTGAAGTTTACACTTATGCAGACTGGACAAGATTTCTTACTAACAGAAGATCAACTTCTGGGTATTGCACATATTTGTGGGAAAATCTAGTAACATGGAAGAGTAAAAAACAAAGTGTGGTAGCCAAAAGTAGTGCAGAGGCAAAATATTGGGCAATGGCTAAAGGAATTTGTGAAATAATTTGGCTTAAAAGAGTAATGGAAAAACTTAAGAAACTAGTGGAGCACCTAATGAAGTTTTTTTCTAATAACAAAGCAGTTATCAATATTGCCAACAATCTAGTTCAACATGATCGGACGAAGCATGTGAAGATGGACAAACATTTTATCAAAGAAAAACTTGATAGTAGACTCGTTTACATACCATTAGAATTTTGAGTTCTTTGTAAGCAAGTTGGGCATGATCAATATCTATGCACCAACTTGAGAGGGAATGTTGATATTATAGAAATAATCAACTAAATATCTATAGAGATAATAAGCTAATTTTCTATAGATAATTAGTTGATATTCTATTAGTCAATTGAGATTTTATTACTTAGAAAATAAATAGATTCTTCACAATTTAAGGAGGTGATCAAAGTTGTATTGTCCTATATATTCCTTGCACTATTCACAGAAAAATTATGAAGAATTAATTTATCTTCTTTCTTTAAGACTCCTTAATGATGGTACTCTTTATCACCAATTAGTTAGGAATCTTATATACCGCACTATCTCCTGTCCTAATATCACCTATGTTATTCACATCGATAGTCAATTCATGTCAGCACATTATACCCCTCACTTCTCTGTTGTTCTTTGTATCCTTCAATATATCATATACAATCTTTCATAATCTCCACTTCTATCATTCATGTTTATTAGAGTTATAAGCATACTCTAATGCTAATTAGGTTGGAGATTTAACTGATCAACGCTCCATTAATAACTATTGTTTCTACCTTGATATATCTCTCATTTCATAGTGCAACAAGAAACAACCAGTTATCTCTCGATCTAATACGAAAACAGAATCCTAAGCTCTTGTAAACATAACCTTTGAGCTTTTCTAGCTCTGTTGGTTGCCTCAAAATATTAATGTTTCCTCCTCTTTTATAGCTCCTCTCTTTTGTGATAATCACAATGCCGTACAGATTGCTCATAATAATGTCTTCCATGAGCAAACCAAACATATTGAGATTGTCACCTTATGTGATGCTATGTTATTCAAGGTATTATTCAACTTGTTCTTATTTCATCACAATCTCAAATTATAGACATTTTTGATAAATCTCATCCACCTCATCGTTTTTAAAAACTTGTTTTCAAACTCAATATGTTAAATTCCTTAACACCTTGAGTTTAAAGGACAATGGTAACGCATATAACAGTAGCATATTCACTAGGGATATGTCTTGTGTAACAATTACATAGCTTAGGCATATGTATAATCAAAATCATGTATAAATACTCCTTTATGTAGCAGTTTAGACACATAGAAATATGTACCATTTCTCTTGCTCATCCACGTCAACATTTTAAAAATCTTGTTTTCAAACTCAACATATCAAAGTCCTTACAATCTTGAATTTAATAGAGAATGTTAACATTTATAGCAGTAGCATATTCTCGTATAACAGTAGCATATTATTAAGGATATGTCTTGTGTAATAATAACGTATGCTTAGGCATGTGTATAACCAAAATCATATATAAATACTTTTTTATGTAATAGTTTAGACACATAGAAATACAAAGCATTTCTCTTACTCATCCATCTCGACATTTTTAAAAACTTGTTTTCAAACTCAAGATGTCAAACTCTTACCACCTTGGGTTTAAAGGAGAATGTTAACGTATATAACAGCAGCATATTCTTGTATAACAGTAGCATATTATTAGGGAAATTTCTTATATAACAATAACATATATGTAGAACCAAAATCATCTATAATACTCCATGCAATAATTTAGACATACAAAAATACAAAGCATTTATCTTACTCGAGGTTCTTTCCTTTCTACATGCTTAAGGCATCTAACTCAGCTCCAAGTCATGGATCGTCTATAAAAAGAATTGAAAGGTCTAAAATTATCCTATGCTACCCAAATCCTCATCTCATTTCATTAACACCAATGAAGCTGCACTGAAGCACATGTAAACTACAATTTGGGAAACAAACAATCAGAAACAAATGCAAATCTGTTCACTAACTACTATACATCATTCAGATCTCCAATTTTACCACCTCCAGAAACCAGCGCAAGCATCTAAAACAAGAGCAGAATCCCATAATCAAGCAAACAACTTTAAAGTTCCAAAGACTAAAACATAAAGATTTAACGACAACCTAGAAATGATAAATAGCCAATGCTCGAAACTACCAATCCACGTCTGAAAAAAATACTAAGAAACAAAAAGATATATAAATAAAAGGAAAAGAAGAAATTACAGTGCTTCTGCGTCTCTCAGCAGCTATGGCAAAACCAAAAGCCACGAGGCTGAGAAGAATCACCAGTAGGTGAACCAGAGATGACCCTTTGCCTTCACCCATTGGCTTAAGTTGTGTGCGAGTTCTGCTGCTGCTAGCTAAGTGTGAAGTGTGGAACTTGCTTTCTACGCAGCTGACTTGAAAAGAGTGAAAAGCTACTTTGGAAGACAAAAAAAGAGAGAGAGAGATAGGGACAAAAGGTTAGTTTTAAACCCATGACCACGAGAACCCAATATGGGTAAAGTTCACGTGAGAACAACGAGCTCCACCGTCCAACGGAGCGTAGAGTGTGACTCGCGCTACATTTGAAGATGTAGATTATGTAAGGTCTTGATTTTATACTTACAATGAACTTTGGACGCAAGAACGCGCTTGTGGCTATGTTGAATGTAAACAAATAAGGCACAAAGGTAGTGAAAATCAAATGCACTATGCAAGTGTTGCTTTGGATATTAATTTAAGATCGGGAATGACACGCCAAAAAGAAAAAGAGTTTAATTATCCGTATAGTTTTTGTTAGTAAAGCTTTTCTAAGGAATTAATTGACTATTTGGCTGTCAATCAAAATAATTTTTTTAAAAGAGTTTCATACAGTAGACTATTTAGTAACATAAAAATAAAAAACACTTTTATTAATTTTAACTATATTTTATTTTGTAATAAAAATTATTTATGCATATAAATAATTTTTAAAGTATATTAAACAATGAGTTTACATTTACTTTACAATTGTTTGACAAATTCACTTCCATCTTGTAGGACATTATTTAAAAAGATGCCTCATTTTCTTGTAGGAAATAAAACTAATATCAAAAATAAATATTAAAACATATAAAAAGCTAAATAATATTATAATCCCAAAATAAATATTCAAGTTCAGTAAATAGTTAAATACATAATAAATTATGCATTTTATTGTAATACAAGAAGATTTGCAATATGTTCCCTTGCATCATTCATCTCGTTATTTTGTAGCTCGTCTAAATGATTTTTTTCAACGTCTTCATTTTCATTGATTTCTTCATTTGTAGGAAGTAATTCATCTTCTTCATCATAAGGAGAAAAATCTTTTATCCTTTTGAACATTTAACCTTATAAAATTATGAATAGCCATTGAAGCAATTATAATTTTAACATGCTTTGGAAAAGGAAAAATGGGCATTTGATGTAAAAATTTTCACCTATTTTTCTAAACGTCAAATGTTCTTTCGATTGTGCATATTAAAGAAGAATGAGTATGATTGAATGTTTCTTTCTTTTCTCTTAGAAGACCAACATGTCAAAAATTAGGAAGATGATATCTTTCACCTTTGTATGGTCTTAAACAACCTTCCATGTGAGGATATCTTGCATCTACCAAATAATATTTTCCTACATTCCAAATTAAAAAAATAAATAAATAAAGAAGTAGTGAATTATTAAGAATAAATAAATTAAAATAAAAAATGTATAAAGTTTTAATCCACAAACTTCTAGGTGGATGAGGGAAGTGTAATCTATCATTACGCAAAGCCTCCATAAAAATTCGAGTATCATATGCTGTGCCTTCCCATTTAGCCCAAACAAAAGTAAAGCACATATCAAAATCACATGCAGCCATTACATTTTGGGTAAGAATGCCTTTTTTACCAATATATTTTATTTGATTGGACCTTAGAACTACAACCGGTATATGTGTTCCACCAATTATTCCAATGCAGTCTTTAAAATAAGGCCAATACCTTCTTTCATCTTTAACTTTTCTTGGAATTTCTCTAAAAGTTGGATCTTTTGGTTTTATGAAATCAATCGACATACACGAAACGACCTCTAATACTATTTCAAACTATCTAGAAATTGTTTCACCAAAATGTTGAAATCTTTCTTAACCATTATGTTATAAAGTCCATGACCTAAAGTGATCAAAAACATAGCTACAACATCTTCTATTGTTACTTATGTACATTTCTTTAATCCATATGACTCATTCAACAATTTACATAATTTGATAAAAACATCATTTTCCATTCTAAATTGTTGATGATATCTATCTCTATGGTCATTAAATATTTCCATCACAAACATCCATCTAGTGTGAGGGAAAGTTCTATATGATTTTTCAATATAATATTTAATAAAATGGTCTGTGGTTAGTGCTACTCTAGTTTGAACTATATGTAAAATTTCTTCTTCAATCTCTTCATTATAATCATGATCATTATCAGAAGATGACATTTGTGAGTGTGTGTGTGTGTATTGTATAACAAGGTAATATAAAAATAATCATAACATAATAATAATAAAGTACAATTTAATTCATTACAACAAAATTAACCAAATAGAAATCCAATACAACACATTACAAGTAGTCCAATATTAGTAACCAAATACATGTCTAATTCACTAAAAAAATCACAATCATTTCATTTGCTTAAGTCATTCTCGCAACAAACATCTCTCTATTTTCTTTCTTCAAAAATTAATTTGGTAGCTAACATAAACAGTTCACCTCCCCTTTCTATTTCATTCATACTTCGTAAGATGTCCATCACCTCAGAAATGCTACAACTAGATTCATCTCTTTTAATAGAGGTTACTGAAGTTCTACTCTCTACTACATCACATACACGGTCCAAATGTTTACATAACCTTTCTATTGCCCCTGTTTTAGTATCATGTTTCTTTCTTTTTTTCCTCTTTCCTTGTGTAGAAGTTCCTAGAGTTGGAGTTGATGAACCAATCTCATTATTAATATTTTCAATTTCTTTATTGACTGTAAAGTCTTTCAAAAGGTTGTCATCAAGATCAGTATCAACTAGACTTTCTCTAAACGACACATAAGCATCATTTGGTATAAAACCTGAATAAGGTGCCCAAGCTCTTTCCCCTGTAGCTACAACATCTTTAAATAAAATGTTCAACTGTTCAATATGTTTCGTACATTTAGTTCAGAATTTGGCAGCCTTGGGATTTTCCTACAATAATATTGTTTAAGTTGTTAAACAATCAAGTAACATTATAAAATTATAAATCTAAAGCTTAAATACTTACCTTCAATTTCTTTTCCCACCATTCATCACTTGCATCAATAGTTTGATTAATAGGATCCCATCCTAGTCCAGTTTCCTTACCTACGAAAGCTGTCAATCCTTTTTTAATCCATCCCATTTATTCTTAAATTGTTTGTATTCATAATTCTTCTTAGTTTTATGAGCAAACTTCGAAACTATATTTTTCTATCTAATCTTGTTAAAGTAGCCATTTGGTTGATTTCTAGCTAATGTCTCTTCCACAAAAATTTTAATTACAATTTCTAGAGTTCTATCATTTCACTCCGCTTTAACCCTTTTTTTCAATTTATCCCCTCTTCGAATTTCTTGACTTGGATTTGAGATTTTCTAATAAAAAATTATAAAAGTAACAAAAGAAAATTGATTCACCATTTCATTGCAACAACAAGATATGTTTTCACCTTATTAAAAAAATACTGACAACTATCAACAACACATGATCCAGAAAACAAAAACCCTACTGCATATAACAATGAATTTAGCAAGTGTAAGAAAATATAAAAGGATAATAAGAATGACATAAACAAAAGCATAATAAGCATGACATATAGACAAATAGCTTTTGAGGATTAAAAATTGACAATGAAACAAATAACAATTAATCCAACAAATATAAAATAATCAAAATTTTATCACATTATTTCTTCTTAACTTTGTCAAAAATTTTTAATGGAGCACTTGAGGCAATAACCAGTAGATCTAATGCTAATATGTTTCTTTCTCTTTAAAAGATTTTTTTATTTTTAAAATTTTATGAAAGGATATGTATATTTTGAATGGATCAAGAATCATATCACATAAAATCAAAACTAGCTCCTGGGATACAAAAATCAAACACATAATGAGAAAAAAAATTGAATAAAAAACTGAAAACAAATCAATGATTATATAAAAACCTACAAATAAAATCAATCAAAGAGAACGAAAATGAAAGCACAAAATTAAACAAAAAAACCTAGATTCATTCTTAATGCTTATACAATATGGCCAAAATAATTATGCAAAAGAATGAAAAAAACCCCTCAATATGTGACTCTTGAAATTATTTAGAGGGAGAGAAAGCTAGAGAGCTTCGATCAATGCTCTGACCAAAAAATTTTTTTTTAGAGATATGAAAAGCTATTAATAAAAAAATAAGAAAAATAAAAAAGGAAAATAAAAAGAGACTTGTCGGTAGACAACTCAGTGGCCGTCGATGGTGGCTGGCCGTATCGATTTGTGAGAGACATTGGTGGTGGATCACGACTATGAAGGCGTCGGTTATGAGAACTTTGCAAGATAGAGATTTTCTGGATGATTATACACGTGAAGGAGCATATGGGTGATTTGTGGGTATTATGAAAATTATATGTAAATAATAAGTGCAAAAGTGACTAAAGAATAGGCTCATTAATTAATCTAAAAAATCTATTCGAAAAAGCCATTTTAGAGGCTTTTTTAAGAAGCCCCAAATTTAGGTTTCTTAAACAACTTTATTTTAGCCGTTAAAGAAGCCATATCTATTAAAGAAGTGCTTTTTTATTCTACAACTAAACACTGATTTTTCTTAAAAAACGCTTTTGTAGTAGAGAAAAGAGCTCATTGACTTCCCAAAAGCCTATCCAACCAGGTGCTTAAGCTAGAAGTCTTAAGTGAAAGATGCATCTTATGTTGGTTCTGTTTGTTTTAATTTGTGATCTTTTATTTTCTGTTTTTATTTGATTTTTGATTTTTGATTTTTATTTTATAATTTATAAAAATCATAAAATATTTTTATTTTTTATTTTTGTCATAATCTGTTTCATAAATAATGATATATTAGAACACATAAATTTCAAATAAAATAGGTTTTAGTGATTAAATATGTATTAACAAATAAATATCTATTTATAAATAAATATTTAATTATTTATTTTAATAAAATAATTAATAGTTATTAATAAATATTGCATAAGATATTAGAATAAATTTATTCCCTTAACTAATTTATAGAATAATTTCTCTCTAAATTGTATACAATAGTAAATTATTTATTAATAATAATATAACTATGTATTAATATTAATAACTAAACATAATTTAGCATTTATTTGAAAAATCACAAATTAAAAATAAGAGACTAAATTTAAAATTTAGAAAACAAATATAAAAATAAAATCAAACGGGGAACCAACTTTCTCTATGTTTCATTCGAACTTTCTTAAACGTATTTCCAATTATTTTTATTAAAATTATTATATGACTAATTGTTATGTATATATTAAAGTTTGTACAATTGATTTTGGTTTTAACTTAAATGAAATTATAAGAAATATATGTTTTTATTTTATTTATAATATAGTTAAACATTACAAAACTTTAGCATTGCCTTGGTATCCTCTTGTTTTGGGGTGAGACTCTTATGTAAAATTGTAACGTGGGTCTCTTAATTTTTTTGTATTTAAGCTATGTTAGGTTGAACGTAAGATTTTTAATAGAATGAAATATAATGAAATATAATATTCGAAAATTATTTTTTGGGAAGGATAAAATGGTTCATAATATAATATAGTGAAATATTGTTTGAAAGAAGAGTTTATAATATAATTGGTGTAAATTTATTTATTATTTTGAATTTCATCATAAACTCTTCAAATTAGAAGTTTTTTTTAGTGTTTATAATAAAATATGATGTAATATAAAACTCTTATCTTCTTTCTCATTCTATTTCATTTCATTATAAACCCTCGTTTCGAACGATGGAAACCAAACATAACCTTAATAAAGAACATCTAATGTATCCCTATCTTTGTGTGGGCATTGCCAATTAGTTCATGACTTTAATAAAAAACATCTCATGTATCCCTATCTTTGTGTGGGCATTGCCAATTAGTTCATGTCCAAGTGACCTGATTGGATTCTTATGTTTAATCAACATCAACCTTGTGAGAATAATTCGTTTGATTGGCACCTTTTCGAGAAGGATATCTCAACTCCAAACTTGTGACGTTTCATCAACTTTATGCTCCATCTACAATTATGTATCATAATAATAATAATAATAATAATAATAATAATAATAATAATAATAATAATAATAATAATAATAATAATCTCTATAAAGCCATTATGAATTTTTTCAAAATTATTATTTAAAATTTTAAAACCTATAAGTTTTAGTTT
>JANIIA010000003.1:27832272-27848779 GCA_027478495.1 Erythroxylum alaternifolium | reverse complement strand
TTGTCCAAATCAACTATTTTCAACGGACCAGAAGGTTTCCACAGGGTTAATAATCTGGATTTGAGCATGTTGAACCCCAATTTGCGTCCCAACAATTTCACAATAATAGCAATTGCCCAAGCTTGATTGAGTTTGCTTTTGAAAGTATTCGAGAGTTCTATGCCCAAGCCATATTCTCCTTGGACGAAGGAGATATTGTCTTCTTCTCTTTTTCGGATCCGGACTTTTTTAGTTGCTTGACGGTCAGTATCCTGGGAGAGGACAGCGTTTGTCATCGGCGAGTAGTCCTTTGTCTAGCGCAATGTATTGAGGACTTTTAACAAACAAGTAAAAGGCAAAGATAATATATGAAGGAAAGAGCTATAGAGAGATCTTGGAGGATCTCTCTCTAACTGCTATTTTCACTCTTCATAATATGTATTTATTATTTTTACTAACATAAGTGTAACTATATTAATAGTAACATTCAGATATATACGTAGCTCTCAAATTAGCTTCAACTAGAAACTCTGAATATGCATAATGATTCTTATGCATTGAGTTTCCTTGATGCTTTGTTTGTTGCTTTTGTGAGATCGTTCTAACCTGGATCTTTTGATCTTTTTCTATTAGATAAGCTACTCTAGTTGCCATGCCTATATCCGGTTTAGTAGATTGCCTAATTTTGTTTTTATTCTTCTGAAGGTGGGAGAAAAGACAAAACTTAAAATAAAAATTCAAGTTTATTATTTAAATTTATTTTGATATACTTTTTTAAGAAAATAAAAACAATAAATAAATAATAATAATAAAACTAAAAATAGAACCAAATGGCCCCCTGAAAAAACATTATTACTCCTCTTCATTTTTATTGCCTTTTCTAAAAGGTAAATTAAATTATATAAATAATAAAAAACAATCAAAATGCTTGGATACAACATTAATCAATGATTTTTTAAGTAATTAGAAAACCACCGACATTCTTACCTATATAAAGAGTATTAAGTCATGGCATCCAAGCTCACTTAATTGCTCTTTTAGAAATTTAGTTAGCTTACTATATTTTACTTAATATAAAGTTACAATTACAAAATATTTCGCTTGACATCATAATCTTTATCATAAACTAATTATCTAAGAAGTTGCAATCCCCACTTGACATCTTTTTACCTTTTCATTTAGTAGCAATTGTTCTCTAATCACTTGGATGGATCCATTTTTAAGAGTCTTCTTAGAGCATTCAATGCCCTTAAAATACCTTGAGTTTCTCTTATTCCATATTTTATTCATGCTCATCCTAAGGTTAATTACATAAACAACAAAGTTTCCTTTTGATATATTCATGTCAACTTGCAGCCATTGAATAAGCTTTACATAACTAAGGTTTGATCTCCAGCAGTGACATATCTCCTAGATGTTACTCTATATTCTAGTTGAGAAGTTTATATTCGAAAATAAGGTGCATTTGAGTCTTTAGACCCACATTGCATAGAGGCCATATGGCAGATAGATTGAGGTAAGTCAATCTACCCATTACTTCCATTATACTCTTGATAACTAACCAGGTCAGAAAAGGATACTTTAGACATCAGATATTTACTTTATAATACAACTATGTACCAATACATCTTTTCTCCTTTTGGTTTTATCCAATCTTTAAAAGTTTTTCTTATGAATAGACTAGTTGAGTGTCCTAACTATTGGCATGAGTCTTCCCTTTTAGAGTTAGGGTTGTGACTTAGTATTACTTAAGCTAATTCTATGAAAAAGTTAGACCATTGATTCCCACCAATATATGCACATATCATGTCTTTTTTTGGTATAGTATTCAACATCTATGACACTAGTTATATATGTATTAGAGGTCTTATATTGCTTCAGTTATCAAAGAACAACGAAGCCTTTTCTTTATTTCCTACCTTACATTTGATATTTCTTGCAAAAGTTCCTTTTCGCTTCAGTAATTGAGGGAGGAACCAAGAAAAGGAAGTCTTTGTTAATATCTCCCATCAAATTTTTTCCCTTAAAAGTATGTGTGCATCCATTTCATCCACAGGGAGTTTTGTTCTTTATGAATCTCCATAATCGATTTACCATAAAAACTTTGTTGCTTAAGTTAGTTAGTATTATTCTTAAACCTCCTTCTTCTATAGGTTTACATATTTCATTCTAACACACCTTGGAATCTCCTATTATATCTTCCTCCCCATAGAAATCTTCTCATTACTCTTTCCAATGATTTGGTTAAGCTCTTTAAGAGGAAATGTGGGAGGATTAATATATATGAAAAGAACTGAGCATTAATTTATAAGATCTTTTTATTCTTCCAAGAATTTTTTTATTATTATATAAACATCCAAAACTGAATCATCAAATATATCACTAGAATAAATAGCATTAACATGTCCAAGGGAATGATTTATAACATCATATATTTTAAATATGACTATTTGTCTCCAACCCTAAGCATTAGTTGCCCTCATTAACATAAATAATATACCTAATAGTGGCTAAAAAAGGGTCAACCTAAAACTAGAGGTACTTTTATATCCTCCACTATATCAAGAATCACAAAGTTAACTGGGAAAAATAAACCTATCAACCTTACAAGTATATCCTTAATAATAGCTCTAAGATACTTTACCGATTTACCTGCTAATTGTAAACTTATCTTGGTATGTTTTAGTTCACCTATTCCTTGTTTCTTAAACAATGAATAAGGCATTATATTAATACCAACCCTTAGGTCGATTAAATCCTTTTCTATTTTTAAGCTACCAATTTGACAAGGGATAGTAAAATTCATTGGAACTTTAAGCTATTATAGTAGCTTTCTTTGAAGAATCGCAAACATCTTCCACTTAACATTATAGTCGCAAACTCCTTCGACTACTCTTATTTTTAGTAACCCCTTCAAGAATTTAGAATATTTTGGAATCTACATAGAAGCCTCAATGAAAGGTAAGTTAATATGAAGTTGTTTAAATAGTTCAAGAAACTTACCAAACTACTCATCCATGAGATCTCTTTCTTCACTTTTGTAGGATAAATGATGACATGTTGAAATTCCTTGACTTTTGGAAGGTGCTCTTCATCTTCATCTTTTTTTTGGACTCTTGATGTCACTCTTTTTCTCATTTTGGGTCTTATTCTCCTCTTGGATCTCTTTTCCAATCCTAAAGGTGATTTCTATCATATGTTTTTTAGGATTTGTCTTGTTGGTACTAGGCAAACTCCCTTATTGTCTTTCAAACACTAGCTTTAAAAACTAACCGATCTAATTTTCCAAGTTGTGTATAAAAGCCTCTTGATTTCTTAATGGAGTTTTTGTGGCTTGAAATCTTGCCTATAAAGTTAGAAGAAATATGGCCATGAGTTCTTATAAGCTTGGCTTATATTATTAAGGTGCATGTTGTCAAAATCCTAGTGGAGGGTAGTTCCTTGACTGCACTTAATTTTCCTAAAAGAAATTTAGGTGATTCCTCTATCATATATTGTAGGTATTACTGTAGGGATTATTCTAAGGTCTGGTAGCATTCCTCATATAATCCATATACTCAAGTTTTGATGATTGACATTGTTAGCTTGGATGTTCTAACCCGTATTCCTCATATTGTATTAACTAGAATAGCTAAGCATTCATTGTCAATCCATCTATCTTCTTACTCATAGCTTCTTCCTTACTTGGGTTAGAGCACATAACACACAAATCATCATAAGGTCCCTCCAAAGTTCCATAAAAAGCCTTAATCCACTCATAGAGAAACTACACAAATTCAATACATCTACTAAAAATTAATTAGCTTATAAGGCAATATGGCCCTAATATGCAAGCTACTAAGTCAGCCACACTATTAAGCAACCCTTACCTAAATGGCATAGTGACATGTGGATCACTAGTGTGGAATAACATGGGTCTAGTACTCTCGCCACCTAGCCTGCCAATGTTGTAAGTGCATATACTTTATAAACTCCAGTGGCTTGCTAAGTTTTGCTCGAGAAGAGCACCACTAATAGTTATTCATTACTCTGTATTCAATAAGGTCCTAAGCTTCTTTTGGTGTTTTGTTCTTCAAAATACCCCCATCTACTATATCTATCTCTACCTTCTCATTTGATTTAACTTATTATAGAAGGGCTAAACTTACATCCATAATGGTAAACTATGTGGACACTTCCTTAACATCTCCTTAAATCTCTCCCATATATCATATAATGTCTTTGAGTCAATACGGGCATAAGAGAAGATGTCATTCCTTAGCTTAGCAATCTTAATTGATGGAAATTACTTCAAAATAAATTTTTGTACTATTTGGTCCTAAATGGTATGGGATGACCTTGGCAGAGAATTCAACCATTGTTTACCTGCTCCTCAATGAGAATGGAAATAGTCTTAATCTTATCACATCCTCATTGGATCTATTAACCTTAAAGGAATCATAAATTTCTAGGAAATTTACTATAAATGCGTTAGGGTCCTCATCTCATAGCTTGTCTAATTAGACAAACTATTACACCATCTAGATGATACTTGGTTTTAATCTCAAAATTGTTAATGGTAACAATAGGTCTAAACAATCCTGGACTTTGTCCCAATCAAGCCTAACCTAACATAATCAAATATGGTCCTTGTTTAGTCTACTAGGGTAACTAATCCTTTAATATAAATCTGACCTTCCAAATGTTCTATCTATCGATCTAACTCAAACTCTCTAAGTAGGGTCTTTAGAAGGTTTCTACAAGTTGTCCTCCCAAATTTTAAATCTTTGTTAACTAAATGTGATAGATTTCCTTGGGTCATAAACTAACCCAAAGACCGGTAGAAGTGACAAAAGTAAAGATTCAATAAATTAAAATCAAAAAGTAAAATGAAATAAAATGAGAAATAATGGCTATATTAATAAAAAAATTGGCGTTCCTAATATTCTAATCCCTAATAGCGATGCTAGAAACTTATTATGAGTGTTGTTCTCTATAGTATAATGTCATTGAATATGGAGTATTGATCCTACAGGGACTACAAGTACTCGTAGTAACCTCTTTTCTATTATCTAACCAACAATTATGATGATCATTTAATTGAAATTAAACTAAACAAATATTCAACATAAATAATAAACCATAATGGAGATAACACTAAGATCAATCAATATCAAAAAAACTAATACCTATGTAACGAAACCTCTTTTTAATTAAAACTCCTAAGATTGCACTACTCGATTCTTGAATTTCACTATTAATTTTGACCCTAATCCAAAGGATTTATGTCGAGCTATCTCTAGGTTTCTATGCAATGCCTTCGACTTATAGTAGATGTATTCATACAAAAGGATTTATCAATCTCAATCATATGAAATCATAAATTGAACTAATTTAAAAAATAAAAATTTATAACTGAATCATAAGGAATCAATAAATCAAATTGCATTAAAAGAAAGATCAAATCATAGTATCCATTCCCTTTTATCTAGTCTAAGCACTAAATAAATATAGTTCACAAACATAGAAAATAGTACAAACATCAAAAGTTCAGAAGAATAATTAAACAAAGAATCTATAATATATATATTCCATCTTCTCTAAACTAATCCCCTTGAAACTTTGGTAGAAAGCTATTCTCAATTAGATCTCTAAAGTAATCTTTATGTTTTCTATCGTCCTAAATAAAAAAATTGTGTCTCAAACTCTAAATTTGCGTCTAACTTCGAATCTAACCTCCTTCCCCTTGTCTCATCATAGTAATTGCCTTTTATAGTGTGAAACTAGGGTTTTTAAAATATACATTCTCAGTTATATGATCGTGTGAGTGACAGTGTGCCTTAAACACACTTCAAAATCATGGATTTACATGTTCACAAGAGGTTACACAGGCATGGGACACATTTATGTACACTTCGAAGCTTTACCCATTCACAGTGAGTTACATTTCACAAACATGTTCTTTATCACCCTGGCATATATTTCTAAATTAACTCTAATTCTTCCATCTTTTATCCCAATTTCACCCAAATCCTTATACTTTTGATTCATGAAGGCAATTGAGACCTAAAAAAACTCTAGAAATAAAATACATACCAAAAATAATAAAAGACTCATATAATTAAGCAAAACATACTATATATAGGAATGAAAACATAAACAATTAAATGTTTATCAATAATCAGGCCTAGAACAAGGTGTGTCATTCATGGCTAAATTTGGATGTGTATGAGTCTATTGACAGAGTGAATTAGTTGCGACCTAGCATGATCAAATACATGACATTGTATATGTTTCTTTGACACTATTGTGTAACATATTTAATACAATTTTTTAAATCTTATGAGGTACTTGCATCATAAATTTCCTTGATAGGTATTATGGAGAGATTACTAGTGTCATATAGGCATAATTACACATATTTGTGGCATATAAAATATAATGGGTGTGTTTTATATGTATTTTATTATAAATTTTGTATCTAATTAGTATGTACTATTTAACCTTTATTCTTTCAAGAATCAAAGTGTATAGCGGAAGCGTTAGGACCTAGACATTTTTTGTGGATGGTTTCATTGAGTTGGAATAAAAAAGTTTACTTTAAAGAAAGAGGACCATATTCAATAAGTTAATTCCATTGAATTGTGTGGGTCAAAATCATAGGTGTTAAGTCTTAGACCAATGGTGAGGTTTAAATAGTTAGGCCTTACCTTTTAATGGTGGTCTACTATAGGTCTAATAAGGTTAGCTTGATTTCTTTGCATGATAGAGGCCTTATTGAGGTTGTGAAGATCAATTACCTCATTGTATCAAGTTAGTCCACAATATTCCAATCTAAATTACAAAATGTATAAGGGTGATCCAAATTATTTCAGCATAAGGAAATATGAGGAAGATATGATTATGACTTTACAATTAAGGATTATACATCACACATTCAATTTAGATGAGTTATAAATAACAATTTTTATTCTTATTCCAAGCTTTCTTTTAATAGTAAGCCAGAGAGTGATAAGTGATATTTGTTATAGGATTGTCCAAGTCATTTTATGGGATAGTTTGAATTTTTAGTATACATAATAAGATTTTTAGCCTAGGTTCTTGACCTCGAAGCATGGATAAATTCCTTTTCTTAGAAACACATACAAGATTCGTCACTACAAAAGAAGGTTGATTGGCATATAGCTTGCATGTGTATGTGATTGTATATGATAAATTACATGTTAGGTTATAAATGAAAGTTTTTAAGCTTAGGATTTGCATGCTTTTTATAAGTTTTGATGTACATACATTTTTCATAGTTGTATTTCAATGTTTAGGTAAGATTTAGACCTTGTTTGTGTTGATTATCAACTTACTTGCATATGGACTTGTTGTAGGTATCAAAGGAGAAACAAAAGAAGAAAATAAGTTTAGAAAAGTCACGATCGTGACCTAGATAGAAGTTGGAATATTCTATCTTTTGAGCTAGCAACTCTAGCTTGCTCCACTTGTATCCTAAACCGGTTTAAGCACCCAAAGGGGGTATAAAATCCATATTTTATACCCTAAAAAAGAGGAGGGTCATGCAGCACAACAAAAGGAGGAATATAGAAATATTTTTAGGGGATTTTTAAGGAGTATCAAATGATTTCAAGAGATCTTAAAGCTACCACACCAAGTTCCAGCTTTGTTCTTCAACTCATAAGCCTTATATTCTCTCTTCTCTCATTTTTTTATTTAGTTATTATATGGAGAAGATGTATGGACTTGTTGTGAGGATGCTTTTGATTATTTTAATGGATTTCTAAATAGATTTTAGGCTTGTTCTTACCATAAATATGTAAGAGCTCACTTTGATTTAATATATGGTTTGCTTTATTGCTTATGATGTGTGGACTTTATGTACCTTGCCTACATTGAGAAATGAAGTTAGGAAATCATTTTGGATGTACCATGAGAGTGTGTGGCCTTGAGAACACTTCATATATCAAGATAACATGACATTTAGAGAGAGATCTTGGATGTTTTGATGGTTGTTCAATAGGTTACTTCATATCCACTTAAAGGTTAAGTGTATCAAGAATTTTCGCAATTTCAATCTCTCATTATTTGGTTTAGTTAAATAAAAGTCAATTTGAATTACAAGGTGACTAACCAATCCTTAAGGAAATGATACCTTGCTATATTATTTTATATGAGTTGTATATGTGGTATAGCAACTTCAATTAATTTTAAAACTTTGAGCTAAACACGAAGTAGCTATTAAGCTTTTAACTCCATTCTCGAGGATTACACCTAGCATTAAGTGTGATTTGAATTATTTTGATTTGATCTTTCTTTTTATTTTTATTTGATACTCTTTTCTTATATATAATAGGTGTATGCACACGAGAAGTTTCGAAAGTGCAAGTAGATTAAGTGAACTTGACATCACCAAACTTGAAAGCGAATTAAGAAAAGCAAGATGTCAAGAAGAAATCAAAAAGATAATGGCAGTCAAGGAGATCAAGGCAGTGACCAAAGAACATTAATGGATTTTATGTGGCCTGGGTCTAATTCGAACTAATAGGGATTGCTAGACCACCTATTAATGTGAATAATTTTAAAATCAAGCCTACTTTATTGAATATTTTGCAAACTAGTGTTTAATTCTATGGTTTACCACATTAGGATTCAAATGCTCACCTTTCTAATTTTTTGGAAATTTGCAATACATTTTCGTATAATGGATTATTCAAAGAGATATAAAGAATGAGGCTTTTTTCCTTCATACTGAAAGATTATGCAAAGGAATGGCTAAATTCTTTTAATCTAGAGCATATAACTACGTAGGGACCAGTTAGTGCAAGCTTTTCTGACTAAGTACTTTCCATTAATAAAGATGACCTGGATTATCAAAGAGATCTCAACCTTTCAGCAGCATAATGGAGAATCCCTTTATGATGCATTGGAGAGATTCAAGGAGTTACAAAGAAGTTGTCCTCATCACAACCAGCCTAGAAAGCTGCTATTGCAGACATTTTATAATGGACTTAATGCAACGACTAGGAGTATAGTTGATGTAATAGTCGAAGGCTATTTGGTGAGAAAAACCATTAATGCTATATACAATCTGATTAAGGATATAACCACTAACAATTATCTGTGTTCAACTGAAAGAAGTAGACCATACAATGTGAAGGAACAAAAGGGAATCATGGTAATAGAGCCAACTTTAGCCATATAGGCATAGATAGTTGCATTAACTAGAAAACTAAACAATATTAATGCCTCATCCAATTCAGTAAACACAATGCAATAGGTTTGTGAAATATATGGACAATATGATCATATGTCAACATAATGGTATGTGATGAACAAAAATGGAATGGAAAAAGTAAATATTTAGGTATGCCAGAATGATCACGTAACAATCCTTTCTCGAACACTTATAACTTTGGGTGGAAAAACCACCTAAATTTTTTCTAGAATAACAATGCAGGTGTAAATTTGAGACCACAAAGATTGCCCAGATTCCAAAACAGGTCAAAAAATTAGGAATCAAAGTACGAAAGCCTAGAGTCAAAGATGGAATCCCAATTTTTCATTATAATGGATGTGATAGGCTCTATAGGCTCTAAGGTTAATAATATGAATGCAGAATAGAAGAAGACACAAGCAAGGACTGACCTAATGCTAAAAAATCATGCGTTTTCTATTCACAACTTAGAGGTACAGGTGGGCCTGCTTGTAATTGTATTGATAGTAAGAAATTTAGGTAACCTTCCTAGTACTACTGAATCCAACCTGAAGGAGTAAGAGAAAGCAATGCATTTGAGAAGTAGGAAGGAGTTGGCAGAACCAGTTCAGAAGGAAGCCAAAGATCAGAAGAGGAGCACCCCCTTACATTTCACCTCCACCATATGCACCCAAGTTACCATTTCCACAGAGATTAAGGAAAAACCTTACAGAGAGCCAATTTGCAAAATTTTTGGAAAAGTTTATGAAGCTACATTTGAGTTTTTCATTTCCAAAAGTGCTTGAACATATGCCCAAGTATGCGAAATTCTTAAAGGATCTACTTTTCCATAAGCGAACTTGAGACTCAAAGCAGATAGTAGCCTTAATAGCCAACTGTAGTTTTAAAAACATGCCATCAAAATTAAAAGATCTAGGGAGTTTCATTATTCCTTGCATTGTTAATGGTGTGGAATTTTCTAGAAGTTTGTATAATCTTGGTGCAAGTATTAATCTTATGTCGTTGTTTATTTTTAGGAAATTAAATCTAGACAATATAAAGCCAACCTCAATGACAATTCAGTTAGCAGATCAATCAATAAAGAAACCATTTGGGGTTGTGGAAGATGTTCTAGTAAAGGTTGACAAATTTGTTATTCTTGTTGCCTTTATAATTCATGATATTGCAGAAGACAAGCAATGTCCACTTATTCTGGGACGTCTATTCATGAAAATTGGGTAGGCACTCATTAATGTAATGATGGGATCTTCATTATGAGCTTTGGTGATGAAAAGGTCAAGTTCAATATGAAAAGAACATTGAAAAGCAAGGCTGAGCGAAACATTTATATAAAAGTTGATGCGGTGGATGATTGTATGGAGGAATAATAAAGAGCAATGATTGAGCAAAAAAGTGAAGTAGATGACAATGAGTGAGTGTAGAAGAAGGCGAGTTAGATGAAAATCAAAAGTAGAAACCCTTAGAGAGAACAAAGTGCTCAACCCCACCTTCTTATGAGAAACGACCAACCATTGAGCTCAAACAACTACCAACGCATTTAAGGTATGCATTTCTAGCTAAGGATCAAACACTACCAATAGTTATTTCAAATAGTTGGATGAGGAAAAGGAAAAAGAACGTGATTGGGATGATAAAGAGAAGAATGAGAGCTATGGGGTGGCAAATTTCAAACATTCACGGGATAAGTCCCAACATTGTAATAAATAGAATAAATCTTGAGGATGGATGTAAGACAGTAAGGGATAAGCAATGACGATTAAATCTAAACATGTAAGAACTTGTCAAAAAGGAGA
The DNA here is from genome assembly GCA_027478495.1 of Erythroxylum alaternifolium. Classification (NCBI taxonomy): domain Eukaryota; kingdom Viridiplantae; phylum Streptophyta; class Magnoliopsida; order Malpighiales; family Erythroxylaceae; genus Erythroxylum; species Erythroxylum alaternifolium. The sequence goes on along the minus strand of JANIIA010000003.1, from coordinate 27,837,808 downwards.
TTATCAAGCTTTTAGATGCAGGAATTATATACCCAATATCAGATAGCGAGTGGATGAGTCCAGTATAGTGTGTAATCATGAAAGGTGGGACAAGATTTCACAACACGTGTCAAGTGCACTACAAAATCTACCTAACTCTGTACACTAAAAACTTGTACATGTGGTAAGTCGGGATCTTATCTATACGGAATATTCGATTAATTCTCGTAATGAAAATAATTGATGCAAAGGAAATAAAAATGGTGGGTTTTGGGTTTAATGAAATTAAGAAAATAAAGTAAACTTAAACTAACAAGAACAAATTATAGAAAATAGTAGAAAATGATATAAGTGATGAATATGTGTCAAACTCAGTTCTCGGATTAATCTCAGCCTACACATGATTAAACATCTTTCATTGTTATAATGTTCTCACGTCTCTCTTAGAACTATTGGTCGTAGAATAACAACAAGCATTGTTAATCTCGATTTTCCCTTGGGTTATGTTTAATTAAAATATGATCGTTAATTAAACTTAACTGTCAAAAAACCTAGAATACACTCTCTATATTTAATTAGGCAGCCACATTACAATATGAAAAATAGACCAATCTAAGCAACAACCATATAAGCTCGGGTCATTTAACCTAGTTTAAGTTATCCCTAATGATTTGAAACCATTAGTTGCCACAAATGAATCTCAACATAACAATTACGAATTATATTGAGTATTCTAGCAATGAATCCAAATACATTTGTAATAACGATTCTAGTAATGAGTTCATAATATAATCAATCTAATGATAACAAAGGTACTGATAAGTGTAAATTGCATCGTGTTTTAGGGCATAGTTTGATATGTGTTTATCCATTAATCCTATCATTTAGTATGTGTCTAGGTTAGAATTGTGTTAGTTTGTTAATTATTTGTGTTTTAAGTATTTTATGGATTAGTACAAGCTTTTGAGCTTAAATATTATATTTTTGAGGTACCTTGATGTATTTACTAGTGTTTTAGGGTCCATATCGAAGAACGGAGGAGTTTTGAAAGACATTTGGGCCAAAACAATAACTAACGATTATGTCAGAAGGCTTAGATATAGACCACGATCGTGGCTTGCAAGGCCATGGTCGTGGTCTGCATTGGGCAGACACTCAAGAATGACAAGTTTTGAGAGATTTTTTGGACCTTTTGGACCCCCAAAAAACCTTTGGGTTACCCAAAACATAAAAGAGTATTTAAAGAACAATAAGAGAGGAGAAAAGGGCTTTACATTGAGCCTCTCTTGGAAACCCTAAAGGGAGAGAAAAAGAAGAGAGAGAGAGAGAGGAAAAAAAGAGGAAGAAGGAGGAAGAAGAAGTGAATTTCGACACCGCTGCTCCCCAGATCAGGTGGTATCCTAACATCGCTGCCTTCTTGATTTGTCCAACCTAAGTTCCATTCCCTATTCATTTCCTTTTTCATTTAAATGTATAAAGTTAAGATGGATTATAGGAAATGGATTTCAGGTTGTTAATAATGTTCTAAACTCTCCTTCGGGATTTTACTTTGAGTTAATGTTAATTTAGTTATTTTGTGTTTATAGGTTTGGATGCTGTGATTAATTAATGTATTTGCATGTTTCGGTAACAAACTAAGAGGGTGAGTTAAATAAAAATGATTAAGATTGGATTAATGAGAGTTAAGTGATCTAATTAACCACTTAATTATTCTAGTCGATAATTTTATAGAGAGAGATCCTACGCGAGACTCGATTGTTTATTAAAGAGCTTTATAACTAATTAGAATTGTGGGTAATTTGTGACTTGAGAGATTGCAAGCTCCATAATTCGATTAGGGTTTACAATTATATTTAGGGTTTAATAGTTATAACTTTAGAAAGAGTAATCAACCCTACGATTGTCTAGAACTAACACCCCATAAACACATAAATGGCTAGATTAGCATTAATGATAGGTAAAATCCCCTCTCTTATAACCTGATTAACTCTGATGATGGATTTCCATTATGACCTGTGTGACTGCTCACTTTAATTATGTTTGTTGAAATTTTTGTGTTACAATTCTTAAATCAATTTTTCGTATTTACTTTTCGTATTCACTAGTGTAGTTTTTATTTCTTTTTATTTTTTTCTCTGAGCCATGGACGACTTAGGATTAGGCTAGTACCCTCGTCATAGGATTAACCCTTCAATACTACAAAGTATGACCAATGTGCTTACAGTTATTGGGGGTTTTATAAATTGTAAAACTTGCTCAACAATTACAATTATCCATACATGAATACTCAAATCAATTATGCAAATGATAACCTAAACAATTCCAAGAGAGAGATCCAACATTAAACAAAGATAAGATAAGCTTAACTGTGCAACCTAGGCATGAATTTCACCTTCGAACTGGTATTGGGAAGTTAACCTTCCATCTTCTCCATCAAGATCCAAGGAGTAGCCTCTGTCACCTCCGTCCTTATTGAAAACCAAAGAGAAATGGTGAAGAATCGTGTTTGTCTCCTCTCCCCCTGTCCGTCGTCACAACTTATTCCTTTTTATAGTAAAACCTAAGGATAGGTGGCATGACTATGCACGGCCGTCCATAGCCCCTCACGGGTGTGAGTGGTGTCTCACACCCATAAGACACCCTTGTATGGACATGAGAGTGGTCTCACGCCTATGCAGTTGGTTGCACGACTGTGAGATTGTTCACGACTGTACAACTTCACCAGTTGTCATGAGCTACTTCCTTGCTTTGTTCTTCACTTTTACACTCTAACTTGTCTCTTATTCTTTTAATCCTCTTCTTCTGCTTGCTCCATGAATCAATAGAGTATGAATATTTAGAAGATGTCTCATTGAATATGCTTTCAGGTCACTTTAGCTCCTTCACTTGCGAAATGTACTTAAAAATCAAATATGAGTTAAAGTGAGTATTCTAAGAATTTTTAAGGCATTAATCACTAAGTGTAGTAGATTAAATAAATTAACATTTAAGCGCATATCAAGTTCTCCTAAACTTACATTTTGACCATCCTCAAGCAAATCGTCAAAATCAAAATCACAAACCAAAACTCTTACTCATTTTCCATATTTCCTAATAATAGATAATTATAAGTAAAGATGAATGACTTTCAAAAACTATAGCAAGGACTCAACATTTAAAGCTTTTAATCATGATCAATCAACATTCATCACCCTTAGAAATTGAGCAATCTAGAGGTAAACTTAAACAAAATGTGTTTAAACAAGATATATTTATAGGTACACTCAAACACCATTCATGATCATAACAATTCACAACTTTGCATATCATTTCATTTTTCCACCACTAAAAATCACATGCATAATCATGAATCAAAGGACTTTTCTAGGGTTGTAATGTAGGCAAGGGTAAGGTGAGATCTATTTTGGGTAATGTAGCATAAAAGCCATCAAGCTAGTGAAGCAAAAGTAAGACTCAATAAGATATCAAGTGCACAAGTTAACATTCATTCAAAAATGGATACCGTTAGCTATGATGAATGCAACAATTATATTTCACAACTCAATTCATCTCTCACACCATACCACATTAACATAACATAAAGAGTGCTCCATCTAAAACAACATTTACCTCATATGCAATATATTCAAACCACCCATTTAATGCAACTTAAGGAGGAGAAAGCAGTAATTAACAACTTTTCAAAACAATTGTATTTCCTCCTTGATACTTTTATTCAAACTCACAATTTATTATTATTTTTTTCGTTTTCTTTTCTCTTCTCTCTTTTTTCAAATATAACGGTGAAAGAAGACACTTCTACATGAGAATTCATAACATGGCATTTTAACAAATATAACCAACCCATATGTATGCACACCCCCACATTTAGGCTTTTGTACAATCACAATCATCAACAATTAACAAATGCTCTACTAGCTTTAAGGCTTGGGTAGGACATTTGGTTAGGTTTAAAATGTATTGTGGTTTATACAAAAGGAAAGGCTAATAAAGCTCAAAGGAGGTTAGCAAAGGAAAATTTATATAAATGGGTAGGCTATTTGGCTAATGTAACTCATAAACAAAAAATAATGCCTAATCATTTTCATGATAATGCATGTGATAAAAATGTGGTCTTGAATAGAAAATCAAAGAAAAGTCAGTATGTGCACGTTATGAAGGTCACACATAACAAAAGACAGTGGACTGATATGGATGTGTCAGTCTAATATGGCTCAAAATCTCACTGGTTTTTTGTCTACCACTAGTCACCACTGGTCTAAGGATAATACACATTTTCCAATCATAAGATCAAAAGTACATGCTAAAGTTTCCATGGATCTTTCTAGTCAATTCACACTCTAATAATGAATATATAATCTTAAAAGTAATAGAAAACAAGAAAATTTTTAATTTTGAAAACCACCTAAGAAGCCACATAAGCAACGATTAAGCTCTAAAACATGTATATAAAGTAAGATCCCCATCTGCACACTTAATACTTACATTGTCCCCATTATAACATCAAATGCAAGAAATGGAGCATTTAACAAAAATAACAAATGTGAAAATATAAATAAATAGAAATTGATTTCCCTCGGGTTACCTCCCAAACAGTGCCTTTGTTTATTATCGTTGGCTCAACTACATATTGCTCTCATCAAGTGACGAAATTTTGACCTCTAGGAATCACAACTTTGGCCTTTTCCACTTGATCTTCATCTGAACAAAGCTTGAGTCGATGACCACTTACTTGCAATGTCTTCCCTGTTTTTTAACTTTTGATCTCTACTGCACCACAAAGAAGAACATTAGTTATCACAAAAGGATCGATCCAATAAGGACAACATTTATACAGAAACAATTTATATTTAGCACAATAAAGAAGCACTTTTTGACCAATGATAAAGCTTTTTGGCAAGACATTAAAAGCTTTGGTCTTCTTTTTTGTGGAAATTGCTACTTATTTATTTGTATGTTTATGCTTACAATCTTCCTATATTAAAAGGTCAATGATATTAATTGCAAAAACATAGTGATCATTATGGGAGTGCTTATTGATATAAAAAATAATTAAACGAGCAACTTCCCTATCGAATTCCATTATAAGGGTACCCTCACAAACATCTATCTTAGATTGGGTCCTGTTGAGAAATGGCCTCCCTAGTAAGATAGGTATTGGGTTATGGGAAGTTTCATCATTCATATCAACCATATAAAAGTCAGCAGGGAAATATTAGCTCATTTACCTACACAAGCACATCTTGAATCATCCCATCTACGTAAACATTAGAACGATAAGCCAATTATATGGTAACATTAGTTTCTTTTAATGGCCCTAAATTTAAAGAAACATACATGTAATGAGGCATAACATTAATCGATGCTCTTAAATCTAGCATAGCTTGTTTAATCACAGTACTACCAATTTTACAAGGAATAGTAACTATGCCTGGGTCCTTACATTTAGGAGGTATTTTCTTTTTGAAAATTGCAGAAATTGTAACATCCCGATACCCATGTTAAGGCTAGAATAGAAAATTATGAGAAATTTATGTGAAATTAGGAAAATGCACGT
>JANIIA010000003.1:27789503-27832172 GCA_027478495.1 Erythroxylum alaternifolium | reverse complement strand
ACTATTTACTATGCATGTGCATATATGAATGCATGCATATGTCACTATACATTATACCCTCCTAAACATGGCAATTTACCAATATACCCTTCCTATTGGTGAGGGGATGTTACATATTAGGATGAAGAGAGCCTAAGGATTGTTGAAGGCCCAGAGTTGATTCAAGATACTGTAGATAAGGTAAAATTGATCCTTAGTAAGATTAAGGTAGCTCAAGATAGGCGAAAGAGTTATGCAGATCAGCACTGGAGGGATATGCAGTATCAAGTGGGAGATAAGGTATTTTTGAGAGTTTTTCCTTTACGAGGAGTGCTAAGGTTTGATAAAAAGGGAAAGTTGAGCCCTAAAAATATTGGTCCTTATGAGATTATTGAGAAAATAGGACCGTTAGCTTATAAATTAGCATTACCATCAGAAATTCCTCAAATTCATAATGTGTTTCATGTTATTATGCTCAAGAGATATTGATCAGATCCAACATATGTATTATCAACACAGGAGGTTAAGATTGCAACAAATTTAAGTTATGTTGAGGAACCAGTCAAAATAGTTGGATACTAGACGAAACATTTGAGAAATTGTGTAATTCCTTTAGTTAAAGTCCTTTAGAGGAATCATTCATGAGAAGAAGCTACATTAGAAACTGAGGAATACATGAGGAAATAGTACCCCCATCTATTTGGTTAATCACGTAAGAATTTTGAGGATGAAATTTCTCAAGGAGAGAATTGTAATAGCTGATTTCTAGAACTTACTGATGGTTAGAAAGTTAGACTTTTGAGTCATATCATTTTAGAATTTATGAGGTGCATTTCATTCACATGTATAACATGAGCATATATATATATGAATGTTGATTTATAAAACATTTCAAAGATAGTATATGCACTCAATTGACAAGTTCTAGGGTATGAAAGGTTTAAAACGGTTATAATATAATTGTGTATTGTTTATATCTTGAATTTTAGTTTCATGGATTATAATTAGTAATTTGGAGTTAATTGTTACAATTGGAAGAGTGATGAATTAAAATGTACATTTAGTCTAGGAAATTTGTCAAGTGGCAAGGCAAGTTGATATATGAAAATTAGGTTGAATAGGCCTATGAAATAGTGACACGTGGCAATGGATTAGGGATGGATTAATTGTGATATTGGTGTTAAATGAGTGCTGGAAAATGATGCATAAATGGTAGTTTTTGTCCTATTTAGAATACATGAAAAACAATAGTTTATGAGCTATTAAATGAATGATTTTAGGCTAGAAATTGAGATGAAATTGATGAGGAATTGAGGTATAATTAATGGAATATTATGAAGGTGTTTTGAAATTGATATGAAAGAGTTTTCTTTTGAATTTGAAAAAAGTTGGGGATGTTAGTGTATGTGTAAGAATAATTGTTAGTGACATAAATGAATAGAATTTAGAGAGCTTTAATTTAACCAAGATGGACGCTATATTAACATGAATTGAAGTAGCTTTTGAGAGTATGAATTCTGAAAAAATTGAAGTGTTAGTGATGATCCTAAGTAGATGAAATTCGTGGACAATTGAGGAAAATTGGATAGTACATAATCAGGGCACTTCCCCATGATCATGGCCAATGCTTTTAAATGATGATTTCAATTTTTTGAATTTGTTGAACCAAATGAGGATAAGTCACTCTACATTGGTGTATTTGGATTTGATTAAGGCTTGAAACAAACCTAGATTGTTGCTTAATTAATTAGTTAAGGGTTCAATAAGTTTAGGTTGTTAATAGATGTCATTACTTAAGGAATGGATTGTCTTGATATCAATATATTTAAATCTGGAACTTTTGAGTTGTTAAAGGAATAAAGGTGTTCTTTTAAATGAAAATATGATCCAAAGGATATGAGTAAGGTGTAATAGGTATGAGTGAATGAGAATTGGAAAATTTTGTGAATGTATAGAGCTAGAAAAGGTTGATGAATGTATAATTTATGAATTTAGAGTAATCAAACTTACTCAAGGTATAAACCTGAATGCAAAGTGGTAATATACAAGCTATAATAATTGAACGGTTAAGATTTATGATTAAGAATGCATACCTGAAAAGGTCAACATGACACGTATACATGTGCATAATATACAGTGCATAATTGTATATTCATATGATCGAACAAATTATGTGATTGTGAACTATGTGTGTATTGCTTGACTATACACATATAAATTAATTGTCAACATCTAGACATTGTTAGATCATCAAGGTAATAGCTATTTTGGAGCATACTATGAGTTAACCTAAATGTGTAAACTCAGTTATATGTGCTTTTGTTGAATTGTATATGTAATATGGAATATATGAACAATTAAATGATGAATGCTAGACTTAGATCTGAAGAATTTGATATATGACATGAGCATATTAAACAAAAATTACTGAAAGCATGATATGTGAATTTGATGCATCTCATTACATTGAAATTCATGATCAGATAAAGTAGTTATGATTAGAGTAGCCAATGTGTGAAAAATAGCTTTAAGCTCATAATTGTGCACAAAAAGCCACAGGCTCAGATAACAATGAGCTCAGTATCTACAACAGATACGAGACAGTATATGAAATAAGGTCAGTATCTACAACAAATACAAGATAATAAATTGGGTTGATAGATGCTCAGTCACAATAAAGAAAAATAAAAAGAAATCACATGTGCATTTTCATATACAATTATATATGTATCATATAAATGATTATGATGAAATTATTGAATTGTTATGAAATTGTGATATATAATGTTGGTATACAGTACTTATTGAAATATGACAAAATGTAATATGGTATTCAATATTGGATTTTGTAATATACTTGCTCAATTGAGTTATGTAATTTATTTTGGTGTTCTAACTTAAGTGAGCACATCAATGATGGTTTACTCATTGAGTTCGGAAACTTATCAAAATTGCAACATTGATTTTTAGGTTCAAGGGAGATCTAGCTTCTAAAACGATCTAATAGAATTCTAGTAATGTTATTTTGGGAACAAAAATGGCTCAAAGGTCTGGTCAACTGATACCTACAAAGTCTAGATAGATGTCTTTTGTATTAGCATTCCATGTTATGACACACATTGTCTTTAGTGTGTAATTTTTATTCTGTATGATATAATATGATTGAGTTCAAAACTATTGTGTATGGTCTTTCTGAATTTGGAATGTTAATGACATATATGACTTATTATGATTGTGAAGGAAATAAGTATCTGGAATCGTTAATTTATATTGATGCCTCAGACTTTATTAATGTAATTGTTCTAATGTACCACTTCTGTAGAGTATATTCTCGAATATTTGTAAATATGATCGGGCATATGCGCTATGAGAGTGGTATGATGTAGCTTCAATAGAGTGTGTACAAAAATAACTACTGAGGAGAAGTAGTGTAGAGCCAGTTGTTTTTTTATTTGAAGATCCTTAGAGAGGGGATTTGCATAAACTTTTGTTTGAGCAATGTTTAGAAAATTCTTAGCAGTGTTTAGTAAATGTGCATTGCCTATATTCTACTTGTAGATGAGCTTGAATATTCCCTAACATTGACTAGGTTCCTGAGAAAAAGTGAATTACTTTGCGCCTTGAGCTAGAATGCTCAACCTTTTACCTGCAACTTCAAAGAAACATTCAACATGTTTTAGAAAGTCATTGAATATAAAGGAGATTTTGCTAGGATTTGCATGTGAGGACAAATGAACCAAGACCGGTGTGTGATTCGAGAAGCTTGTATTAAGGAAAACAGAATTTGAGCGGGGAAATTGTTAAAGCCAATTCATATTGGAAGAACTAATGTTTTGAACTATGTGGTAATTGTTATAAAAGGATGTTAGTCACATAACCGAAAATTTAAAAGCTTAGATACTGAATTAAAAAGATTTCAAAAGGTTAGACATTTTAAATTTTGTTATCCCTAAAAAAATGATGTAGCAGACAAAAATAAAATTGATCATTCATCTCTTTGACTTGCATGTTATTTTGTTTTTTTATGGAAGAAATATTTTAAAAAGATTTAAAACTTGATTAAAAAATTAAAAATTGGTATTAATATGAAAAATTAAAAAAGTATTGATGAATCATCATTCTCAAATGTCATTATATTACTGGGGACATAAAGACAAAGTAATTCAGTATTTAATTAATTAATGTGTAGCGTACAAAATATCAAAACAATAAATCAGACCGTTAAAAAAAGGAAGAAGTGTTAGTTTCCTTAGACAACAATCTGCCTTCAAAATCTCTTGATGATAAGTTTTTAATCTAAGAAAGAATAATCAGCTTGTCCACGTAACTAAAGAATTTGCTTTAATATATTTATGCATAGATGAATAGTCCTATTGAATAAGAGAGTCTTATGAATCCTCAAAGTTTGGGGTCCAATAATCACTAACATGCGCTCCTGTTGCATAAGGTGGAACTCAATTTGGAGCTCCCAATTGATACCAGTAGAATTTAAGTCTTTCTTGGGTTCCACAGTTCCAGCAAACAACAACAACTTTGCTTTCTCCGAACTGTAGCTAAAAGCAATTCAGATACCTGGTAGAGGAAGCTGCAGGTTTCTTCTTGTTTTCTCCTTTAAATCCATTTCACTTGAAATTTTTGCAAAATAGTGCAAGAATAGAGAATTGGCTCCCCTGTATCATGTAAATGTTTTTTTCGTGGTAAAAGCAACATGCAAATTAAACATACATGTCATATTATATGTACCTAATGTTGCAAGTTGTATTTGGTTGGATATCGTAGATTGTTACTCAATCCCACATTTATTGAGCTTCATTAAACTTGTACAATATTAACATCTAAAAGACTTATATAGGCTGAATTGAATTGAGTTTAAAACCAAGTGGAATTCATGGAGTACAATAATGTGTTATAGCTTGTACTCATTGTAATTAACATATTTCAGCAAGATAAAAATTTAAAATAAATGTCTAAATCTTAACAATGATAGTAATATTTCAATAAAAATTTCACTGAACTTGACGTCTAAGGAGATCTAGAAATATGCACCCCTATCTTAACTAATTATATTCATTTTTTAAATTTAAATATGATTATATTAAAATAAGACTTTAAAGGGCATGTGTGTGGAAGTAGAAAAGCGTAGAAAAGGAAAAAGAAAGGAGGACAAAGTAGGATCTGAGATGAAGTCTTAGTAGGACACATGACCAAAAGATATAGATGACAAATTGTATGAATTATACTTGTTATGTTGACATTGCAATGTCTATGCGGTTGAAGGTCGCGAGGGGTTTTACGATGCAGACGAAGAATCTTGATAGGTTAAGATGTTACGCAACAATAACGTAATAACAAGTCTATAAAGCAATCGCAGGTAGTGAACAAGAACAATTTTTTCTTCTCAAACTAACGTCTGTGCTGCTGGTTGATATGAGGAGCTTTTAGAGTACATGTCCCGTCTTGAAAATTTGGATTTCAACTCCTAATGCAGCATGTCCACATGAACGTATAAGATGATCACTCGATCTGTAACCCAACAAGAAGGGTATTGGAGAAGCGAATCCAATCTGCTCCAAAGAATTCCTATATAGAATGGCATTTAGGCAAATTTAATACGACGATCACGCTAATTGGATAGTAAATACAAGTTAGGCTCGTCAATTGAATATCTGAAGATGAACTGCAAGACTTCAATCACCCAAAATGACTGCTTAAAACATGATTGAAATGAGAGGTATTGACGTGAGACCGAGGGCACCACATGGACATCTTCAGACAAAATGTTCGAAAAAAATTTTTTTCTGTTCCCTACTCACTATGTCGATCCTTGTCTTTTTTCTGCTCCTTTCTTTTTCCAAAACCTTTAAATTTGACTTAAACAAAATCAAAAAGAAGTAAACAAACAAGAGTAGAACCCTAGTGATAGTTTTCTGAAAGTATATAAGATTTGATAGGCTTGAGATTATGCCACTTTTACCATGTAATTTGCATCAGTTTTAAGATTTGAAAAGTTAATTAAACAGAAATGTTGCGCTCCTAAATGGATTCCTTGCTTGTTGAATGAATCATCTGCCACCCAATTTAATTAATATGATCGTACCATGGATTAAACAAATTTTGCTTGGTGAAGTTTCTATAAAACGTTTTTTTACGCTTTTAATTTTGCATTATTGGTGTTTAAAATAAAAATGTGTTCATATACAGATATGTGTGGTGGAATGGATCACCTACTAAAGTAACTGCAAAGAAATATTTCAGATGTTTGGCCACACATGGTCTTAAGCTATACCTGCTTGGCCAGCCATAACAGCAATCATAACGGACACACAGAAGTCAAATGAAGGATCTATAGAGTGGTCCATGTGAACTGATATGTTATAAATTTGCCTCTTCATTAACCAATGGGGATGTAGTCATTGAAAACCCGTCGATCTCCAAGGAAGAACCAACGATATACGTGCTACGAGTATCAGACATTAATATGCGTCCAACATAGACATGTTAGGCTACGAGCAGCATCTTTTTAGACTATATTACACTCACTCATATATACGAGTTTAATAGTTTTCTTTTCTTTTGGTATATAATTCATTCTGGACTCGAATTGATCTTGAAGGGTGTATGGAACAAGGGACTCGTGTGCTTTCCAATATATCAAAGTATATTTGTTATGATCTAGATTACCAATTTTTTTTCCAGAATATCACTTTATTCACTCTTCTTTTAAATTATATATATTTAAGAATATACTAAATATTAATTAATTTAACTATGTTGTAATTAAAATGCTATGAATATATACTCACATAAATACATGTGTAGTTGATTGTTGTAGTGTTTATTCTAGTGCGGGTGTAAAGCGAAAAGAAATATTAATGAAACAACTTTTAGCTAAATAATAGCTAAAGTCAAATAACTATTAATTAGGGAGGTAATTACATCTGTAGTTTTCACAAATAAAATGATATATAATTTCTAAAACTATTCCTTTGGCTTCATGTTAGTGTTAAAATGACAACTGATCAGGAGCATTGTTCCACCAACTTAACTTATATTTACAACGCCCAATATTAGCACCATATAGGACAACAATAATGTTCATCTCAAAGTTTTAAATTTTTAAATGTTCCATAAGAAGATTATATATCCACCAAGTTCTGTCCATTTGTTGCCCAAAAATAATAATGTTTTACATATTCATATACTTGATGAAAAGAAAACATGTTGGAACTTTTGGCGTGAAGCCGTCGCCACATTACTTTAAGCTAAGGTTATTACTTAATCCAAACTGTCAGGCAGAGATGGTTAAAAGGAAGTATATATTCAAGGCCAGCTCTAATTTGCTCAACTGTTATGAAGGCAAATAATTAAGTTTGTCAGCTACAGAAGGTATGTGTCATATATAGATTGGTTTCACGACTTCCTGTTTCCCATATCGAACAACATATTAGAGAGGGAAAAGATAATCCAGATTGATTGAAAAGGACTGTGAGTAAGAAACTAGGAAGTTCCAAAGAATAGAACAATACTTTTGTGGCTTTGGGACTATATCCCAACTTAGATCACAAAACCCTACTGGTTGGATACTGAGAGTAACACTTCCATGATCCACGGTAGGTCCAGGGTAAATGATGCTCAGGAAAGCTGTAAGCTACACATGGGGACCATGAACTTGTATATTTCCTGCCCTTCACACAACATAATCAGCAGAAGCGGCATATTTGTAGGATAAGCCCCTGTCTTGATTGCTCTCAAGGTACAGATGTCTTCTAGCGTAGGTTTAATTAATGCTTCATGATATAAAGGACATTGGTGGGTTTGGTTGCTCCAACTCCTTGCTCTTGATTACAATGCTAAAGACACTCAGGAAAAAAATGCGCAAAAGCCTAACTATAACTCTATAATATATTTTTAGGTAGCACATTGAGAGCATTCGTACCCTAAACTATCAGCCAGTGATAAGTTATAAAGTCTCTTCCATGTGGAAGACTGCAGCTTTTTGATCAGAAATAGTAAGTGATCAATAGTATAATTGTCTTTTGCTTCAAAGTTATAAAAAAAAAACAAAAACAGTAAATGTTGAGGCAAACCCTATAGATTGAATTCCATCCTCTTCTACCATTACCAGAAAAAAAACTTAATTATTTTCAGGAACGCGATATATGTAATTTGATTAATTTATATTGAAAGCCTTTTTCAACTTTAATTTAAACACATTTTTAATAAATAATCCTTCATAAATATGTAAAATTGAGAGGCATGATATTATTTATTTATCTGTTCAACTCATATGAGAACATAATATATTCAAGATAACATACTAATGGCGGTCCGAGAGCAATACATGATGATATAGCTCCCTCATTTGGAGCAAGGGCATAAAGCAACAACCCTCTCATTTCTTTTCCTCTCACTCAAACCTAACTAAATGACGCAACCACCTGCTTTGTCCTCTCCCTATACTGCCCTTCGTTGTTGTTGTTTCGATGTTTTATGCGTGTATGTATGTGTTTGAGTGAAAAGAGAGAGAGAGACGAGTCCACGGGAGTTGGCAGAAATGATGAACTTTCAAAGCCCTTTTCCTCCACCTTTACTCACTAGCCTCTATGTTGCAGTCTCAAACTGAAGTCTTATAATTTTTTAAAGCTTTTGCATTACTTACAATCTGAAAGATCGTTTACTGCATATTTTTTTCTTTTCTGTCTTTCTCTGTCGGTACCATGTAGGTCTCCCCCCACAAAACTCTCCCTTCCTTTACTGTTTTGCTTATTATCTTCTCATTAGTTTCTCGGTGTTCTCACTTAACCTTTTCGACTCCTTTTTCTAACCATTTTTTCTTCTGTTTGTTTGTTGTCCAGGAGACCTGAGAGTAACCCGTTAGACCTTAACAACTTGCCGGAGGATTACAGTAGTAGAGATGGTATACAACTAGTTTTCGAGGAAGGCTCTTCTTCTGGTATATTCAAACTAAGCTCTTTGGTTGTGGTAACTTTGTATGTATCATTTGTCAATATTCCTAACATTTCAAGAAGATACAACTTAACTTTGTATGTATCCTTTATCTGGATTTTTTAAGGTGGAATTTCCACATGTCAATAAGTTGTGTATATTAATGGGCTGCAATTTCTTCTTTCCTTGCTTGACTTGTTCCCTTCCTTCCATATTTATATTTTTGTACTTAACTAGCATGAAATCCTTTAACCCTTAATTAAAGACGGAAGGAGATATACTGTGATTACAGAGGTGCAATTGCAAGAAACATAGTAAATCACGGAAACAGATCATACCGCATATTCTAAACCCGGAGGAAACAAATAAACAGATAGAAAAGGAGCTGAGAAAAAGAATTTTATGTGGATTCTTATTCATGATTTGAGTAACTAGGGTTCGGCTTTTGGGGCCGAGAAAGGTGTCATCGGAGTGGCTCTAATTGGTTACTTTTGCTCCAGGACCAAAGAAAAATAAAAGCGGCGCTAAGGACGGGAAAGATGACTGCGGTAAGGTCTATGAGTGTAGGTTTTGTTCCCTCAAGTTCTGTAAATCTCAAGCTCTTGGAGGGCATATGAACCGACATAGACAAGGCAAGTCATGAATTATGGTTTCTTTATGTATTTACTTAAAAAAAGGACAGTGAAGCTTCAACTTTTATTCAGTTTCTCATATGCATAGCATGGACAGAGGCTGCCACTAAACAAAGATATGTCTGTGCCATAAGTTAGCGACGTGGTCATGTCAATCTTAAGGCAGACCAACTTCAAGTCGGGGTTTTTATATCTGTTTTGCTGGGGTTGTGGACACTTTCTTTGTTTACCATGATTTTGATTTTGGTTTACTTTGTTTGCTACTCAGAGAGAGAGACAGAAACATTAAACCAAGCTCGCCAACTGGTCTACAGAAAAGATAATAACCTAGCCCAAGGTGGTCATCTAGGGTGCGTAACCATACATTCCATTCCTAGCCAACCGCTTTTCTCTATTTTAATCATTTTCATCTTTATTTAGTGCATTTTAGATTCAGATCATAGCTAGTTTACCTAAATATAGTCGATTGCACCCGGTGCAATTCTTGTTTGATGTTGTTCACTTCTAGCCACTAATTGTATATCATATTCTTGTTGTTTAGCAGTTACAATTCAATAGCACCAGGACTCTATCATCCAGGAGGTAACATTAATGGAGATCCACATAGATCAGTCTACCCATCAGCAAGATTGTGTTCTGGTTCTCCGACAACCCTTTTACCACCACCACACCAACAGAATCTCTACACATCTCCTTCTCGCATGCCTCCATATTCATCACAGTATACACAACAACCCTTCAACGATTACTACGTTGGTAATGTCTTTAGCAACAGCTCCCAAAATAGTTACTCGTCTTCTCAACAAGTTATAAGCTGTAACAACATGAGCAGCACAGATTCTATGTATACTTGCATTGGTGCGCCGGTAGGGCATAATGCATTAGGGCCTAGTTCGAGCCGTGGGTCTGAGGTGAATGCTAGAGACGGTTCACTGAGCCATCAGGAAGAAGGATTTAATTGGGGAAGGAGCTATGCAGCAACAACAGGAGTTGCATTTCGGCAGCATCGTTTGGATCCTGCTACATCGATCAATCGATTTCAAGATTGGTTCTAATTGAAGATTGTTTTGTTATCTGCCTTGTTTCTTTCTAATTCTATCACTCACTTTTGTTTCTTCCTTGTAATATGTTTGGGTGGGCTGCATAGTGGTGAATTGAAAGCAGTGATATGGTTTGACACGGCAGCCACAGAGTGAGAGAGAGAGGGGAGAAGGAGAGGGACTTCACAAACTGACAGATGGGGTCATGCAAGGTAGGAGTGAAGTTTTTTGGTTTATGTACAGGGATAGGGGCAGCTTTTTGAGCTCATCGACACTCTCAGCTAGTTTGGCTTCAAGTTGAGGGTGGGGGGCTAGGGGGATTGTTTTTGGGACTTTGGAACATTGGGTGTGTCTGCAATATAATTGTGTACCATCGAACAACTGTTAAACAATGTAAACTATAACTTGTAAGGTAGGACAATGGAGAGTTCGATTTGAACTGGAAGCTCTCAGCCCCTCCTTTCTGCATTTAGAGTCCATTTTGCTCCTTTGCATTGTTACCTATTCTCTCATACTTTATCTTGTATTTTATTTTAAGTTCTTCTGTTTTGATAAGTTATGAAAATTATAAAAAATAGTTTTATTTTTTTGGTCAAAAACTAATTTTATTATTAATTAAATAAACTTTATTTAATTATTTAATATTAAGTACTATAAAAAATTATGACTAGTATTTCAAAATATTTAAAACTAACATATTTTTAAAATTGGATATTTAATTCTATACAACAACATTCATTCTTGAAATACAGATATATTTTAATAAATAAATCTTAGTTTATAAATAAAATTTTACAAATTTTTCACTTCTCTAATTATTTATTCTAATAAACTAAAATAAAATTAATTACTTGATTAATTATTAAAATGATTTGTATCCAATTTATATTTAAAAATATAATTATATTGATATTAATAATTTGAAATCTTTTTATTTAAACAACAGTGCTGCTTTTTAATTAACGCCTTGATCAGGTACATATTATGGTCAAGAATTGGTGGTCTATCAGTGCTGCATGATCTACTTAATTAGGATTTATCAGAGTGATGTGATTGATAGTCTTGGAGGTCAATAATAACGTTTTAAAACTTTCCCTTCGGCATTTATAGGAATGACTTGTATTAAGTTGCCGGATTAAAGAATATATTAGATTGCGGAATAGAATCCACAGTAAATGGTAAAAAGTAAAAACAAAATTACAGCATAAATTGCACAGTTGAACAATGAAATACCCCCATTGCCGTTAGTGATGCTAATGGGACTGGGTGTTATCACAATAAAATTATTAGATTTTGTTACTCGTCCCAACTACGTGTCCTTTGGACCTTTCTCCCGCTTTAGTCAAAAGAATTCTGCAATTACAAAAAATGAAAAATTTTGAAAATTGACTGAAAAGTGCCACATATTTCCCTATTTTAGTTGTAAATTAAAGTTATGAAAAAGTCTAATGCCGGCAGGAGCCTTAAAAGCACATATTTAGCGCAATTTAGTACACGAATATTAATTAAATTTAATGAGAGATGTAAAAATTGTATTAAAAAAAAGGTAAGAGTAGAAATTGTACTTGACTTTGCCTGCATCAGCCAACCTAATTGACAGACCATGCAGCATCACAGAACCTAAGGAAGAGATTGAGTGCTTTAAGAGGATTAAGTCTTTTGTATCTATTAGCTTGTATTAATTTTGTTTTATATGATTTTATTCATATATTTTTTAAGTCTTATATATTTATATTAATGAGATCACGTAAAGTAAAATTGATACAAACTAATAAATATAGAAGATTTCGTTTGATTAAGAGAAGAGATGAAAGTAAACACTAACCCTATCTTAGCTAAAACCCTAACAACTAACAACATGGGGTCGAATAGAACGCTACTGCCCATCACTTCAACTTGCTTGTAATTCAGATGTCAATATGTAATAAATTTTCGCAATCTTAAAATATATTACCAAAATTTGAAATATTTTAAAAAATTTTCATAGCACACTGAAAAGATAAGATAAATTAATATTCTCTATATTTTCATAGTATACAGGGAAAATGAAATCTCATTCCATTCTTTATTGCAATCAGGTTTAATTATTCCTAGAGATTTCTTCCGATTGGATGTACAAGAATCTTTTATTTAATATAGCATGTCTTTTTAATACAATTATATATCAATTCCTTTTTTCAACGAAAACATAATATATATAGAAATAAAAACAATAACAAATTAAAGAAACGTAAAATGACTAATTAAAAATTTCAAGAAGCCAGTGATTCAGACTTTTTTTTTTGAAAATATGATAAATGAATTAAACCTATAAGACTGTCAACACAATTGATACAAAGCTTTACAAAAGACTAGCAATACCTAGGAAAAGCTAATCATTGAACATAATAAGTTACCGTAAACTGTGCCACACACCATGTGAGTGCTTCATTTTTGTGGGACATAACAACTTAGATGCCAGAGCCAGACAGCAATTTTTCAATATCTTTTTTCAGGACACACAAGTGAATAAGGTTGTCGATCAGCCGGGCTCGGCAACCCTATTTACTAATGTATCTTGAAAAATGATATTCTCTTAGCCTAGTTTAGCCTAACTTTTGGTTGAATGGCTCGTAGGTCAACTTGTAGCTCAGCTAGCTAAAAGTTGCACAACAAGTTTTTAACGCCATTATCAAAGAATTTTAGGATCTTATACGATTTGAATTACTTTGATTTAATGATTTAATACTTTTCTTATGTGAATATAGGTGCCTAAAAATAAATATAAATAATTAAAATAGAATAGTTTATAAAGGAAGTCGAAGACACGACAACTCTAAAGTCTAGAAATCACAAAGCAAGAATGAGAAATCTGAAGAGCTAAACACCAATAAGCAATAGAAAGAAAGATAGTGGAGGAATTAAATCATGGAGAGTAGCAAAGGACCCTTATAGACTTCATAAGGTCAAGGTTCAATGTTGATTATCGAGGAATTACTTAACCACTAGTGCACATAGCACATGACATATTAGAAGAGATGACGAACAATAGTTGTCTTTGGACATTAGAATAAAGTAGACAGCAATCAACCTTTTAGGATCCAAAAGGAATGATTTTTGTATTTAGTGACAAAATTACAGGTTGATGTTGTTAACTTAACTAAACAATTAAATAGCCTAATAACCACCTCTTTCTCTCCACTTAAAGCAATTCAGTACAAATGTGAGCTATGTAGATAAGAGATCTATGTCACACTTGATTGTTTCCTAGTGAAAAACAACAACGTGGAATAATTCAACAGTATAAGAGTATAATTTGATCAAGGAGGTAATAATCCTTACTTGAACGTGTACAATCCTGTGTGGAAAAATCACCTAAATTTTTTTTAATCTAATAATGCAGGAACTCAATTGAAAAATCAAGGTCCATCAGGATTTCAAGACAAGTATAGTGTAAATGATTCAAAATTGGACAAGCTTACAAGTATGGAAGAGGCCTAGAAGAGGATAGAAGGGTAATTTGAGCAAGTAGCGAAGACTCATACTTCTTCTATTCACAATCTAGAAATTCAAGTAGGCCAATTAGCCAATTTATTATCTATAAGAAGTGTGGTAAGCCTCCTAAGCAACATAGAAGCAAATCCAATTAAGTAATTTAAGGCTATCGCACTAAGAAGTGGTAAAAATCTAGAAGAAAAAGCTACAAAATAAGCTAAACCCCACCTTGCAAAAGACAAAGAGAAGAAGAAAGAGGACGAAGCTAAAACTAAGGATCATCCCTATTTTCCTTTTCCTCCATATCCACAAAAAATGTCATTCCATAAAGATTTCAAAAGAACAAATTGGATATAAAATTTGCAATGTTTGTGAAAAAGCTGAAGAAATTGCAAATTACCTTGCCCTTTGAGGAAGCTTTAGCGACAATATGTCAATACATAAAATTTATCAAAGACATCTTATCAAACAAGCAGACTTGGGTTGATAACCAAACAGTCTTTATGACTGAATGTTGTTGCTCCATAATTACCAACCATATGCCCTCAAATTTGAGAGATCCAAAGAGTTTTACTATACCTTATATATAGTTGGTAATTTAGAATTTTCTAAATGCTTATGTGACTTAGGTGTAAGTATTAATCTTATGCCTTTGTCAATTTTCAAAAAATTAGGTCTAGGTTATATAAAGCCAACTTTTATCATTATTCTATTAGCAGATTGATCGATAAAGAAACCATTTGGCATGGTGGAGGATGTGACTATAAAAGTAGACAAGTTTATAATTCCTGTATATTTCGTTGTGCTAGACTTTGAAGAGAATCGAATTTGTCCACTAATCTTGGTAGACACTTTTTGAGCACCAGAAAAGGGTTTGATAGATGTCCATAAAGACAACTTTATCCTTCAAATTGGTGATGATATGAATTCAATATGAATAATTAAAGAATCCGAAGGAGAGTAGCTCGTTTATGAGATTGATGTAGTTAAATTTTCAAAGGATGAAGAAGAGGAAGAGGAATAGATGATACAGGACATAGAGCTTGAAGAATATAAGGATGTCCCTATTCAAGAAGTGGAAGCAGAAGAGGGGACGAGGGTGATTATAGAAGAAGAGCAGTTCACCTTCTTACAGGACAAATGGCTGGATTTAATATACGATTCAGGGAGTTTCATCATTCCCTATTTTATTGACAGTTTGTTGCTGAAAGGGAATTATCGAACTTGGTTTTGTTAATTTGATTTATTATGTCCTTCTCACTATCTTACAACATACAACTTATTTATAGGCTACTAAACTGTCATATGGACAAAAGGGTGATAGCAAACCACTCATAATAGACCCAGATTGAGGGTAGAAGTTAGAGTACATCAAGCTAATGTCGTAAAAGAGGCACTACTTGGGAAGCAACCCAAGAATTAGGATATTTTTATTTTATTTTATAATTTCATTTTACTTTTGATATTTCATTTTTTATATTTATTTTGTACAGATTGAATTATTGGAATTTTATAGCATCAAGTGTCTCCGAATTCCATCACCCACACCATCACTGCCTCAATCTTAATGTCTTCTTGCTCTTATTTTCTTTGTAGTTAATTATCGTTATTTGTACTATTAAGTTTTCTAGATTGAGGACAATATGATATTCATGTGTAGGAATGTATATGCACTTACATATCATGTGTGAGTGAATTTTGGATTTATATATATCAATTGTACGTGAAATTTGTATTGGTATATATTATCAATTATGTGTGAATTTTGTATTTGAAATTGTATAATTTTTTATTATGTTGGCATTATGATGTGTGAATTATGTAAATGTGTCAGTGGCAAGAATTGAATGAAATTAGTTTAGCTTTGAACATAGTTATTTAAATTGTAAAGGCATAGTAACTTATAAATTTTGTATTATAAGTGTTTTTTGGGATGAATATGTATGTTAATTAGGATATGACTCGTAACGCAACTGTCTTGTTAAATCTAGAGAACTTGTTCTAAGTTTTTTGATAGTTAGGTTTAGTTCAATAGATTGTTCTAATTAAACACAACCTAAGGGAAAATCGGGGTCAACAAAGTTTTTTGTTAACCTACAATTAATAGTTTCTAAGAGAGGTGAAAATAGAAATTCAATGAAGTATGTTTAATTGTGTATAGGCTGAGATTGAACCGAGAATCGGATTCCAAATCCTTTTGTCACTTTTATCACTTATGAATGTTTTTTTAATTTGTTTTTGTTAGTTTAATTTCAATTTATTTTGTTATTTGAATCAAACCAAACCCTTTATAATCTAAAAGCTAATTCTTTTCATTCCCTTAGGTCGTGTTTAATTAAAACAAATTCTTTAATTAAACCTAGCTATCGAACAACCTAAAACAAGCTCTCTAGATTTAATAGGACAGTCGCATTACAACTTAGGAAAATAGATTAATCAAGGCAATAACTACATAAACTCAGGTCATTTAACTAAGGTTAAGTTATTCCTAATGATTCAACACCATTATTTTTCGTAAATGGATTAGAAACACAATGATTACGTATTGTATGCAAGATTCTAGTAATGGGTTTCATATACAAAGAACGCATTTAGATCATCTTTATACAAATACCCAATCAATAGACATAGGATAACATAAGCAATCCCTAAAGAGAGAATGATTCAACATTACAGAATGAAGATAAGCACAAAAATATTCTTCGGCTTTGATTTCACCTCAAAACTGAATTCAGGAAGCTTGGCCCTTTATAAGTCTCCAAAGAATGGTGCTCTGCCCCTTATTTTCTTATAAAACTGATCCATCTTTTTTTAGCCGCTCAAATGTCTGTTTATAACAAAAGTTAGGGTTATGGGAAAGTCTATGGTTGGGTGCATGATTATGCATCCAATTGTGCATCATAAAAAATACTAATTTTTATGATCATGCACAATTGGATACACACGTATCCAACCATATAAGTACAAAAATGCATTTTCTTGTGTGTACACAGTTGTGTATCTTTTAGATCATCTTGAAAACCTCATTTTCTTGCATTTTCTTGTCCCATCTTCACTCTAATACTTCTCCTTCTTGCTCTAAAATGACAATTAAGTGTGAACATCAAGGGGATGGCTAAAAAATGTGCTTTTAACTCACTTTAGCTCTTATGCTTCCAAATTGTACCTAAAATCAAATATGAACCAAAATGCATTTCTTAAACATTTTATAGCATTAACCACTAAGTGTTATGGAATAAATGTATAATCAATTAAGCACATATCAACTCCCATGGAGGCTAGATTTTAATTGTGCATATGACAACTAATACTCAACAATTTGGCATTAGCAGCAATGTTCGTCAAGTAAATGAGGTAAACAATTCATCT
Source organism: Erythroxylum alaternifolium (assembly GCA_027478495.1). NCBI lineage: Eukaryota > Viridiplantae > Streptophyta > Magnoliopsida > Malpighiales > Erythroxylaceae > Erythroxylum > Erythroxylum alaternifolium. Next base: position 27,814,732 of record JANIIA010000003.1, on the reverse strand, counting down.
ATAGAACGTCGTTTATATAAGCTAACATCATTTGTTAGGCAAATTGTTATAGGATAGGAATAAATGAAAGTCTATGGTATATGTGTAAATACAAACCATCCAAAAGATGGGTGTCCAACTTTGCATGATGGAAACAAGGAGTATGTAAATATTTTAGTGGGAAATTTTGCCTAATAATACAACCCATTTTCCTAAACCTATATAACCCAGGTTGGAGAGATCACTCAAACCTAAGTTATAGAGGAAATAAGCAGCAAAACTACTTCATAAATAGGTTATAGGGTGTACAAAAATTTCCATTTAGACCACAAGCCCTCTCATCTACCTCAAATACATTTTTGGAAGATATAGTTAAGTCTCTCGCAACTAGCACTTTATAATTCTAACGGGAGGCATATTAGTTTCAAAAAGAGACCAAATCTAAATTTTTGGAGATAAGGTCTAACATTCAAAAGTTAGAGAACTAATGAGCTAGATGGAAATGGCAATCAACTATTTAAAAGCATAAAGAGGAGGAAACCTACCATTACAAACTGAGATAAATATGAAGAATGTTAGTGCAATCACCTTGAGGAGTGATATGAAGCTTGAGGATCCTTGAGAGGGCTACACAAAGGATGACTAATGAAGAAGAAATTAAAAAGTATCTTAAATGAGAAAGGAATATATCATCTAACTTAAAGGTAATGATGAATCTCGACTTATTGTTAAGATTAACCCTCCACCTTTCCTTAGCAAGTTAAGAAATTCAAACAAGGAAGATAAGGATAAGGAGATTTAGGGGACTTTTTAGAGGTTGAGGTGAATATACCACTATTAGATATGATTAAGCAAGTTTTGAGGTGCGCAAAATTCCTTAGGGAATTATGCAACAATAAGTGGAAGTTAAGAGGTAATGAAATGATTAGGATGGGTAAATTTGTTTATATGGTCTTTGAAAGAAAATAATTCCCCAACTATAAGGACCTAGGTATGTTTACCATTCCTTGTAAAATTGGTAACACTATGATTAAACAAGCCATATTAGATTTAAGAGCATCAATTAATGTTATGCCTTGTTCCATTTATACTTCTTTAAACTTAGGCTGGTTGAAAGAAACTATTGATATTATATAATTGACTAATCCTACTAATGCTTACCTGATGGGGTAATTGAGAATGTGCTTGTGTGGGTGAATAAACTAATATTTCCTATTGATTTTTATGTGGGAGATATGAATGATGAAACTTTTATAATTTGATACCTATCTTAATAAGGAGACCATTTCTTAACATAACCCAAACTAAGATAGATGTTTGTAAGTATACCTTTATGATGGAATTTGATGGGGAAGTTACTCATTTTAATATTTTTTATGTGAATAAGAAACCATAAAATGACCATTCTATTTTTGCGATTAATGTGATTGACCCTTCATCACAAGAAGATTATGAGCAGAAGTATATAGATAAACTAGAAACAGTTTCAACTAAAAAGAATATCAAAGCTTTCAATGTCTCAAGAAAAAGCTTTACTGTTAGTCAAAAAGTGTTTCTTTGTTGCTCTAGATATAAACTGTTTCTGCATTTCTATGGTGCAGTCCTTTTGTGATTACTAATGTCATTTCTATGGTGCAGTAGAGATTAAAAGTTTGGAAATAGGGAAGACATTTAAAGTGAGTGGTCATCTACTCAAGGCTTATCCTAAAGAATTTTAAATGGAGAATGCAAAAGTTATGATCCCTAGAAATCAAAATTTTATAATGTAAGGAAGAAAATAAGAAGTCATGCCAATGAAAATAAACAAAGGTACTACTTAGGAGGTAACCCAATGGGAGTTTGTTCCTTTTCCTTTATATTTTTTCAATAGTTGTTTTTATTGACTGCCCAATTTCTTACATTTAATGTTACATTGGGTACACTATAAGTTTTAAGTTTAGGGTGGGGAAATATTTGTTTTAAGTTATTTTTGGGTGTTTTTATGTTCTTTTTGCATGTTTTTTTAAATAAAAACAAACATCACTCTTTTATATTGCTTTGAAGACTATATAGTTATAACTAGATAGTAGAATTAACTAGAAAATTTCATGGAAACTTGGGATGTATTTTTAATCTTGTGATTGTTCAATGTATGTTTCTTTTAGAAGAGTAGTGACTAGTGGGTAGACGTAAGCCAGTGAGATTTTGCGTCTTTTAGACTAACACAACTATATAAATCTTATTGTCTTTTATTCATGTGCGACCATTATGACATATACATCCTAACTTTACCTTGATATTATATTCTAGACCACATTTGTGTCATGTGCATTATCAAGGAAATGATATAGGCATTCTTTGTTCTATAAGCTACACTAGGCAAATAGCATATCTGGTGATATGATTTATCATATTGCTAAGCCACTTGAGATTTATTAGCTTTTTCTTTTTGCGCTAACCATATTATGAGCCTTTAACCTAAACAAATTTCTTACCTAAGCCTTAAAGCTAGTGGAACATTTGTGATTGTTGATGTTTATGGATGCACAAGAGCATAAGTATGGGGGTGTGCATATATATGAGTTGGTTATAATTGATGGAATGTGATTTTTATCTCTTATCGTTAAATTCCATCATTGATGTAGTTTCTTTCAATTTTTGTCTTTAAAAAAATACAAATAAAAAAGAAGTTATCGAGGAGGGAAGTCACATGTTTTACAAGGTAATTTATGTTAGTCTTTTCCCCTAAAGTTGTATAGAAAGGGTTAATTGATTATGGTGCAAATAAGGGAGATGTTGTTGTAAAAGGTCACTCCTTATAGTTACAATTTATTATTTATCATTAATTTTGTGAATGATTTCTTCAAATTGTTTATACTTCATGTAGTTTATGGTGTCATGACTTGAATCTAAATTGTGAAACAAAGGTTTTGCGTTCATCATAGTTAATGGTATCCAATTTTGGGTGGATGTCAATTTTTGCACTTGATACTCAATTGAGTTTTTTTCCCTTCACTAGTTTTAATGGCTTTTGATCTATAGTATCCAAATACTACTCACCTTAACTTTTTTCCCCATTACAACCTTAAAAATTCCATTGAATCATGATTATGCATGTGAATATTTTTTTGAAAGATAAATAAATGAATATCATTGAAAATGCCAGAAAAGGTAGTCAAGGTTTGCATAAGATTATAAATACAATATATATGAAGCTATAAGAATAGAAAAGCCAATCCTTATAGCAAAGCTAGAACACAATCTAAATTAGTTAAGACAAGATTACACTAGACCCCAATTACTTTTCACAGAAGAGCTTAGAGTATCAATAGCTTGATTAGTAATTAGAATCTCTCTAATCCAACCACAAGTTCTATTAGCAACAAAATATATTTCAATATGTACATCCCTAAAGATTTTTTGGTTTATTTCAAACCAGATTAAGTAGATTAAGCAATTTATAATCAGACTCAGGAATTCTTGTCTTCTCCTATCCTTTTATAACGATTTTCAACCCAAATCAAAATGTTATCCTAGTCACTTACAGGACAAACTAGATTCATTTTATGTAGCATCCTTACCCAAAAAGAAGAAGAGTACCTACACTTAAAGAATAAGAGACTACAATATCAAGAGGATTGTTACACTAGACACAAATATGATCATTACTTCCCTTCAATCTATCCTTGGTCTTCAACCTCTGTCTAGTTGCTAACCATGTGACAAAAGAAGCCTTAGGCATTAGGGATCCTTTCTACACTATATTATACCAAGGTACATTGGGATAATGAGGTCTAATAGCTTCCAAGAAAAAGGACTTGGTGAATTCATCATTAATTCTAGTAGAACAAATTAGTTTATCCTTGATGGATGATATAGGTAAGTATCCTCGAAGAAAGTCCTAAAACTTGTCGATTCCTCCTCTTGTAATCTTCTACCTATTATTAGCAATAAGATGAGAGGCCTTAGTTTTGATTGACCATTTTCTTACTAGATTGAGCGGCTCGTCTCTATTGATCAAATGTATATGAAGTGTCTAATTGTCAAATCAAATCCAAGAGCCTTCTCCATTACCAATATTCATTTTGATGAGGGAGTAGATATTGAATCTCTACCTTACAATGTTGATGAAAGACCAAGAATGTGTAGTCTTCTCTTCTAACTTCCAAAAATTGAAATTGCTTAAGTAGTAGACATTTGTACATTTGTTCTATAGAGCCTCTCTATCATTAAGAAGTTTCCAATTTCTCTTGACAATTATTTTGGTTTGAATTAACTGAAAGGAAATAAGCCCCAGCCCTCCTTCTTGCTTTCTCTAGCAAATAAGGTCCCATTTCATCTTATTCCCCTTAGAATCTTCTGCTTTTTCTGACTAGAGGAAGTTCTTCATGTATCTTTCAATCTCTTTAATGATTTTCTTTAGAAGGACTAGGTGTGAGCTCCAATGGTAGTGTAAGTTGTTAAGAAGTGAAATAATTAATTAAACCCTCCCATGGTAGTGGAAGTTGTTAAGAAATGAAATAATTAGTTGAACCTTCCCTACTTGAGAAAGAAATCTACTTTTTAAAGCATTAATCTTACTTTTATATCTCTCCAATAACATCAAGCAATCATGGTACTTTAGCTTCTTGGATGAAATAGGTAGCCCCAGTTATTTGAAGGGAAGTGTTTGGATATTTAAGCTAAATATATCTTTAAGGTATCAACATTAGAGAACATCTAAAAAGAATTAAATCTTACTTTTTCTAAATTTGAATTTATTTTCATAAACTATAGTTTAACTATTTACAACATTATAATGAGTTCAAAAACTGAAAACATGATTATATAAGACTAGCTCAACATATATAAAATAAATTAGTCATGCATAGTAGCAGAAGTTTAAAAATTTCATCTTAGCTTCATTGTGGATAACAATTCATTAGTTACTTCCTTTGCTATAGCAAGAGCTCTGATTTTATTAATAATGTTTATCGCTAGTTGGTATTTGGTTATCTCATTCCCAATAAATTCTTTTATTTCTCTCCCTTTATTATTGTATGTTATAATTATGAAAGATGCCTTAAACAACTACCCATCCTTCTTTTATTGCTTGGAGATTCAAATGATCCAATTCAGTATTGCATTCCACTCATAAGAAGTGTAGTAAGATTCTAATTTATGTAGTATTTGGCTCCACACTGCTTTTGAATAAGCACAATTGAAGAAAAGGTGGTTACTTTCTTCAACTGAGAGCTTGCATAGCATATATGTTGGATCAAAGCTACCATGATATCTATATTTAGTACTTATTCAGTGTCTTATGACTAATTAGGTGATCATTAAGGACTTGGATCTTAGATTTTTCTTCTAAAGAATTTGGGACCATGGCACCACTTGATGTTCAACTTGGAAGATACTATAGTATGATTTGTTAGTGAATAATCTAGTGGTATTAGCTTTCCAAACAATCTTTTCCTTATTATAGCTGCTACTGATCGCTGGGAAGTGTTGAAGGATCTAATCAAACCTTTTAAAGTTACTAGTCCATCTCACTTCAGTACTGAATGATGAGGCTCTAGTAGTGAAAGGGATTTGATTTTTAGGTTATGTTAATTCATTCCTCTAAATTAACGAAATGGATTCAGTCCAATTATCATACTACAACCATATGTTGTCTCCCTTTCCTAATTTGTGATAAATTAATAGGTAAATGAGTTTGGGAAACTTCAGCATTGGTGTGAGAACCTAAGAACAACCCATAATCATTTTCATCTACCAGAAACTATGAGTGTTGAGGTATGGTTCGTGGACCCACTTGATCCAAAAAACATTTCTGTCTATATGGAGTCTCCAAATTTTCTTATAAAATAACAACTTTTTCATGATTGAGGGAGAGATAATGCCTAAACCTTTATGATTTTTTTAGAATTGTAACGTCATTCGACTTTACTTTTGCCTTCTTTGCATTATCCATTGAACCATACCAAAGGAAAGATTTGATTGTTTTGTCGAGTGATGTGCCAAACAAAGTTTTAAAAAAACTTAGGCTATACTACTCATAAGTATATGAGATACTTGTAGTTGAATACCCAAAGTCAACTTCTCAAGGAGGTGAAATTGATTCACTCAAATTAACTTTGAATAAAAATAAAAACCAACACAATCTTAAATAGTCTATCCTAATTTGTTGAGTAAAAGGTTTTATAGAAAATTAAGCAATTAAACTAAAATGTAAACTAATTTAACTGGAAGCAAGAACAATTTCATCAATCGGTATGGAAAATCTTGAGAAATTAACTTCATTAATTTAATCTCCTATACATGACTAAGGGGAATTAATTGGACAATTGCCTTGTTAAAATTACTAATGGGTTTTAAAATCTATTCAATGATAAACTAAATCTAACTTTCGTATTCGACAAGTTTATCATCCAAATGAATTATGTAATCCCAACTAATGATTATCCACTTAAGTTAATATATTTCTAATTCTTAACTTAAGCGTCTATAGTCTCTTATTATAATGTTAAACTTCTTCTCTCGACCCTTCATCTAATATCAAAAGGATGCAAAGTTTGGCCACATTAATACATCTAATAAGCTCATAAACTATAACAAATAGTAAGACAATAAAATAATCCCTTCATCATGCATAATCGACTAAATTAGCTACATTAATTCTCAAGATTAAATAATTAGCCCGTTATGGAATAAACAAAGTTCATCATCTTCATATACTTCAATCCTATAGTTTACAGTGACAAAGAAGTATCAAAGTAATAAACAAAGTAAATAACCGAAATAGACTATCAAAGCAACAGAGGAAATAAGTCTAGTGAAACAAGTTTAATAATGCAGCTAAAGATAAAATAAGAATGAGCAAACAAATGGACTATCAGATGGAAGTGAGTGGTGGATCTCCTGTCAAGCTCAACCTCTTTGTCATTGCTCTCACTTTCTCCCTCTGCTTGATTCTCACCCAGAAGATCAGCTTAAGCTCTTGCTTTCTACCTCTGCTTTAAGCTCCACCTCTGCTGTTTTTCCCTCTTGCCAACCCAACTATGTTCTTTTTTCTTTGTTCTTTTCTCCGCCTCCACCTCTCTTTTAGTTTCATTTTTTAAGTCTCGGTCTGCCACGCCCTGCCTTTATTAACCTTTTTATTTATAATGCGAGTTTAGGTTTGGGTTTACAGTTGTCAAAAACTGCATTCATTGACATGTAATATTAAACTAATTATAAAAAATATTTGTCACACCCGTGACTATGGTAGTCATAGGTGTGACTCCTTTGTCACACCATTAAAATGCAAACATAATTTACGTCCAACATTCCTTCTTTCATGCATAATTTTCTTGTTTTCATGCAATATTAACAAAACACTCCAGTTAACATTCACGCAACATCCACACAATTTTCACTCAATTCATTTCAGTCACACCATTAAAATGCAAACATAATTTACGCCCAACATTCCTTCTTTCATACATAATTTTCTTATTTTCATGCAATATTAACAAAACACTCCAGTTAACATTCACGCAACATCCACACAATTTTCACTCAATTCATTTCAAGAATTAAAACGCCAGAATTTGTAACCAAGTTTAAGATATAAATGCAAGAAAAATCAATAGAAATTAGACACATCAATTCCCCCATATGTAAACTATGCTTGTCCCCAAGCAAAATAAAGAATACTAGATTATACAAGAACAAACAATGAAAACAACGATTTTCCCAAGTAATAGTAACTCATAATACTCCATGAATAGACTATTCTCTATATGTTTAGCCAAAATTAACAAGTACTTCAACTCAAAGTCCATTAACAAGTGTGATAGACACTCACTTCACTCTCCATCCTCTCATGCATTCAAAGGTAGTATATATTCAATCATTATTCATTTCATATAAGGTATCCACCATAAGCTTGCTTACTAATCCAATCTCCACCACTCATATCAAACACAAACATTAATCTGCAGGTCTTTATTTTGGTTATAATAGTGTCGGGCTAAGGGTAGGAAAAGGAAAAATCATAGTTTAAAACTACAGAACAAATTGAGCATTTAAAATAATACAAAATAATGAAGAATAAAACACTCAATTCTTTCCTCTCATTTAATAAGGTTATCACTCCCTGTTTTACGTCTCTCCTCTTTCTTTCATTTTTTGGTTGTCTTCTCTTACCTTTGTTTCTTTTCTATTTCTTTCTATTTTTATTTTTTCCTTTTTTTCTTTTTAAAATTATTTATTTATTTAAAACAAGGAAATCTAAAGAAGAAACATATAGAAGAGAGAAAAAAGTTGTTACAACCATACTCATTCCTAATGTAATAGCAATTATATGCTATTATCCCCCACACTTATTCATGCAATTACTTCCTAAACCCAAGAATACCATTTCAAATGCTCAACTTGCCTTATGGTAGGTACAACAAAGAGGATAAATAATTAAATTAAAGGCTCATGTTTTGGGTTTAAAGAAAGAAAAGGTTTGTTAAGCTTAAAAGGATTCACTAAGGGTAACATTATGGTGTCTTTTTAAGCTAAATGAGTAAATCCTAATTGCCTTCATCATTTCAACGTTTGCATAAGATTATATGATCTCAACTAGTATTTGCAAGCAAGTTATAGAGTTCTTTAATCATGAAAGAACACTCTTAGCAAATAATTCTTAAATTTGGTGTTAAATATTTCAAAGGGCTCAAATTCTTACTAAAGAAAAGTGAAATTCATCTATCACAATAGGCTAATGTCCTTTTAATCGAAATGCAAGTTAATCAATCTAAGCATGTAAGTATACTCATTCACTCATATTATACATTTCTAGTCTCGATCGAGTTTATTTCATAACCATGCAGTTTTAACTATTAAATGGGAAAACCAAACACATAACACACAAATAACAATAATTGTCACCCCTACTTAAATATCATGTTATCCCCAATGTGATAAGAAAATAAAAGAAGATCTGAGATGAAAAGTAATGCAAACAAGGACAAACATTAAAATTAAAAGAAATTAAACCAACAAGTAATAAAAATAATAAAAAGGAGAAGGATAGAAATACGATATGAAGGTGGGGGTGGTGGCTGCGTTGATGCGGTGTAGAGCATGGCATACTACGTCGAAGAGTGGAGAATAGATGCGAGGAGAACAAATAGAAGAGACTGAAAAATAGGTCTGCACATACAAAGCAAACAAACTAAGTTAAGATTCACTAAAAAGGAATAACAAACAAATAATTTAAAAATAAAACAGAAATTGTATGGGTGCCTCCCATTCAACACTTATTTAATGTCTTGTAGCTGGATGCCTAAACACTCATGCTTAAGGTAGATCGCTCAAAGTGCATGATTCCACTGTCTTCTTCCCTTCATTAGGATCTATCTTTAATAATTTGCCAAACTCTCCCTCAGTTGCTTCGTTTAGCAATTGGCAATACTCATTAATCTTCCTTTCTTCTTCCTGCAAGGCAAAATCAAAATCTACAATATTAATTTGATCAAAAAAAGAACATTATTCATAAATAGTAGTAGGAGGAATAAGTTCAACATTAAATATTAAAAATTCTACTATTTCTCCCAAAAAAATCATTGTTAGTTTTCTGCTCTTCACATCAGTCAAGGTATTGGTAGTGGCCATAAAAGGCCTCCCTAGGAGTATGGTATGCCCCTTTTCTTGCTCTTTCACTTCCCCCATGTCTATGACAACAAAATCTACGAGGATAATTAATCCTCCTACCTTTACCAACACATCTTCTATTATTCCTTTTGGATAACGAGTTGACCTATCAGTTAATTGCAAACACATGTTTATAGGTCTCAACTATCCTATATCCAATTTCACTTCAATAGAGTAAGGTATAAGGTTTATTGTTACTCCAAGGTCAAGCATACCCTTAACCTCATCACCATTTACCAATTGATAGTCTCATAATAAAACTCTATGGATCTTTCAATTTGGGGTGTATCTGCTGCTGAAGAACCGCACTTGCCACTTCTGAAACTATCACCTTCTTGTTTAGCTCAAACTTCTATTTTTGGGTGCTTAGTTTCTTGAAGAAATGCACTTAAGTTGGAATGCTCCTGATCGCATCCAACAAAGGCATATTAATATTAACCTTAGAAAACATGTTATATAAATAAGAAAACTACTCATCTTGTTTCTAATCCTTAAAGCTACTTGGATATAGAATTGGTGGTCTATAAGAATCAGTAGCCTTATGCAGCCTTGGTCCTCTATTGCCTTTAGTTACATGTCCAAGCTTTCCCCCTTTCTGAACGTGACTTGAAGAGTTCTACCTATTGCTTACTTCATGTTGCTCGTCTGTTTCTTTGATGAGGCTCTCTTCCTCTTGATTACCTGAATCAAATATATTAGAAGGAATCTCAACATGATTATCAATCACCTTATGACTTCTCATAATAGTAATTTCTTCGGCTTGTTTGGGTTGACTGAGTAACTTTCCCTTTTGATTATTTTGTATTTGATCAGTGAGTTGCCCTACTTGAGTCTCAATCCTTTTTGCAGAAGCTTCTAAGGAGTCAAATCTCTCACTGTTCGTTTCTTGATTTTGAGTGGTTACTTAAATAAATGCGTTCAGAATTTCCTCCAAAGAAGGCTTTCTTAGTAGGTTTCAATTTGAGGATTGCCCTTAGTATTGACTTTACCCCTGAAATTTTTGAGAAATTGTGGCTGGGGCTGCATTGGTGGATTATTCACTTCCACGAAAAATTAGGGTGGTTTTTCCAACTATGATTGTAGGGATTCGAATATGGATCATTTTGCACCCTCTGTTGAAAATCATTAAGTGAGTTCAGTTGTTCTTCCTCACCTACAAAAGATTCAAAAGAATACGAACAAACATTAGCTTCATGACTATAAGTTCCATATATACCATATACCTCCTAAATTTGGAACATTTTGGGGTCGTCTTATGGTTAGCATTTTCACGTGCTTTGTTAGCTTAGCCAATTGCATAACTATTTGTTGTCTTGAGTTCACTTCATGAACTCCAGCTCTTCTCCTCCTCAAATTTTTTTATTGAGAATTGGCCCCAACATTTCAAAATTTTCATATGTTTCTTCAGTAGTCTTCTGTCCCGCAACTCCTACTACTGTATTGTCCACTGTGTACTGACACTGTTGTGTTAATTCATCATAGAAGAATTGGTTCTGTATGTGAAGTGGAAAATGATTGTGTCATGGAATGACTCTCCCTCCATCTGAGTGAAGGTAGCTATCTTCGTCTGTAACTCAGAGGCCTTTTGATGGGAATAAAATTTTCCTATGAATTTGTTGTATACCTCCTCCCATGTAGTCAATGAATTGGATGTAAGGGTCATCAACCATGCCTTAGCCTAATCTTTCAACGTGTATGGGAAGCATCTCATCCTGAGTTGATCTTCGTTTAGGCCATCCAAAGGAAATGTCTGAAGAGTGGTATAGAATTCCCAAATAAAGTTTAAAGGGTCTTCATTGGGAAACCCATAGAAAGATGGCAGCATGTAGTAATGGATGCTCTTCAATTCATAGTTTCTGGCTGCCTTTCCTAAACGTATGCACGAAGTGACAGTACTAATTATTGGTCTAGTATACTCCTTCATTACCGGTTGCCTTTCACCCATCCCTTGATCTTCAAGCTTGGGTTCCTTGAGATTGTCTTCAAAGTCCCTTTGAGGTCCTCTTATCTGATGCATGTTATCAATAAAAAAATGAGTTCACTTTCCCGTGACCTCCTTCCTCGCATAAACAAAATAAAGATAACACTGAATTGGTAAAAAAAACTAGTAAAATAATTCAATGAAATAACACGACAAAAATTTATGCATGAAAAGATAAAACTATCAAAATTAATTTAAGTCTAAACACTAAACAACTCCCTGACAACAACACCAAAAACTTGTGCCAAAATAAGTTCTAAAAATACCTAGGCTATCCTACTCGCAAGTATACGAGGTAGTTGTAGTTGATTACCGAGAGTCATCCTCAAGAAGGTGAAATTGGTTCACTCAAATTAATCTTAAATAAAAATAAAAACAAATGCAATCCTAAACATTCTATCACGATTTATTGAGTAAAGGCTTTAATGAAAATTATACAATTAGACTAAAAAGTAAATTGATTTAACTGGAAGCAAAAACGATTTGATCAATCGGTGTGAAAAACTTTAGAGAAATTAACTTTACTAATTTAATCTCCTATTCATGACTAAGAGGAATTGATTGGATAATTGTCTTGTTAAAATTAAAAATTAGGTTCTATGATCAATTCAAATAATGAACTAAATCTAACATTCGTATTCGACAAGTTTATCATCCAAATTAATTATGTATACCCAACTACTAATTACCCACTTAAGTTAATATATTCCTAATTCATAACTTAAATGTCTATATCTCGTTCTAATATTAAACGTCTTCTCTCGATCCTTCATTTAATACCAAAATGATGCAAAAATTGACCACACTATTACATCCAATAAGCTCAAAAACTAAAGCAAATATTAAGACAATAACACAATCCCTTCATTATGCATAATCGACTAAATTAGCTACATTAACCATCATGGAATAAACAAAGTTCATCATCTTCATATACTTCAATCGCATTATTAACAATAACAGAGAAGTATCAAAACAATAAATAAATTATATAAACTGAAATGGATTGTCAAAGCAACAGATGAAATAAGGTTAGTAATGCAACAGAGATAAAATAGAAAGAGCAAACAAATGGAATGTCAAATAAAGACGTTGGTGGTGGGTCTCTTACTAATTTGCTCACTTCTTGGTGTCAACTCTAGCCTTCTACCTCTATTCACTCTCGTCTAGAAAAAAAGATGCTCCCACTAGCTTCAGCTCTGCCTTCTCTCTATCTGTTGTTTCTCTTCTTTCTCACCATCGACTACTCTTCGATTCTCCCCCTCTAGCGTTGTTCTTTGTCTCTTTTTTTAGTTTTGGCCTGTTCGCCACTCTAGTCTTTATTAACCTTTTTATTTATAGAGCGAGTTTAGGTTTAGGTTTATCAGTCATCAAATCTTACATTCATTGACATGTAATATTAAACCTTTTATAGAAAATATTTTTCATACTAGTGATTGTGGGAGTTATAGGTGTGACTCCCTTATCACACCCGTGACTATGGAAGTCACGGGTGTGACTCCTTTGTCATACCATTAAAATGAATGTATAATTCACATCTAACATTCTTTCTTTCATGCATAATTTTTCTTGTTTTTATGCAACATTCACAAGACACTCCATTCAACATTCATACAACATCCACGCCATTTTCACTCAATTCATTTCAAATTTGAATTAATATGCCAAAATTTGTAACCAAAATCAAGATATGAATGCAAGGAAAATCAATAGAAATTAAACACAACATTGAGTTCCTTGATCACCCTTTTAGGAAGAATCAGATGGTTAATCTAATGAACATGCATGTTGCTTGGAACTGAAATTATTAAAGTAACTTTAGTTGCCACAAATAGAAATCTGTTTTGCCAAGCTAGTATTCTGGATCTGTATTTCTCTAAGGGAGGAATGCAATCAGCATATTTGAGTTTAGCATGAGAAATTGGAACTCCCAAATATTTAAAGGGAAGTGTGTGTAACTCCATTCCTAGTGATCTTGCAAGTTCAGTGGCATTTCAGGCATCTAGGGAGTAGTAGAAGCTAGTCTTGTGGGCATTAACTTTCAATTTAGACCAAAGAAAGAATCTACTTAGTATGTCATAAAGAATGTTGACAGAGAACTCATCAGCTCCAAACAAAAGCTGTAGGTCATTAACAAATATCAGGTGAGTAAGTTTTTGAGCTCTATGGTACTTGAATCTGCCATTATGCACTATCAACTTCTTAAGCATTCTAAACAATCCTTCCATGACCAAAATAAAGATGATGGTTTCTCTGCATTGTTCTTCTAAAAAACGTGGGAAATTATCGGTAAACTTTACATTAAAGCAGTGATGGAATTCTTTACATCCTCCAAAATGCTTTAAGAACTAAACCACACATTCATCTACTTAGTGTCTAAAAAGTAAAACCCTAAGATAATGCAAGATTTTAGACCAATTTCATACTAAAACACCATATATAAAGTGATTTTGAAACTCTTAGTTGAAAGATTGAAGATTGTAATCACTGGAATCACCAACTCAGTACAGGGGGATTCATTCCAGATAGAAATATTGGGGACAACATTTTACTATTACAAGAACTACTGAGGGAGTATAATTTGGGTAAAAAAATCAAAAGTTGTTTAATCAAAATTGACTTCTAAAAAGCTTTTAATATTGTTAGTTGGAGGTTTATCCAAGTATGTTCGAGTATGTCTTGAAACATTGCACCCGCCTCACAAAGTTGTGAATTGGATAATGACATGTATCCAAACTCCTACTCTAAGTGTGCTAGTGAATGGATTACCCATTAAACCCTTCAAAAATGCAAAGGGGATTAGACAAAAAGATCCCTTTTCTCCTTATTTATTCACCCTTGTAATAGAAGGCTTTTTCAAGGCTACTAAACAAGTTAATCTCTTGTAATGAGGACTTTCAATATAATTTCAAATGTTATGCAATCTAGTTAAGTCACCTCTTGTATGTTGATGATCTTATGCTCCTATGTGCAGCTGATCCTTACTCCATCAACATCATGGAGTGGAAATGAGGCTGGTTTTAACTTTCTAGTGGAACATATCCCTCAATCGAATGATGTTGAGAATGAAGATTTAATCACTCAACTTGAGTGGTAAATAGTCAAACAAATCATGCCATCAGCTAATGGCATGGCGATATGTATTCTACCTGTGTACTATGTAAGGCGGCAATGGAAGACAAAGATCATCTCTTTTTTCTTTGCAAATTCTCTAAAGTAGTTTAAGGCAGGATCTTACACTTGATTGCAGGAGATAACTACTTGTATGAATGGGAGAAAACATTCAGTTGGGTTATCAATCACTCTAAACATGGAATGTCCAATGGAATACTTCCTAAAACAACCTTCACTATTATCATTTATACACTTTAGAAGGAAAGAAACAGCATAATGTTTACAAACATGGAAAAAGGGAAGTACCAACTAGCAGACAAGATTGTCAACTGGATTAGAATAGCTATCTTTGCCAAGAATGTATAGAATGCTCTTTCACCTAACATGAAGCATAGATGGAAACTATAATCTGCTTATAATGTTGGTCTAGGACTGCTTATATTGTAATGCTTTACCACTTATTGAATTTTCAGTTATACTGTAATTGAATGAAGGCTATTAGCCTATAACTCATTGCAAAGTTTTATTAGCTTTACCTATAGTTGATGCAATTATTCATTTTTTCAAAAAAAATTCAAGAAAAAGAGATCAAACAAAATAAAAAGGTACAATTTACATTTATATTATATCATTTTCATACATTAATCGTATTATAAAATTTAAAATGATATTAACTTTTAAGAAATTTAATGAAAAAGTTTTGTTATTATTTTATTATATACAGGATTAGATTTAGTTGTGCTTTCTTAACAATAGAACAATGAACCTAAACAAGCAATTATATGTTAGGTTATTTCAAAGGTCCAGAAGGCACATGTAAGCCAATGAGATTAGACTACTGGCTTTACATAAGAAACATAGATGGATATTTGGAGATCAAGGATGTAATCAACCAAGGCAAGAGACATTAATATGAAAGTGGGGTTAATACTATACTCAAATCCAACGGCGAATGAGAATCAAGGAGGAGTCACCGTACACTTTTGCGAGCTTATGTATGGGTTGATTTGATTATTTAATGTTAGGGCTTTTTACATATAATTATTATACAAAGTTGAGTTGGATTATTTTATTAAATAAAAAATATTAAGATTTCTTATAAATAATTAATTTAGTGTTGAAATACGTATTAAATGAAATATATATAACATAATTACTAAAAAATCAAAAATAAGTGATAAAAGTTAAAATTAAACTATTTGTAAACATTGGAATTTATTAAAATATTATGATTTGATTTATATTTTAATTATAATATTAAATTAAAAATACACTTTCTACTTTGTTTCAAAAATTAGTCCAAGTCAGAATAAATGCAAGGATGGCAATGATCCAATTCCTAGCTAAAGATGGAGCGAGGGGTACCAATACCATAGCCCGTTGCCATCTGCCCTCCCACAATCATGCGATTTAGTTATTATATTTCCTTTTTTAAACTTATATATTTTAGTAAATGCGTCCTGTTACGTGTATGGTCTTCGAGTGGATCAATTCCTTCCCGGTGTCTCCCACATGAAAAAAATCTGAGGAAAAAGTCTAAATTAAAGTAAACCAGTAAAATGTCGTGTCAAATTTTAAGAGCATTATGAGTCGGGTGGACTCGACAAATTGTTTTTATTTACGATATTTACAGTTTAAGATTTAATGGAGATTTCCATAAGATGCCACGAATACGCGTATGCATATCCACCAACAAATTAAAAATTCAATTGATTCCACATAAATAATACAATTTTAAGTTTAAATATTAACAAATTGTTAAATTACTAATTAAAAACGTTGTCCTTCAATCCATCAAGGCATTTATTCTTTTGGGAGTTCTATGTTAAGGTAGATAGATGAATCTTAATATTAGTTTATGAAAGCTTCGTTTCAGGATTTGATGAATCGTCATAATATAAATATATCATTATAACAGAAAGTTAAATTTCCTGAAATTGAACGAAAAAACAATTGTTGTGGCGTGAGATTTTCGATTAAAGAATAGTACAAGAACAGTTGTAAGTATGGTTGAATTGGAAAGTAAGTGTATGTAGCCAAACCATACAGGTGATATTAATTAAGATCGGAAATAACAGAAAGATCGGGATCATGCAATGTAATGCCGATCACGTCCGTCAGAAGCTTTGGTTTGGTACGTTACACGTTCACATTTGGTTAGATATTTTTTTCTCTAAAATAATATTTAAAAAATAAAAAGGGGTTGGGAATTGGTAAAGCGATGATATTTTTCGCCGGAGGCACCGCCTGCATGAAGAGTAATTATTAAAACAAAATAGAAGTTGCAACGTTGCATTGCAGTGCGGCAGCAAAGAATTTGTTTTCGTTCAATGCTCTCTCTGTGTGACTTTGAATGAGCTGTGCCGTTGCCCAATCCCCAAACGACCTCGCTCTTTTCTCTCCCTCTCCCTCTCCCTGGGCCTGGTAGACAAACCTTTTTTAATATAATTATTTCTTTTTTATTCCTCTCTCTCTCTCCGTCACTATATATGTAATTTCCTTTGCTTTTTATTTGAGTGTGTCTATATATCAAGACGCCCATCCCTTCTATCCTTCTTTCGCAATTTGCGGTTGTACCTTCAAATCTTTGGGCTCTTTATCTCCTTTTTCACTTGTTTTTCCTTCCTGTTTATTTTTCGCGTTTTATTCATAGTACTTGGTTGTTTTTACAAATTTTCACAAATACTCCGAGCAACTCTGTACAGTTTTGCACCTCAGGTAAGCCCTCTTTTTCTTGCTTTTCTTGTTCCAATTTTTTATTTTATGTGCAACTTCCTCTTTTCTTTTTTTCTTCTTTTTCTTTCCTTCCTTCTTCTCAAATTTTCTGTTTTCGTTAAGAAGAATAAATTATTTCTATGTCTATTTAAGGTTTCGTTCTTTTTTGTTGTAATTGTAATTAGATCTGTGAAAATTATGGAATAGATCTCGTTTTTGTCTGGCTACACAAGAGAAATAAACGAAGCTTCTCCTTGTTTCTTCTAGTTTCTCTTTTATTTCTATGGTTAGACCAAATAATTGTTTATACTACGAACTGTTCACTGTACGGGTTAGATCTGTTATTTCAGAACGAAGCTTAACCGTTTCAGGTGGTGCTGAGCAGGAATTTTGCTGATATATAGGGAAAAAATGAAACACTGTGTGTTCCCAGTCTCGATCCGTGAAGAGATGCATGGATCCGTTTCTATTCCCTTGTCGGAGCGGATGGACCCGATTGTTTGTCCTAAACCACGGCGCTTCGGTGTCCTCCACGCGGCTGATAACAACCACCCTGTTCGGTTTTTCAGATTTCATCTTAGGTATTTACTTGTTCTTTTCTAAATCTTCTTTATATTATCTCTGCGGTTTTTTATACCTACTGGAAAATTGGATATCTTTTAATTTCGGCTGATTCAAATGACTTTGATTTTCAGCCACCAGGCGGAGCTTTGCGATTTTAAAGCAGGAAATGATCTTTTGGACGTCATCCTAACAGAGGTAATCTCTCTCTCTCTCTCTCTCTGGTCATTTCTCTAATTTTTGTATTCAACATTTGGGTGCTTTTTGGATACAGTTTTTGGTAATTGCTTAGTGATTGGGAAGTTAATTAAGCTTTTAAAGCAGTTAACGTTTGTGGGAAGTTTTCTTTTAAATCTGGAACGTGATATGTCAACAGCTAAAGAAACATTACGTACATCAAAGCTGTGGAACATGGATTAATTTGTGGTTCCTTGTTTGTGTGCGAGAAAAAGCTTGTTGGTGCCATACTCTTCTCATTAAACTTTCTTGGTTTATGGTAGATGACTTCGTATTGGTTTATTACTTGCAGGGTGGTTGTGGTATGGGGCAATCGAATACACAAGTAGCCTCGTCGCCACCCCCTTTTTTTTGCGGATCGCCGCCCAGCAGAGTAGCTAACCCATTAATTCATGATGCTAGATTTGGGGATGAGAAACTCTCCCCATTCTCGCCGGTCACACAGAATCAGTGTTCATCCGGTTTATCGTCATCCCCAACATCGTCTACAAGGAAAGGAAGCTGTATCAGGTCAAATTTTGGGAACAAACCATCTGTGAGAATTGAGGGGTTCGATTGCCTTGACAGGGATCGCAGGAATTGCAGCATCCCTGCTCTGGCGTAGAACCCCATTTTGAAACAAACAGCACCAAGTGTATAGTGAGGAGGGAGCCGAAATCCAAAAACAATCAGTTTTTAACTAGTTAGTGATGAATTTTGAAGTTCTGGTGAGAGTAAATCTAGTGTAAATATGTCCAAAGGGTTCTCAGGATTAATCAAAAGAATATGTCACTGTAAATAAAATTGAGTTGTTGACTAAGAATAATGGAAAGGTCGTTGGATTTGATGGTTTATGATGGTGTGAAGTGGGCTTGGATTTATTAACGGAAAAGAGTCACCCGCTCGTAGCACCAACATCCGTATTGTTGCAAGTAAAGAAGTGTTGTGAGGTCATCGAGATGAAAGTTCGAAACAAGTCTTTTGAGGTCATCGAGATGAAAATTTAAGGTCATCGAGATGAAAGTTTTCCTTTAATGTATTTTTGGGTCCTTGAATTCCATTGTAGAGGCTTATCAACGGAAATTTGTACAAATTCTAGTTTGAATTTGAGTCTGAAAGTTGTAATTTACGATGTGAATGTATCTTTGGAGTTGTGCTTCTTGTATCACTTTTTCATGTATCCAGCCTTTCCTCTATAATATGCTTTAGTGAGTTGGAACCTTATAAAAGTTGAAAACAAATCGTGTGATGCTGTAGAGATCTTCGCATGCTGATCACTGATCAGTAATGGGTCCTAGGAAAGGAGAATAGCTGGCTACAGATGGATTCTTTTGTCATTTGAATTGTCCACACAAAAGATTTATACTTGGTGAAACATCATCTATAGACGAGAAAAAGTGAACAAAAGCAGGAATCCCTAGGAAAGGAGGTTCCGCGACCATGTATGCTTTTGGGCATGAGGCCATCTGAGGTCCTTCGTGCCCTTTCAAGCCTGCCGTAAAAACAGAATCGGTATCGTGATTTCTGTTTTTAATTAATTGTATTAAGAACTCAAAAAGAGTACATGATTTACAAAACATTCAAGGGGTACAAGAGTGCCTTGAAATCAAAATCACTTTAGTCCATTCCCATAGTAAAGCTAAGTAGACTTTTCTATGAAATCAACTAATCTATCGTCTGTATCGGTTAAGAATCATTGTGCATTTTCCTCGAGTAAATGAGCTCCTCTAAAAGGCTCCATTATTTTCTACTTTGATACTTGAATTGACGCAAATTTCTTTCCCTCCTTATTTCGTGCACCGGTCTAGTAAATAGAAGCTTGAATAGTAAGCGCTTGCTCTCATTCCACCTCTTCTTTAAAATCCAATTTATGGTCCCTTGCCAATTTGTTGCTGTATAGGTTACAAGAAATAGGTTAAGTAGCCTCTTTCATAAGTAGTCTATATACTCACTGCTAATGAATAGATGATCATGTGTCGTAGGTACAACGTTGCATAGAATACATATTGTAGAGATTGTAATTCTGTCCTTGATAGATAGCCGGCAAAAAACAGCTAGCCATAGAATGAAGCCTGTTTTTTTTTTTGGACAAAATGAGGGAATCAAACTCGTTTGAATTAGGGATAGTAATTTCAGCCCGGCCTGATTTTACCTATTTTTGGCTCAAGTTTGACGGACCGTAGGCAGGCCAAGGGTTGACCATGATCCGCCTGGGCCAGGCCACGAGTCGATCATAGTCGGCCCACACGATCCACGGGCTGGCTCAGCCCAACTAGCTGCCTGGTCATTTTGAACAAACGGCGCCATTTTTTTCAAAACGATGTCGTTTTATATTTTTTAATTAAAAAATATAGACTGACCGAGATCAACTTACCCTGCTCGTGACCTACCAGGCCACAGGCCGAACGACCAGTCAGCGAGTCGGCCCATCCCAGCCCATGTAGGCCACGGGCTAGCCCGCAATCCGCCGTGACTCGGGCCCGGGCCGTTGACATCCCTAGTTTGAACTATAGGATTTTTGAGTTCTTAACTACTTAGTGATTCCTTGCATGACTTGTTTTTATAAAGGTCCATGTGGAGTTATTTGCCTATTGAATACAATCACCCTAGCTTTATGCATCAAGTCTTCCTTGTAACAACATTGTCATACCATAGTTTATCGATCATGTCTGAAATCATTATCCAAGATCACTTGTTTCATTGTGGCATCTAATGGTATATATGTCCTTAGATGAAGCAACAAGTCATTGTCCTCCATTGGGTCCAAGACACTCCAATTATCAATCCAAAATTGGGCATTCGAGCCATCCTTTAATTTAATCTTGAACTAGCTTCTCACCAGTCTCCTTAACTTCATTAAATGTAGCATTGTCCAAGAAACTGTTGGGAAATTAGGATGAGCTTAGATCCCGACTATAGCAAAATAATTAAGTAACTTTTTTGTATTTTAAGTTTTAGAAAGTTAGGATCATTTTAATTCTATAAAATGATTAACGTATAAATCATAACAAAGCATAAATCTTAATTCATATCTTATTTCGAAGCTTGATCATGTTCTTGTCGTATCCCTCGAACTATTTCTAAAATTGATCCAGTAGCCACAAAAGTATCTGGTCACTAACGATATCTATAGAACAAGTTTAGAGATTTCTGTAACTTTTATATAGAGGGTTAAGAAAGAAGTGCTAGCTCCATTAAAGCTTAAGCATATTTATAATAAGTTTTGGACATTTTTGTAATTTAATTGAAATTAACTTTTAATGTCAATTAAACTTTAATTAGAATTACAAATAATTGTAATTAAATATCAATTATGTCTAAATAAGATCTAATATCTCATATTGATCCTTATTCATTAGACATCTAATATTTAATCATAAAATTTATCAAACTTTATAATCAAGTTTAACTTGATTAAAATATCTTTGCTTTCTTCAGCCTATTCTTTATGTGAGATCTTTTAAGTTTTCAAATATGTTGGCAGTCAAGATTGATATCTAGCAATATGTCATGACTATCTAAATATTTCAAAATGTCAAAGTGGTTTTGATTAACTTTCCGTGCATGCTTTTTTCATATAATTTAATCATTTTATCATATAATGTTCCAATTAGACATGGAGCATGAAATTCATGTCTACTTTATTTTGAGTTCAATCATATTAGCTCTTTGCCATTAGCTATTGATTCAATTAATGTCATTATAATTTCATTTGCAATGTATAATTATCCCATAGATTTTATCATATGCATCTAAATATATACAAGATAAAGAATATCTTTAAATTATTTTGTCACTAAATTACAATAATAACAATAGGGATGGCAGTTGGCTTAAATTCAATTTGCCTTAGTGTTAAGTCAATAAGTTAGGTTTAATTAATTCGAGTTTCAAGCTAAGTTCAAGTATAAGGTTTAACTCGCGATGTTAGCAGCAATTTACTAGCAAATGAAAATATTTTAATCTTAAGTTTAATGAATAATCATTTTAAATAACTTGAATGGATTCAAGTTACGAGATTCAAGCTTAACCAAATTTTAAGTTAAACTTAAGTTGCAATCTTAAAAATTAGGTCAATTAGGGCTAGATTGACAAAATGTTTAAATCCACTTGATTCATTGCCATCTACAATTGAAAATAATAATTTTAAGAAAGAATAAAGTTTCAATAGAGATTTACATCTTTTATTCTCCGAATCATATTAATAAGTCACCCTCTTTGCGATATTTGAAGAAATAACTCATTCATTTATAATTTGTGGATGCATCCTTTCACATTAATTAATTTGTCAAAAGCATTTAATACTAGGGGATGAATTTCGTACCCTATCAGTCGCAAAATGGTATGAAATGTGTGAGTTTCTTACTAGTCAATACTGGTGTTTCTTTTGGTATCAGCTGGTATTAGAAATGTCGGTCAAATATTGGCCAGTGCTGTAAAATTTAAAAACTTTAAGGATTAAATTGTAAAAGAAAATTAAAAAATAAACAACAAAACATAGAGTCATAGACATTCACTCATAAAGTGACTTCAACTCTCTCTCCCCTCTCCACACATCTTCATTCTTCATTCTTTAAATCACCAAAATTTTCAATGTTGTCACTGATGACTGCCCCCCGTTGCACCACCACCTACCCCCTATTGCCATCATGTCAGGCTCCACTACCCGAGCACAATGCTACATGTTTTAACAAGCTTCCTCCACCTTTGTGATCACTTGCCTAAGTCTGCTCTCTCCATCTTCACTCTCCAATTCACTATAACTGCTCTTCTCCAATCCACCATCACTGTTTGTCACTTGCTTGTCACACAGATTACAAAAGTCTAAGATTTCTAGATCCAAATCCAGATAAAATGGGCAGGTCCTTAAGGACAGCTTCCTTAAGCTTCTTATTTTTCAATGTAGCAAGATAAGATGGACAATTCCTCTTCTAGTATCCATTGACTCCACAGTGAAAGCATATGCCCTTTTCATTACTCTTCTTCTTAACACATCCTTTAGGCTTTACTACGTTAGTAGAAGCCTTCTGTTTCTTATTCCTATTCTTCTTAGAGCCTTTTTTTTTCTTGCTCTTAAAAGAAACTATAATAAGTACAAATTTGGGTTCCTTCTTAAGGCACCTTTCTGCAGTCTTGAGCATGTTCAGCATTTTAAGCAATGACATGTCCTTCTGGTTCATATGGAAGTTCATGCAAAAATGTAAAAATTTCAAACTTAGAGATTACAACCCCAAATCAACACTTAACTTACAGTCCATGATAAAACCTAATCGGGCTTTTTAATATATCCAATCATCTTCAACACGTATAGGTTGATTGAAGATCCTTCTGTCATATTGTATTGAAATAGTTCCTTAGAGAATTGATGCCTCTCCACCCTACTATATGCACCAAATAACTTACTGGGATGTGGGATCATAGTAGGTGCATTTATGTTCTCATACTACCTCTGCAGTGTAAGAGACATGCTTGCTAGCATCATACATGTGGCTTGCTCAATGTCATCAGTATAACGTTGATAACTCTCTCAAACCTCATCAATTGCATATGAAAGTTTCAAAAATAGTCTGAAAAGTTGGGTTCAGTCAGCTTGTTAGCATCTATGATGCTCCTCAACGTCAAGTTGGTACTCATCTTCTGATTCGATAATTGAAATACATAAAGGTGTATTATTTTATATCCAAAATCAAATAAAATTAGGAATTTAAAATTTTTTATTACTCCCACTATTTTATTCAAAATAATAGCTCTCACTATTAAATCAAGAAATTATCAAATAATTTGCTAATAGGCTAGAATCCTGTTAAAAATAATTGATGTTAAGTTTACTCAACAAATCAACTAAATTTAAATTAGGTAAATAACGTCTTTATTAATCACATCTCATGTAACTCTTAGATCTGTTAGGTGACAACTCTTTGCCAAAATATATCATATGTATTATTCCAAACTTTTCCTCTAAATTCATATGATCATAAGTTTGCTTATCCAAATCATACAAATTTAGTTAAATAGGACCCATTAATTAAAGATAAAACATATCCGGGTTAAGGTGGTTTTGAGTTAACAAGCCAAGCAATAAACATAATTCTAGTTTTATTCTTAAATAATAAAAGGCAACCATTACATTCCTAATGTGTACTTAACATTTAAATGAGGGATTTTAAATTTTAAAAATTTTAGTCTTATCAAAATAATATAATATCATTATATTTATAGTTTCAAACATAACAAATTAAGAAAGAAATTATGGAAAAACGTTTTCTTGATTCTAATTATTGTTTTGATAATAAATTTAATTAAATAATTCAACTCTTGAAAAAATTAAACTAAATTTCAAAATATTCTTAATAAAACACTATAAGAAAAACAGGATTTAGGAATGAAAAAAAACGCCAAATTCGTCCCGATTTCGGTTCCAAATGCAATTAGGGACAGATTTTCGGATGGAAAATTATCCCTCGGTATTTGGTTGGTCGAAAATCTTAGGGACGGAATATAATCCGTCCCTAAAACACAGGAACCGGAAAATCTGTCCTAAACACCGTTCGCATTATTGGTACGAATCCAATTATTGTATTTGTTTTGGGATGGAAATTTTCATCCCAATATTGGAACTGAATGGAGTTACCAACGAATTTTGAGAAGGAAAATTTCGTTGAGCCGGATTTGTTTTGGAACGGATTTAGGGACCGAACTATCGGAGCATTTGAAACGAAATGTGGGACAGAAGTAGAGACGGAATTAGGGACGGAATGAGGGACGGACATGTGTTATTAGGGACGGAATTAGGGACAGACATGTGTTATTAAAAACGGAATTAGGAACAAACATGTGTTATTAGAGATGGAATTAGGGACGGAATTAGGAACGGACATGTGAATTTTTCATCCCATTTTGGGACAGATGTAGGGATAGAATTCTTTTTGTTCGGAACGGATTTAGGAACGGATTTTTCTTTTATTTTGAATACATTTTCAAATTTATTTTTATTTTCCAAGAAAAATTAAAAAAA
>JANIIA010000003.1:27706649-27746051 GCA_027478495.1 Erythroxylum alaternifolium | reverse complement strand
CACTGTTCACAAATGCATGAGCATGAGATGTGTTTTCCTAATTTCTCTGATTGATCTCTCATATACCCGTTTCCTTGATCCGACCCGATCTATGGAAACGGGATGTTACATAAGTACTTGACTTCGGTAAGGCAGGTCAAAGGTATGTAAAATATGTAAAGGTTTCTAACTCGAATTATGACTTGTACTTAGTCATAGAGCGACGAGACTGCACCATAAGTGAGCTTGATCATGGAAGATGAACTTGTCCATAGACGTGCATTGATGGACCTACATGTAGACAGGCCTTGGTGAGCATATCAGCAGTGACGTGGCAACTGTGGATAATGTGGCATATGATGACATGGTGGATAAGATCATAGTGGATGAACATCAGCTTTAAGAGATACAGATTATGTGGAAGGATCATCTAAAGATAGAAAAGATCTTAATGGATAAGGAAAATCATTCCTAGATAGGGTAATCTTTTATCTTGTTAATGTGATGTAACTTAATCCTATCAGATAGAGTCCTAATTAGATGGTGATATCATTTGTTGGTTAGTTTGATGTAATCTGATAAGGATAAGATTGTGATCTTAGCTATTAGAGTTCTACTAGGATTCTAACTTACTCACCTAGAGATGCCTATAAATAACTCATTAAAGGAGAGACCTATGGATTGACTCTTTGAGAGAAATCACTTAAAGGAGAGAGCTTTGAGAGTTGAGAGCTTTTGAAGGGGGTTCTTATTTTAAGGGCTTCGAGTAGGGAGTTCCTTGTAAATACTTCAAGAAGGAGGTACTTGTGTCTTTTGTTAACATTTTGTAGAGAGTTAATAAAAGAGTAGCTTCAGCTATATATATATATATATATCTTGTTGCTTTCTTTACTCTGTTATACACATATTATTATTTTGTGTGTGAGAGAAACACTTTAAACACTTGTGTGTGCGTGAGGTGTTCGAGAGCTAACAAAATTGCTTGGTGACATTCACAAGAGAAGGCTGAATGTTGCTTAAGTGGATTAAAGCGGAATTGCCGCACAAAGGTGGACGTGACTTGTGGTAAAAGTTTATGTCCAAAGTAAACCTTTGTGAAAATTCCTATAGTATGCTAATAGCTCTCTCGAGTCTAATAACAACCAATCATGAATTTTTTAACAAATCTACTAAGGCTAAAGTTTATATGATTGCTTTACTGATTTACGAATCTCGTTATTAGGCTTGACCCTAATCTAGAGGATTTATATCATCCTATGTTTAGGGTTGCAATCAACTCCTTTGAATTATGGTTGATCTATTTATACAGAATATTTATCATTCTCTATTTACAAAATCAGATTATGATCTAATATTCTAAATCTATTAGAACATATATCACACAAGTAATCAAATCATAGTAGATCAATCAAATCAATTGCATTAAATAAAAAAATCAAACCACGTTATTGCACAAAACTAGGGTTCATCTAACTTAGAAACTAAAGGAAGTAAGTAACACATGATTGGAAATGAAGTCAAACATAAACATAAAGAAAAAAGAATATAAAAAACAAGTTCATAATTCTAAATCTCCATGTTTGTCTTCTATCAAATATTCTTGTAAGGTAAAGGTTTCATATTGTATTCTGATGGATCTTTCAAGCATTTTTTTTCATTTTTCCCAGTTCTTTGAACCAAAATCGCCGCTTAAGTCACCTCTGATAATTTCAAAATACCTTCTGATGTCTACTCCTCTTGTTTGCCTCTATTCACGTCCTTATATAGCGAATTCTAAGGTTTTTAGGAAATACACGTCGTTTATCAATTCATGCTCTGAAAATACTTAAAATCATGATTTTACACGTTTTGAGATATGTGCACAACGACATACACAGTCATGTATCTCCCAATTACTTCAAATCTTCGATTGTGCCACCTGAATTTCTCTCAATTTGGTATATGAAGGAAATTATCACCTATAAATGTACTTGAGTGAATTAAGTACCAAATATACAAGAAACCTACAAAATATCAAGCAAAATACATCAATATGGGTGTATAAATATAGTCAAATATACATCTATTTCCAACTTATCATCCACATGGACCAAAACAACCATTTCAATGTGTTATGTTAGGTATTTTAGTTCATATAGATGGTTAGTTTGCAATTAATTTCCAAGTTGATAACTATATATCATATACAAAAAAAATTATGTTATCCAAATTAGCAAATGCTAATAGATTTAAGACTTTGAACTGAGTTGTTAAGGTTATAATAAAATGTTGGTCATTTAATTGAAAATTTTAAAAGCTTGAGCATTAAATTGAAAAAATGTCAAAAGATTGGGCACTTTAGAGTATGTTATTCTTTTTTCTTAATAAAATTTTGTTTTACAATTTTGAGTATTTTAAATAATTCTAAAACCTAAATAAAATTAGGGTAACAATATAAAGTTCCCTTATAATTTAACGCTTTTCTAAAAAAAATCTTTAGACTTTAAAATTATCAAAAACATCTTTTTAGTTTTGAATTTTCCATAAAACCTTATTCTTTAAGATTTTCATTGAAAGAGTTAATGATGAGATACACGTTACTAGTAGAAGAATATATGAATTAATGAAAAATTATTGTGAATGGTTCATTTCGTTTATAAAAGAAAATGACTACAATTATTAAGTAAAAAGTCATGTATAAGAGAAAATGAATATTGGTATTGAGTAAAAATTGATGTATAAAAGATAAAATAGTTTGGATTTCATTTTAGAGGGGTCATAGATGAAGTAATTAAAGTCATGTCACGATGAAGCAATCACAAAGACAACTTCTTATTGATCTACATATGCTCCTATGAGAAAAGTCTTCCTTAATGTTAACAATTTTGATGCAAGTTTCAAAGGAGATTTTTATAAAAGTTCAAAAGTAAAAGGAGTTTTATGATAATTTTACAGTTTAGGAAGTTTTCTTAAAAAAATTTAAATATGGGATTCTTATATTACTATTCCATAAAATAATTAAAAGTTTTGACACTAATACAAAAATGAAATTTAAAAAGATATACCTTTAAGTTGTTACCTTTAAAATTTATGGGAACTAATTAATAATGTCTATTTCTTAATTCTAGAACTCTTTTTTTTTATATGTAAAGAATATCATTAACATATGAAAAGAAAGTTTATATAGTTATTAAAGATATAGATAGCTAAGACAAAGAGCATCAATCTATACTAATTCCCCTAAACATATAGCAAGCATAAAAAACATGTAGTTAACTTCTCTTATCAGTAAAAATGCTATCACTAGTGATAAAAACCTATTATCTCCTTAATGATAGAAAAGCTAATGACTATCTCACTTTCCAACCCCCCAAAAAAAAACCAATGACTATCTCCAATTTTAACTAACTCCTACCCACTTTTTATGTTTCAATCATATGATGTTCTATAGTTTCCTCTAAAATAAAAAGTTCTGTCACCCTTGCCCTTCTTTAAATGTGATCCATATTTAGTCTCCATATATTTGTAGCTATATCATTATAACTTCTAGCCTCTTTATTTTAAAATGTTTATCCTTAATCCATATATTAAGTTCTTTTCAAATAATAACTATAAGACTTCCCACTCCTTGACAACATATGTCATACCTTTCCTTCCAATACAATACATATATGAACCAAAGGCTATCTCAAACACGACCTTATTTCTTTTACATATCAAGAACTTTGAGTAGTTCCTATTTGACTCCTTCCATGTCAAGAACTTTGAGTAGTTGAGACCATAGTTATTAAGGTGGCTTAAATAAGGCAAACGTTTTCAAATATCTAATGAGAATTTGCAATTGAAGAACATGTATATCAATGTTTTCAAGTTATCATTGTATAAAAAGTAGTTGTCGATGAGGTTGAAAAAGTTTATTCTATCAAAATTAGCTACCTTGTTCCTAGTAACCAACCATAAGAAGAAGTATAACCTAGGCTATAAGTTTTTTCTCCATGCCACTTTGCATCATTCTTGATTCTGTACTCTATCTCTAAGAATCTCTCAATAGGAGCTATTATTAAATTTATCAGATGATTACCTAAGCTAGAAGTAAATGTCCTCCCTCTTTTGCTTAGGATTGTAACTTGGTAAGATATGCTCGAGCTCATCAGGATAATTTGGCCATTATTTTAGCTAATATGTACTCTTATTTTAATACTACTTCAAAATCTATCTAAGAATGATGGAATATTCTAAGTGCTACATAAGGGCCTAACCTTTCTCCATATATTGAATTATAAAGAAGCTAATTCACCATTACCAACCTTGAACTTAAAGTTCCCCTCTAAGACCCCTATAATTTCAATAATTTATTTAGAAAACATAAGAAGGAGGGTTTGTTCTTAATATCTTATAAACTTCTTTCTTTTTAAAGAAAGAGTGTGTATCCACCTAACTCGAAGTGAGTTCTTATTCTTTAGCAATCTCTAGTCTCTTCCCTATACAAACTTTGTTTGCTAATATTGATTAGGCCGATCTCTAATCCCCATTCTTCATAAGCTTACATACTTCTTGTTAACTCTCCATAACAATATACTTGCCACAATAACCCTTAATTTTACTGATTTATTTTCCTTTGAGGGGAAAAAATAAGACTAGTATATGTGGAGTAAGTTTAACACTGATTTAATTAGTTAGTATCTCCCTATAAGTAATAATGCTTTATCAACCAATTACTTAGTCTTTTTTACATCTTCTTAATTTATTGGAGAGACAATCTAAATTGAAGCTTCCTTATGGAAATCCATAGCACAAGGTAAGTGAAAGGAAGTTGCTTGACTTAAAGTATGAACATGGTTAAAGGCTAATTAATAAGGTGGTGAGCATTGGAAGAAATGATAATGTGATTTTTATTTCTATTGATTTTCAAAACAAGAATCACTCTAAAAATATTAATGGAGGCTATTAAAATGCTTACTGATCTATCACAAGTTCTTAAAAAAGGATTAAATTATTAACAAATGAAAGGCTAAACAAACCTAGCATTTTGCATCATCTGTGATATTTGAAGCAAGGATTTGTGTTTAACTAGCCTTATAAAGCTTCCATATATAAGATGAACATATATGGAGACAAGGTGTCTTTTTGCCTTAAAGCCTTTCCTCCCACAAACAATTAAGTTAGCTCACCATTAATTAAAATACTAAATGAGGTGTTTGATATCAATACCTTGACCTAATTCTTAAATTTCTCAAGGAAAACAAAACACTTCCATCAATTGGAGAATAAATTCCAACTAATTGAGTCATATGCTGATGGAAATCAACATTTAAGGAAAGGTTTAGAAGAATCTTTCCTTAAATATCACTTCAATAACTTATGTGTTAGTAGCACATTGTCACCTATCAATCTTTCTTCTATAAATGCACCTTAAGTATCATTGATTATTGGTTTTAAAACTCTTTTCAATATTGATGCTAATAATTTAGAAATGATTTCGTACTAAAAATTTGCAATAAGAAATCAGCATATTCTCATTAAAGAGCTTAGGTTGGGAACTTTAGGAACTAGGTATAAAAATATCTTATTGATCTCCTTAATTAGTTACCTTCAACGAAGAATTTAAAAATTGCATAAGTCACTAAGTGTTTTGAAAGAAGCATCTATTAAATCCATTAGGCCTAAAGACTTATCAAAGCGTAACTCAAAAATAATAATTTCAATATCGTAAGCATTAAAAGGATATCATAACATCCCTAATTCACCAAAAAATTGGTTATTGATAAAGGATCTAAGAATTTATATAGAGGAGTTAATTGAGGCAGGTTTCTTTATTAAATTCTTGAAGATTAAAATAACATTATCTTTTAAATCGGCTCGAGAAGTCACCAAGCTACCATTATGATTGATTAGGGAGCATATATTATTAGAATTCCTTCTTGCAAATATTAAATTATGAAAATATGGAATTTTGTACTCTGGATAAGAGAATTATAAATTTATATAGCATTGGAGTAGGCAGATAATGCTTTTTTCTCCTTAGTTAACTAATGGAGATCACTTTTATAATTATACACCTCGTACTAGACCTTGTGTAAAATATCCTTAGTAACTAAAACATTCTTATAAGTACTACTACATATTTTTCTTCGATTTAAATTATTGAGTTCCTTTTTAATTAGGCTCAAGTTTTTCACAAAAATAAAACCATTGTGACCCCGTATTATATATGGTATTCCTCTTATGATTGCTTCACTAAAGCCAGTCCTATGCTAAGAATTTATTAAACCTAATGGAGAAGTGCCTCTTGCACTTAAAAAAGATGCTTTAGATGATGATTAGGGATGATATGAAAATTTAAGATTCAAAAAATGATCTTTGCTCTCAAAGACCTTATATATCCATTCTTCATTTATAAGATCCTTATCTAACTTCTTTTTTATATGCCATCTTGCACTCTGAGTGTTGCTCTAGGTGAAGAAACAACCTTTAAACCTTAGTCATTCCTAGCGTCTTGACACACCCTATAAAGTTAGATGTGAAAATTTTCTAACATATATAACCATCTTCTTTTAACATAAAAAGAGAAATTTTAAAATCCTTCATGATCACCTAAGGGCCATAATTCATGGAGTGTATTCATTGGAGTTTATCCCAAAGCAAGTTCCTTTGAAAATCAAAATTAGAACCATAAACATAGGAAAATATAATGTTTGTGTTATCTTAAATGAAATGTACATCATAATGCTTGAGTTGATCACTAGTCTAAGAAATATGAACCTTAACTACTTTATAGTTACAACCATAATGATTATTTTGGGATTCATAATATGGCATTTTAACAAATATAACTAACCCATATGTATGCATACCCCCATACTTAAGTTTTTGTACAATCACATTCATCAAGAATTAAAAAATGCTCCACTCGCTTTAAAGCTTGGGTTAAGGCATTTGGTTAGTTGCATGTAATGTTGTTTATGCAAAAGAAAAGGCTAATAAAGCTTAAAGGGGGTTAACAAGGGAAAATTCATATACATGGGTAAGCTATTTGGCTAATATAGCTTGTAAACAAGCAAAGGATGCCTAATCATTTTCATGAAAATGCATGTGATAAAAATGTAGTCTTGAATAGAAAATTAAAGCAAAATCAGGAAGTACATGTCATAAAGGTCATACATAATTATAAGAGAATGAAATTGATATGAATGTGTGAATTTAATATGGCTCAAAACCTCATTAGTTTTCATCTACCATTAGTCACGACTCTTCTAGGGATAATGCACATTACATAAGAAAAATTACATGCTAAGGTTGCCATTGATTTTTCTTGTCAATTCACACTTGAATTATGACTAAATAATCTTAAAAGCAATAGAAACAAGAAAATTTTTTGATTTTGTTTGTTTGCTTTTAAAAACTATCTAAGAAGTCACATAAGCTACAATTAAGCCCAAAAAATGCACAAGAACTAATATCCCCACCCCACACTTAAAACTTACATTGTCCTCAATGTAACATCAAATGCAAGAAATGGAGCAGTTTACGAAAATAGTAAATGTGAAAATGTGAATAACAGAAATTAACTTTCCTTAGGTTGCCTCCCAAGTAGCGCCTTTATTTATTGTTGTTAGCTCAACTCCCTGTTGTGTGCATTAAGTGACACCAGTCACATCCTCCAGTATCAACACTTCCAAATCCTCCATTTGGAAGACTTCGGCTTCAAATAATGACCATTCACTCTAAATGTCTTATCAAATTTTAGACTCCATATCTCTACTGCACCAAAAGGACAGATATAAGTGATAAAAAATGGACCAACCCAACAGGAACGCAACTTACCTAGAAATAGTTTGAGTTTAGAGTGATATAGTAACACTTTCAGGCCTATTAACAAGCTTTTCCTCGAAATCAACTTATCATGAAAAGTTTTTGTCTTCTCCTTATATATCGTTGTGTTCTGATAAGAGTCATTCTGTATTTCTTCCAACTCCTGTAACTGTAACTTCCTATGCATAGCCGCATCATCCAAATTCATCTTGCATCTTCTAATAGCCTAATATACTTTATGTTGTAATTCCACCAGAAGATGACATGACTTTCCACACATCAGTCTATATGGAGACATCTCATTTGGTGTTTTATAATTTTTCCTATAGGCCCATAGTGCATTTTCCTGTCTTACGCTCTAATCCTTCCTATTGGGTTGCTTGGTTTTCTTCAGGATCAACTTGATTTCTTGATTTGAGACTTCAGCTTGCCCGTTATTTTGGGGGTGGTAGTTAGTGGAAACCTTATGTAAGATGTGATATTTTCTTAGCATTAATTCCATCACCCTATTATAGAAATGGGTTCCTTTATCGTTAATGATCACTTTTGATATCCCAAACTTAGAAAGAATGTTATCCTTAACAAAATCTGCAACAACTTTGACATCATTAGTTATGGTGACTTTGGCTTCCACCCATTTAGAAATATAATCAAATGCAAGTAATATATAAGTTAAGCCAAAAGATGGAGAAAAAGGTCTCATAAATTTAATACCCTAAATGTCAAAATTTTCACAAAAAAGTAAAGGAGTTTATAGCAATTGATCCTTACAGGATAGGTTACTTGACATGATTTGCAGAAGGTATATGCATCTTTAAACAATATTGGCCAGTAGAAGTCACTCTCTAGAACTTTATGAGTCATTCTTTCCACTCCAAAATGTCCTCCACACGTATACGAATGATAGAAGGCTAAGATTGAAGGTGCTTCACTTTCGGGTACACACCTCTAGATGACTTGATCTACACAATGCCTCTAAAGATACGAGTCATCCCAAACGTAATACTTCACGTCATTCCATAACTTATCCCTCTGAGCCATTGACAAACTAACAGGTAATTCATTAGTAACTAAAAAATTGACAATGTCTACATACCATGGTGGTGTCACATTGACAGAAAATAATTGCTCATTCGAAAATGTTTCTTGCAGAGGGATATCAACTCCTTCCTTTATCAAACGACTGAGATGGTCAACCACCACATTTTTTGACCCCTTCTTATTTCTAATCACTAAGTCAAATTTTCGAAGGAGGAGAATCCATCTGATTAGGCTCAGTTTTGCTTCCTTCCTCGTGAGCAAGTATCGTCAATATGCACGGTCAAAACAAACAATTACTTTAGCACCAAGCAAATACGACCAAAATTTTCTAAAGCAAAAATCATAGATAACATTTCTTTTTCAGTAGTTGAATAATTCAATTGAGCTAGGTTTAAAGTCTTAGAAGCATAGTAGATGGCATGCAAAGCTTTTCCACTCTTTGTCCTAGAATTGCCTTATTGCATAATCATTAGCATCACAGATGATCATAAAGGGGAGGTTCCAATATGGTCGCCGAATCACCGGTGGGGATGTCAGAAGCTCTTTAAGTTTATTGAATACTTCTTTACACTTCTCATCAAACTCAAAGGAGACATCTTATTGTAAGAGCTTGCATAATGGTGTGGCTATCTTCAAAAAGTTCTTAATGAACCTTTAATAAAAACCCACATGCCCAAGAAAAGAATGCACTTCCATTACAATAGAGCGGTAAGGTAAAGAAGAAATAAGATTAACCTTAGATTTGTCTACCTCAATACCCTTACCAGATATAACACGGCCTAAAACTGTACCTTAGTTCACCATAAAATAACATTTCTCCCAATTCAACACAAGGTTAGTTTTAATACATTGCTCCAAGATAATAGCAAGATTCTCAAGGAACTCATCAAAAGAAGAACCATATACACTAAAATCATCTATGAAGACCTCAATAAGCTTCTCAACATACTCAGAAAAAATGATTACCATACATCTTTCAAACGTAACGGATTCGTTACATAACCCAAATGGAATCCTTTAGTAAACAAATGTACCAATGGGTATGTGAATATGGTCTTCTCCTAATCTTTTGGTCCATTAGGATTTGAGTATAACCTAAAAATTCATATAAAAAAGCAATAATAATCATAGCCATCCAATCTCTCAAGCATCTGATCAATAAAGGGAAGGGGAAAGTGATCTTTATACGTTGCATAATTCAACTTCATATAGTCAATACATACTCGTCACCCTATTTGCACTCAGGTGGGAACTAACTCACCTTCCTGATTTGTTACAGTGGTGATTCCAGACTTCTTTGGAACCACCTGGATAGGACTTACCTACTTGTTGTCAGAGATTGGCTAAATAACACCAACATTGAGAAGCTTCAGTTCTTCCTTCTTCAAGACTTCCATCATTAGAGGATTCAGCCTATACTGAGCTTGCCTTGGTGACTTTGCATCCTCCTCCAACAAAATGTGATGAATGCATATGGATGGGTTTATCCCTTGGATATCTGCGATCGTCCACCCGATAGCCTTCCTATGCTCTCTTAGCATTCGAACCAACTTATTTCTTGATTCGAAGTCAAGTCTGCCGAAATGATGAATGGGAGAGTTTGCATATCTCCCAAATAGGCATACTTGAGGTGGTTAGGGAGTGAATTCAGCTCCAATTCCGGTGCGTGTACCTTAGAAGGTAACAACTTCTAGTCAGATTCAGATAGTTTCATAGAAGCCAAATCATACCTTTTTGGAGAATTATCTAATGAGTCCAAAACAACCACTTCTTCTATCAGCTCTTCTCCCATTTCAACATCAATGTTGGCTTCTACTTCTAATTCCTTAGTCAAAATTATTTCTAAATGATCCTTACAACTTAATTAAACATTTTCTATACCAATGATCAGTCACCTCAACAGAAACAACACAGTGATTATCAGGAGGATGTTTCATGGCATTAAAAATATTAAAATGAATCACTTCTCCATCAAATTCCATCGTGAGGATGCCCTCATGAACATCTATCTTATTTTGGGCCATATTGAGAAATGGTCTCTCTAATAAGATATGTATCGGATTTTATAAAGTGTCATCATTCATATCTGCAACATAAAAATTGACAAGAAACACTAGCTTATTCACCTGCACCAAAATATCCTTAACCACACCATCAAGATAAGCATTAGTGCAGTCAACCAATTGTATGATCATACTCATTTCTTTCAATGGACCCAAATTCAAAGAACGTTAAATTGAATGAGGCACCACAAAGCTTTATTGATCACTATTGTGTACAATTTCTTTTGATTTTTCTTGGATTCATATCTTGATTTTGTTACAAATTCTTGCGTTTTTAATCGAAATGTGAGATGAATTGGTTGAAAATGGTCATGAATGCTGCATGAAGGTTGAAGGGAATGTTTTGTGAATTTTTCATAACAAATGAAAGGTAACGTGAATTTTGCATTAAAAAAGAGGTAACTAAAGTGTTAGTCACGGTGGTGACTAAACTTGTCACCACCATGATAGGTTTAGTCATGATGACTTGACTTTCACCATCGTGACAAGTTTAGTTTGACTTATCACCACCGTGACAAATGTTAGTCACGGTGTTGACTTAACTTATCACCAATATGACAAGTGCCCTCACAAGGTGACAAACATAGTCACCCTATGACTGCTCCTTTACACTCACTTAAGTTTGATGTGTGCATGTTGAAAGTGTAATAACCCTAAACCTAGACTTATGGTATAAATAGAAAGGAGTTAGAGGTCGAAAGGGGGTTAAACTGAGAGAGTCGGTAGGATACATATATACCACACAGACTCATTCGGGGGGTAAAAATAGATAGGAAGAAAGAAGGTGGAGAAGAGAGGCAGAGAAATATAGTGGGGGCTGAGAAGAGAAAGAGAAGTAGTACAACAGAGAGATAGAAGCAGTGTGAGTAATTGAGCATCTGGTTGAGAACCAAGTAGAAAGAGAAGGCGAAAGTCAATGCAAAGAGCTTGAGAGTGGCAGGAGATTACTACAACTCCCTCATCCTAAATCTTATTTTCCCATTCTGTTTATTATTTCTCTATTGTTTTACTGAAGTCACTCCTCTATTAGTTGATAGACTCATACTCTGTTAGCTTTTGATAGTTCATTCCGGTTATTTATTTGGTTTGTTTCTTTAATATTTCTCTTATACTGATAAAGACGGGATTGAAGTATTTGAATATGATGAATATTGTTATTTTTGTGATGGGCTGATCTCTTTTTCTTAAGGATTAATATAGCTATTTTAGTCAAATATGCATGATTGAGGGACTGTGTTGTTGTCTTATGTTACCATAGTTTCTGAACTGAACGGATGTAATATTATGACCAAACTTTGTATCATTTTGGTATTAAACGAAAGATCGAGAGAAGAAGTTTAATATGGAATTAGAAACTATAGACATTTAGATTAAGAACTAGAAATATATTAACTTAAGTGGCAATTATTAGTCATGTTTTCATAATTAATTCGTAGGATAACTTGTCGAATACCAAAGTTAGATTTATTTTATTATTCGAGTTAATCTTAGAACCCAACTATTAATTTTAGTAGGACAACTACCCAATCATTCCCCTTAGTCATGCATAGGAGATTAAATTAGTGAAATTAATTCTCAAGAGTTTCCCAATTTGATTAATCTATTCATTTTTGCTTCCCGTTAAATTAGTTTACTTCTCAGTTTGATTTTGTGATTTTATTTAAAGCCTTCACTCAACAAATTGGGAGAGAATGTTTAGGATTGCATCTATTTTTATTTTTGTTCAAGGTTAATTTGAGTGGACCAATTTCACCTTCGTAGGAGACGACCCTAGGTAATTAACTATAACTACCTCGTATACTTGCGAGTAGGATAGCCTAGGTATTTTTAAAACTTATTTTAGGCATAACAATCACATTATTACCAATTTTGCAAGGAATGATCAACATACATAGATCCCGACATTTTGGAGGCATCTTCTTTCTAAATACCACACTCATTCTCACCCATCATCACTTTTTCATAACCCTTCAGTTTTCTTTGATGTGTACACAATGTTCGATGTTAGGTTATGATTTATAGCATATGAAGGGGATCCTACGAGGAAGGTGAACCAATCTAATCCTAGGTTATCTAAGATAAGGAAATTAATAAAATGAAAATAAATTTGCACAGAAAAGTAAATATGAGAAAGAGATTATTAAGAAATTAATTCATAATTTTAACACAAAAAGAAATTGAAATCAAGCAATGTAAATTTCACAATGGAAATTAACTAAGAAGAGTTACCAAATTATGAGAGAGGGAATTTTCCCTATCATCAATGATAATCTAGTCATTTGTGCAACATCAGGTGTCAGTTCTAGACTATCGTAGCGTGAATTACTCTCTCTCGAGTTATAATCATTGAAAAATCATAAACCCTAATTGAATTATAGAATTTGTAATCTTTCAATTAACAAAAGACCCACATCTCTAACTAGATCTTAAGCCCTCAAATAAACTATCGGGTCTCATACAGGATCTCTTTCCTCATTAATCTGATGCAAAGCGAAGAACCTTACGAGGGCTTGACATGCCACTAATCCTCTTGAAAGAGAGGGGTGCCTTCGGGAATGTGGACACAGGTGGTACATGGCTGTCGTCAGCTCGTGCCGTAAGGTGTTGGGTTAAGTCGATATAATTAATCATATAGTCTATTGGATCATTTAACTTTCATTAATCCAACCTAATCATTTTTATTCAGATCACCCTGCCGATTTATTACCGAAATATGAAAATTTTGTAATTAATCACAATAGCCAATTAAAATAACACAAAAATGACTATATTAACGTTGAATCAAGGTAAAATTCCAAAGGAAAAGTTAGAACATCATCAACAATCCAAGATTCATCATCATACAATCCATAATCATCTCTTACATTAATTAGATGAAAATAAAGATAGAAAACAGAAAGGACTTGGATCGAATAACCCGGGAGGGTAGTAGTGTCAGAAGACTCGCTTCCTCTCTCCTCTTCTTCCACTTCTCTCTCTTCTTCTTCTCTTCCTTGAAGCTTTCCCAAAATGACAGAAATGGAGGCTCCCTTTTTTGTCTCTTCTTTTTCTTTTTATATTCTTTTCTAATTAGGGCAACTCTAGGGCTTTTCCCGTGCTCCAAAGGTCCAAAATGTCCCCGAAAAATGAAATTTAGAAGATTGGGGCTGTCGTGTAGGCCATGATCGTGGCATCTTATTTCCCCTTCTATCACAATCATGGCTCCTTGTACCTGCTTCTATCATGATCATGGCTTATTTTCCACGATCGTAGGGCTAGATTCGACTTCGAATCTTCTCCGAGTCTCCTCTGTTCTTCTAAATTTGCCTTGAAACACTAGCACATCATGACACCTCAAAAACATAAAATTGAAGCTCAAACGCTTGCCCACAAAACATACAAAACACAACTATTTAACTAACTAACACAATTCTAACCTAAACACACACCAATCGATTAAATTTAACCACTAAACACATCCTCAACTAACCGAAAAATATGATGCAATATACAACTATCATATAGTTCTTTTAAGGAATTTGGCGTATCTTCGTACTTACTTAATTGCCTCTAGCTAGGGTATGTTGACTTCTACTTTTCAAAAAGTTTCCAATATCTCCTTTTCCTTCTCCTCCTTGTTTGGTCTTATCAATCTGCTCGGAAACAGTGGAGGATTAGTTTTAATAATATTGGGACTTCCGAAATTTATCTTTGTACTCGATGATGGATTTTCTTTCCTTTCCTAATTCCTTCTAGATCTCTTCCATAGTA
This sequence comes from Erythroxylum alaternifolium, assembly GCA_027478495.1. Taxonomy (NCBI): domain Eukaryota; kingdom Viridiplantae; phylum Streptophyta; class Magnoliopsida; order Malpighiales; family Erythroxylaceae; genus Erythroxylum; species Erythroxylum alaternifolium. Next base: position 27,731,427 of record JANIIA010000003.1, on the reverse strand, counting down.
GCAATCCCCGATGGAGTTCTCTTGGGACCCTCAATCTCCTTTTTGCTCCTCAGGGTTATGGCACTAACATTCTTCACGTTCACCTCGGGTTAGGATGATAGCTTTGCTCCACTTTGTGATTCGAGACGATTAAGCCTCATTGCCATCTGACCCATCTAGTTTTCCAAATTTTGTATGCTTGCGTTTGTCTCCTGCTAGAATTGTTACAGCTACTACTATAGAAATTAGAGCTTGTTAGTAGTAAAAGTCTTGATCAATTCATCCAAAGAATTACCTGAACTATAAGAAAAAGATCCTTGTGCTCCTTATTGCCTTGGTTGAATACTTTATGCTCCTTGGGACCGATTCTAGAAGTAATTCTACAGCTTGTTCTCTCCATAACTTAAGTTGGGATGATCCCTATATGTCTACAAGTACGAGTTGTATTGATTTGAAAAGTTCCCTCCTGCGGCATTTACATACTTCATACTTCCCTTTTGTAATATCCAGCACTCATTAATCGGATGGCTTGTGTATAAACATATTCCACATATTTTTAACTAGGCCTGCCTAACTACAATCTGTTTAACAAAAGATGTTAGCTCATCTAAACGATGTTCAATAGATGAAGCATTTACCTCATTTACTCATCTAGCATTGTTGTGAGTGCCAAATTGTTGAGTATTAGCAGCCATCCGCTTAAGTAGGATCCTAGCTTCAATGGGAGTCTTCTCACAAAGTGCCCCACCACTCGCTGCATCAACCAAACTCCTTTCCATCGGTAGTAATCCTTCATAGAAATATTGGATAAGGAGTTGCTCTGGTATGTTGTGGTGCGTACAACTGGCACATAACTTCTTAAAATGCTCCCAGTGCTTATAAACAGACTCTGTATTATATTGCTCAATTCCACAAATCTCCTTCCGAATACTTGTTATCTTTGAGGCTGGAAAATATTTCTCCAAGATAGTCTCTTCATCTTCAACCAAGTATTCACACTCTCAACTGGTAAATCAGACGATCAATCCTTCGCTGAATCTTTGAGTAAGAACAGGAAGGTCGTCAACATGATCTACTCGTCCATCACCCTAGGAGTCTTCATGCTCAAACAAACCACATCGAGCTCCTTGAGATTTTTATATGCATCCTCACCTACATAACTATAAAAATTAGGTAATAGATGTATTAGTTCAGATTTTAACTCAAAGGTAACATGTTCAGCAAAATTTGGAAATGTAATGCATAATGGTCTTTGAGTTAAATCTGATGCAGTCAACTCCCTCAATGTTCTTGATTTTGCCATTATGTCTTCAAATTCAAGTTCTAGTTCTACTTCTGAAGTTGTTCTTACTTCTCTTCATAATCTCTAAATTGTCCTCTCGATCTTCAAATCAAGTTGCTCAAGTTCTCAACGAGGAGTCTAGTCACTACCATACACCAACATTAACAAACGTTTAAAAATTGAAAAATAACAAAAAGAAACAATTATAAAGAAATAATACGCAAAACACCAACTAAAATCAAAAACAAAAATTAAATCACCATACTCCCCAACAAATGCGCCAAAATTTGATGCAGCTTCTTTAAATTTTTATTAAAAAATAAAAAAGAAAAAAGGAAAGAAAAAGAAAAAGAAAAAGAAAAATGTTTAAATAAAAATATTAAAGAGGAAATGCAATTGTTTTGAAAAGTTATTCATGATTAATTTCTTCTCCTAAAGTTATATTGAATGGGTGATTAGATTATGCTGTATATGAGGTAGATGATGTTTTGGAAGACTCACTCTTTGTAGTTTCAATGTATTGTTATCATCAATTTTTATGAGTGATCCCTTCTAATTGGTTATGCTTCATATAGTTTATAGTGTGAGAGTTTGAATTTGAATTGTGAAACATAGCTGTTGCATTCATCATAACTGATAGTACCCAGTTTTGAATGAATGCTAGCTTCTATGCATGACGTTGCATTGAGTGTCACTTTTGCTTCCCAGCTTTGATGCCTTTTATGCTACATTACCCAAATGCATCTCACCTTAACTTTGCTCACATTAAAAAATTAAAAATTCCTTTGATTCATGATTATGCATGTGACTCTTAGTGGTGGAGAAATGAAATGATATGCAAATTTGTAAAATGTGATGATCATGAATAGTGTTTGAGTGTACCTATGGATTTATCTTATTCAAACATATGTTTTCCAAGTCTACCTTTAGATTGTTCAATTTCTAAAGGTGATGAATGTTGATCGATGATGAGTAAAAGCATTGAATTTTGAGTTATTGCTATGGTTTTAAAAGTTATTTCTCTTTGCTTATGACTATCTATTCTTAGGAAATATGGAAAATAAATAAGCATTTTTAGTTTGTGACTTTGATTTTGATGATTTTCCTGAACTTGATATATAATTAATTGTTGATACATTTAATCTATGACACTTAGAGATTAATGTTTCTAAATGATTAAGACACTCACTTTAGTTCATATTTGATTTTAAGTACAATTTGGAAGCATAATAGCTAAAGTGAGTTGAAGGCATACTTGTTAGCCATTTTCTTGAGATTTACACTCAATTGTCTTCATGGAATAAAAAGGAGATGGATTAGAGCAAGAGGAGAAAAGAAAGTGTTAAGAGGAATGAAGAATAGAAAAGTCATAGCTATGAGATGTATCTCGCGGGTGAGATTGTTATAGGTTCTATGACACCATGGCTCGTAGTTGTGAGCCTCCTATGGAAGCTAGGCATGGTCGTGACACTACAATTCACACTTGGGACTTTTCGACAGCTCACCCAAAAACCTAGTTTTCACTATAAATACATTATGTTAGATGGCATAAATGATTCATTCTTCACATTTCTGGGTTTTAGATGAAGGAAAGATGGTAGCTATTTCTTAGGGAACCATGGAGAAGATGTAGGGCTAAACTTTCTAACATCAGTTCGAAGGTGAAATCGATGCCTTGAGTCATTGTTAAGTATACATTTCCATTGTTTAATTTTAAACCCCTCTTTTCGGATTATTATTATTGTCCAATGTTGATTGACTTAGGTATTGTAAAGATGATCTTAATACGTTCATTGGATTGTTTATTACGAACCCATTGTTAAAATCTTGAATATAATCTGTAATTGTTGTATTTAAGATTTGTTAGTAGCAACTAATAACCAATCATTAGGAACAACGTAACTTAAGTTAGATAACCCGAGCTTGTGAGGTTACTACCTACATTGATATGTTTTTCATTTCGTAATGTGGTTACCCAATTCAATCTAAAAAGCATGCTCTAGGTTATTTGGTAGTTAAGTTTAATTAACGAACTTATATTAATTAAATATTAAGGGAAAACTAGGATTAGCAGAACTTCTTGTTAGTCTATGATCAATGGTCCTATGAAAAGCTTGAAAGCATTATAACAATGAAACGTGTTTAATCGTATATAGTCTGAGATTGATTCGAGAACCGAGTTTAACATATATTCATCATTTTTATTATTTTTGACGATTTTCAATAAATTGCTTGCGTTAGTTTTATTTTATTTTTTCTCGATTGTATCAAATCAAAATCTCATTTTTTGTTTCCTTAACATCAATTATTGTCATTGCGAGAGTTAAACAAACATTTCCTTAGATATGATCCCGACTCACCACAACTACTAATTTTAGTGTGCAGAGTTAGGTAAATTTTTTAGTGCATTCGACATGCGCTGTCAAAGTCTCTCTTAAATTCACGTTGACCAGTTGCTCTCTCAGCAAAGCATTCCATTAGTCTATGTGTAATACTTTCATATTGTTGCTCTTATTATACATATTCATTTGGAGAATGATCATTCTATTCATATACATTAGGTTTGCTCCACTCTAAATTATACTTATTCTTGTATGATGGACTTTAAGGTTAGTTGTACATGTTTAGTTGCTCATACATATACATCGATGCCTAACATTTATGATTGTACCTTAGCTTTGCTCCATGCTAAATTATACTTATTCTTGTATGATGGACCTTGAGGTTGGTTGTACATATTTAGTTACACATACATATACATCGATGCCCAACATTCACGATTGTAACTACTTCCATAAATGTCGTAACATGGCCTGAACATCTGTTGAGCTTCAAAAAAAAAGTAAGTAAACAACTCTTTCCCATATGGTGATTTTAGAGATTGTGAAGACATATGTTAGCCCCTATAAAAATATTGTTAGTTGTTGCAATGAAATTAAATCTCAATTGCTAAAATAAACCACCAACACACTGTAAATGTAGAGAAGTTCAAAAGATAATTAAATTAACAAGCCAGAAATATAATAAGATACAATAAAATAAGATAAAATAAAATACAAAAATTAATGACTTGAATAATAACATCCCGATATTTCTATCATCAAAGTCCACGACAACAATGCCAAGAACTTAATTGTTTTAAGTTGAGTTAGTCAATTATTATTGGGCCCAGGTCTTCGTTCTTATTTCGTGGCGACAAAACACTAAAATTGGGGGACTTTTTAAAATAAAAACAAATAAAAGAAGTCACGGTTAGAAGTAAAAACAAACAAACAAATAAATAAATAGTAAAAAAAGAAATGCACACATATAATAGCTTAAGATAATCCCATAGAACGAAATGATGAAATCGAAGTTTACACCATAAATAAAATGGGTCTATTTTTCAAAGCTCATGTGTCACAAGCGGGTAGCTGGAAGAAGGCTTCGGGTCAACGTGCACATAACGAATGAAATGGTATCTCTCTTGCCCACACATAAGCAAATTTTGATGCTCACACATTTCATTACATATTCATTCTTTCATGCTTCTTGCACTTTTTCATTTTCATCAATACAAAATGCAATAAAAAAATTTTAAGCATAATAAATTATCAAATCACAGTACATTTTTACCACATTCACAATAATTTAAAGACAAGCATTTAAGCACACACAATCATGTAAGAAATCAACCCATCATCACAATAACCATAAACATATTACCCACCTATTTACTTGTAAATCCAAACTCAAGTTTGTCTCTCCTCTTGCTCTTTCCTTCGATTTTCTTGGTTCCCTTCAAACAAACAAATTTTTATTTAAACTAACATACGAATAGAACTTCCATAAAGCTTTAATATTTAAAAATGAGTTTAGACTTAATCTACTCTTGATTTATCTAAGTTAGAAGAACTAAGATCTAGCTAAAAGTCCGTGAAAATCTAAGAAAATGAATTTCTTGGTTCTCTTCTTTCTCTCTTGATTTTCAGCACATAAAACCTATTTTCTCTACTTCCTTCTTCTATCAAAACAAGAAGAATGGATAAAGGATACCTAAAAAACTCAGCTGAATCTTTTCCTTCGTCTTCTTTCTTCTTTTCTCCTTTTGTTTCGTTTCTCCTTCTCTTCTTCTAGGTGCTTCTACATTTTTCTTTCTTTTTCCCCTAACCTCTCGAACACGTCCCTCCTTTTTTCTTATTAATTTATGACAATTTCTAATCTTTCCAAATTTATGCTTCCACATTTAATCTATTACCTACTTTCTCCCTAACTTAATCCTAAAATTTCTATTTAATACATGCAAACACATGTAAATAAAATTTATTCATGACTAAACGCCAATAAATTCTCATTTAATAACTCTTACTTTTAAGAAAATATTTAGGGTCAAATAATTATGAAATAAACGCAAGTAAATGACATAGTTGTAGCTAGTATTAACAAGTACGGTTCGATCCCATAAAGATGACGAATACTAGTAGTTACCGTTACCTTATTATCTAGTTTGCGAATTTGAATTTGATTTTTAATTAAAGAAAATAAACATTAAACAATTAAAACAAAATAGGTGGTAATATTGAACATAGAAACATAAGAAATCACTTAGAAAAACAATCAATATCAAGAATTGATGCTAGATTTTGAATACCCCTAAAAAAACATTAATTAATTAATCTTTTATTAAGAAAATGTTTTATTGATTTATTGGATGGTGAAAATTCTTATGCTATGCTAATAACTCACTTGAGACTACTAACAACTAATCCTAAGTTTATCAATTAAATTACTCAAGTCAAAGTTTATATGATTTCTTTACCAATTTGTGAATTTCGATATTAGGTTTAATCTTAATGTAGAGGATTTATATCATCCTATCTTTAGGATTGTAATTATGTCCTTTCAATCATGGTAGATATATTCACACACAAGATTTGTCAATCTCTATATATAAAATCATATTATGATCTAATATTCTGGATCTATTAGAACATATATTAAACACATAATCAAATCATAATATATCAATCAAACTAATTGCATATTATCACAAAACTAGGGTTCATCTAACCTAGATACTAAAGAAATTTAGTTACACATGATAGAAAATGAAATCAAACATAAAAATGAATAGAAAGCAACAAATTCATAATTCTAAATCTCCCTTTTATTTTCTAGCGAATATTCTTGTAAAGTAGAGGTTTGATCTTGTATTCTGACAAATTTTTTGATGATTTCTACATGCTTTCTAAATTCTAGGATCAATATCGCCCCTTGTGATCATTCTCCACATCCTAAATCATCTCCAAACGTCTACCCCTTCTTTTTCCTCTGCTCAATGTCCTTTTATAGCGAATTATAGGGTTTCTGGGACATATATGGTCTGATACAAAATCGTGTATAAAATCTTATATCTTTAAAAATACTCATAATTTTACTTGTACACATTTGGAGAGATTTACAAGAACACATACATAGTCGCGTATCTCCCAATTACTTCAAGTTTTTGTTTTGCTCTATGATTTCACCCAAATTTCTCTCCTTTTGGTCTATAAAGGCAATTATAACCTATAAAAGCAATTGGAACGAATTAAGTAATATAAATATAACAAAACTACAAAATATCAAGCAAAATATTTCAAATACGAGTGTATAAATATAGTCAATTATGCATCTATCACATTCCATGGTGTACCAATATCTTCAACCAGTCCCAAATGTGGAGATATTAAGCCTCTACTAGATAAGATATAAAGCATAATCAATAGTTAGTCATAAGGCCTTATCTTTAGCTAGTAGAGCTCAACTAGTATTTAATACTCAAATCCATTAGTGTTTATTGGGCTTCTTATTTAGTTTTTCTAAGAGGAATCATTAAAGTTATAGACAAAATGATAAAAAGGTTTATATGGTCTAGATGTGAAGAGAATGAATAATCAAAGGCAAAGACTAAGTGGACTGATGTACGTCAACCAAAGAAGCAAGGAAGTCTTGGCATAATTCATCTTAATTTAATTAATAAAGTGTTGCTAACAAAAAAAAAGGCTTTGAGACCAATTATAGATAACAATGTTCTTTAGGTAAGGTAGATTTATACAATCTATAAAAAAGGAAACATCTTTTGAAATAAACTGCATAAACCCACCTTAGCTAAAGAGCATTTTTATCTATAATTGCAGGAATTTAGGAATTAATTTGGGGAACATACGACAATTCCACCAAAGTTTGGTATCATTACTAAAAAAATTATAAGATTGCATGTTCATTAAAAGATCTTCAAAGGAAGTAAATTTCCAATATAATCTAGAGATTGTAAAATACTTTGAAAAAGCTAAGGAAAGAAATAAAGAATCAAAAACAAGGCAGTGCTTTAATTGGTTAAACAACAAAAACTATGGTGAACAACCGAACTCTATGAGAACTAGCTGAACCAGAATTAAACCAACAACCTCATTACATAACTTTTCCTAATTTTGATGCAAATAATATTTCTGAATTAAATCTCGTTTAATTCATTTGTTACCAACTTTTCATGGTATTATAAGTGAGGATCCATACAAGCATTCTCTAAGAATTCCAAGTCGTGCATATGGGAGTGAAGCCTAATGGCATTACTAAAGATCAAATCAAATGAGGTCTTTCCCATTCTTTTTGAAAAATAATGACCAAAATTGGTTTGATTACCTACCATCCACCGGCATTACAGCATGGAACAAAATGAAGGAGAAATTTTTAGAAAGAGTATTCTTTGATTGAATAACTTTTTTTGTTTATATTAGCTATGTATGCCCAATTATCATTTTTCGTCTTTGACTAAATTTAGTATGAAGTCATTTGTGGTATCTTATTTGATCTAATAGAGCACAAAAATATTTTCCCATTTTCTTGATGGTGAAATAACAATGAATCAATAGTAATTCTCAAGTATCAATAAACCAATCAACATAAATTATCTATCATATGAAACCTAGAAATCGAGATCTTGGAACCCAAAAACAAGTTGTTGAAAGGAATTTCCAAAAAAGCTAAATCAGTTCTATTTTCAGGAAAGACCTTGACCAATGTTTAAAGAAACACAAACCAAAGTTATAAAAAAGGGCATTGATGCCACACTCTAGGAAAATAACAAATTGAGAGTGATAAGTCAAATGAATGCCACAAGGAATAACCTTGATAAGTTCCAAGTTCAACTAAGAACCAATAAAGTGAATAACCTCAACAATTTCGTAAAACAAATTCCAATATGAATTCTTGTACAAAGATGATGATTATATATGCTAAAGAAATACCTAATCTTTATTCAAGCAATGATTTACTCCTAAAAATAAGGAAATCCCTAAGATTTAGGAAAATGTTTTCAAAACTAATTCCAAAAGCTAAATATAGAAAGTGAAATTTTAGGCATCCCAGATCAGTGAGAGATCTCCTGAAATCATCAAAATAACATTGTCTTCTAATTACACCAAATAAGCAACTAATTAGGCTTGTTTAATGTGTGAATTAAGGTGATAGGATTGATTGATCTCTCCAAGCCCAAATCAGCTTCTATTGTTGTTTGTTTAGCCCAAACATCTTCAATCAGTCCATTAAGAGCTTCCTTAATCCTTTTAACTTTAGCCCGAGTTATTGGACCTCCACTAATGTGTAATGGATCAATGGAATATATTGAACTAGATTGCACAATCCTTTGCATATTCTTAGCTGGGTTTCCGTTAGTTTGCTTATCCTTCCCCATTTTGTTCCTACTGCTGATTAATTATTTCCATTCCATTTCTGTGACAATAAAAAGATGTGACAAAACCACTAGAATTTTACTTGCATGTGCATTCAGATTGCGGTACAAAGAATTACTAGTCACACACTGTAGCACTCGCAGCTGCCTCTAAATTCTTAAGTCGTTTACAAAAGAAGAAACCAAATTTGAGATTTCTCTACTTGTTGAAGCATAAGTCTCATAGAAAAAGAAAAAGTTTATCTTTATCCCAAGTTTCTGGAGTGACACCTATAATATTTTGAGGCAGCTCAATATAAGAATGATGACTTTTAAGAAATGATGGCTGTCTGGGCCTAGATTACAGAGAGCCACAATTCTTGGAAGGAAAAGGAAAGTAGCTAAGAAGATGATACAACTTATTTAGGCACTCACGTGATTGTTGTAATGTCACTTGTCATGGTAGGAGTTTTCAGTTAGCAACCTGCATGAGAACCAATGTAAGATCTATCAAATTTTGATTGGTGGGGTTGCAGAGACTTGAGAATTAATGGGATTGTTTGCACAATTCAAAGTAGGGATGGCAATTTGGCTACTGATCTAGGTCAACGCATGAAATCCGAATTGATCGAATTTTGACTAGGTCGGCTTGGCTCGAAAGGTCAAGAAGACTTTTTCAATAATTAAAATAACTTTGTTTTTGTTCAAAATTCGATTAAATCATCAAAACCTGATCAAACCAGACTTGAGCGATAAAGCTTAGACCAAAAAATGATTTGGTCCATTGTGATCCACAGTTTATAGTTTGTTTTTGATGGAAATAACCAGCAGTTGCACTACGACAGATATCTAGCCTTGCAGGCTGCAGCGTTGAGATTTTACTTTATGCTTCAGGAAAAACATTTGTTTTCTAAAAGAGTCCCTGGTTCGTTGTTTAATAGAAGGCAAAACTACTAAAACAAATCGATGGTTAATATAAATTCTTCAAACCCTGTGTTGAGATATAAGCTTTCTTATCAATGAAAGAGACAATGTTTGAGGTTGAGCAAGTTTAAGAGTGGTCAAATCTGTTGGCGCTTAATGTTCAAGCTTCAACTTGATTGACATTTGTTAGTTGCATATAACTTGACTCCAAGTTTTGATTTCTATACTGGCAATAAAAATGTTGGTCCCTCACAAAAATATCCATAAACAATTGTATATTTACAGTAGAAGTTAAACTTAATTAAACAACAGATCATAATGTCTTAGGGAAGCTCTAGGTTTTGGTAATATTTTAGATATAGCCTTCATTCGTTTAATGGACTAAAAGGTGTGACGTATGGTTTAACTGAACTACTATTTTCTTTATTCAGAGTGTATTACCTTAAATAATTTCTTTCTTGACTTTCGCTTTCTACGTCTTACATGAAAAGAGTTACTAAGAAATGATTTCATTGCTTTTCTCATACCATGTAAACAGTTACAAAGTGAAGTCAGGCCAGAATATTGAAACAGTTGCATATGCTAAAAAGTTGATCCCTTAAAGAAGATGCCAGATTGCAAGCAAAGAATATAGAGCTAAAGGATTCCAAAGGTTCAAAACAGAACAAACAACCATTTGAAGTGAGGTTCAAGTTGGAGAGAACGTCCCTTTTCCTAAGCTTCTGATTCAAAACTGAATTTAGGAGGAAGATGTTCTGAGATAGTTCTTTGTTACCAAGAAATGACGAGTTGTTTACAATCCAGATCATTTCATTATTCAAATACTGATCGGGGCTACAAATAGGACCCCTGATATGAAAGCACCTAGGAGAACTAGATAGGCAGCACCAAGTGTTATAATTAATTAAGCTTGGGTGTTGGAAGAAGGTTTTTCCAGCTAATTGTATTTATCCCGAGTCCGTAAGGAGTTTCTCATCCAAATTTCAATCAATCTTAAGATATACGAAGATAACTTGCCCATAAGACATGGAGTGAATTAAGAATAGAGATGACAAGAAAGTGATTTAGTCGTTTAGGTTTCTACTGGCTCATGAACATGTTGAATAACGAAGGGGTATATAATGTCTTGGTAATAAGAAGGTACCTAATTGAAAACTACAAATTTGTTAATTTATGTCCTATAACCAATCTATAATCATATTATAACTTCATTTGCAGCGTATAATTATCCCATAAATTTTATTACTAAATTATAATTAATATTGGTTATAGTTTAGTGATAAAATAATTTAAAGACATATTCTATCTTGTAGATATTTAGATGTGTGTGATAAAGTTTATGGGATAATTATACGCTACAAATAAAATTATAATAAGATTATAATTATGAGATTTATATTATAGTTATGTATTATTTCTAAATTGTTTCTATGCATCGTTCTATTAAGACTGGACATTAATAGAACGTAAAAAGATTGACACACGTTATGTTTTTCCTTATGAAAGAAGTAGTGGATCTTATAGACTATAGTGTGGAGATATTTAAACAAACGTGTGGGTGCTTATTAAAAAACAAGTTTACAGAACTAACCTGACATGAGAAATCTATTTGGAACATTACTTGTATGTCTACGTAAATTCTCATTGTAATGATTACATAAGTGATCCTTTGATTTGAGGTCTCTAAAGTTATCTTATATAGGGATTGTTGTGTTTCGATACTACTTATGATCTATTTAATCATGAGTCGTTCAATCAGAAGTTATTGGATGTTGCATGAACTATATAGAAGTAGTTGTGTGATCAAGATAAGATTTATTATTTTAAAATAATTAGGGATAATGTTCTGTTATTCTCGATTAGTATTGATTTAGGAAATCTTTGGACAAGGTAGAATGAAAATTTTATAAATAATTTATAAATGTCATTAATTAAATCGATAGATAATGGCAGTAAACTAATATGATTAGACTTAAAAAGAGTAAACATTAATTTCATGCTCTGTCTAATCAAAATATTGTATGATGAAATGATTGAATTATATAAAAAAATCATACACGAAAAAGTTAGTCAAAATCACTTTGACATTCATAATATTTAGGTAGTCATAATATATTGCTAGACATCAATTTTGACTTATGATATAAATTGAAATTGGAGAATTAAAAATAAACTAAAAGGATAACTAACTTATAGTCATTCCTAACATATTTGGGAACCTAATGAATCTCACATAAAGAATTAGTTGAAGAGAGAAAAGATATTTTATCAAGTTGGACTTGATTGTAAAGTTTGAAAAACTTTATAATTAAATATGAGATATTTAATAAATAAGAATTCATACGAGGTATTGGATCTTATTTAGGCATAATTAATATTTAATTAGAATTATTTGTAATTCCAATTAAAGTTTAATTAAAACAAGAATTTAATTTCAATTCAATTACTAAAATGTCTAAAACTTATTATAAATAGGTTTAAGCTCTAATGGAGCTAACACTTCTTACTTAAAATTTATTATAAATAGGTTTAATCTCTAATGGAGCTAGCACTTCTTACTTAACTTTCTCTGTAAGAGTTGCAGATTTCTCTCATTCTATTCTATAGATACCGTAAGAGGCCAGATACTTGTGAGACTATAGTGGTTGAGATAAACCAATTTCGAAAACAGTTTGAGAAATACGATAAGAAAATTATCAAACTTTAAAATAAAGTACGAATTATAATTTATCTTTTTTATGATTCATGTGTTAATCATTTATAAAATTAAAGTGATCTTAATTTTCGAGAAATCAAAATACGAAAAAAATTTCGTAACTATTCCACTGTGGTCGAGATCTTATTCAGTCATAATTCCCCAACAAAAAATCTCGCTAGTAAGATTGGGTTGTCTGCTGACATGCATATATAGGATTTATCCTTGTTTCCGTATAAGCTCAAAACACAGCACATCACTCGACATAATTTTCAATAAAAATACAACACATCTAATAAAGATCGTTGTTTTATAATCCCAGTTCAAAATCTCTGTTTTCTATAGGTTTAGTAAATTCATTCAAACATCAACTAGTTGCTATAACAAATACTAAGTTTTATGATAAGATTAACCAAGTTCACAAAATCCCTACTTCATCAAGGAATTAAATTAAATCATTTTAAGAGAGAGTAAGGCTATGATCTCTGTGGAATCTTCATAGTTTTTTTTTTTGAAATTTTTAAAAAAATTTTGAGAAAGGAATCTTCAGAATTTCTTGTAGCAAGTCGAGGCAATAATGAACTGATATGCATTGTTAATTAAGCATATAAACCTCAAAATTAACAAAGTTGTCACTTAACAGAAAAGCAACATGCGTAATGTCACTTCTCCGTTACCTTCTCCCCAAAAGATGCATTTAGTAGAGTATGCAAAGCCCACGATTATAAGTCAAGACCCTCCCCGTTGCTTATCCCACGTGAGACATGACAGTAAGCGCTCAGCCAATCTTAACAAATGTTGATTATTGTTCTTCACTCCTTGCAATTTACTTATTTTTGACTTTTGACCATTTACCGATATTTAGCTGTAGTTTCCAATCGACAAGATTCTGCATTATTCTTTATTTGTCTTCATTCACACAACAGAAACAGAATTAACCATGTGCCTTTAGGTTTATCAATTCACACGATCTCTCTCCTCAGCCTTCCATGTCTTATGACTCAGTATAACATGCTATTTTCTGTGAATGCAAGACATCTAAGTAATAAACTCACAATTACAAGACCTCATCTTTGGCAAATTAACATATCGCTAAGAAGACCTTGCTTCTAATTTCAGTGATCCAAATTTAGCATTTACAAGCTCAGCAGCTGCACGGGCAGCAACAGTGGCACGGTCAGCAGAAGCAATGGCTGCTCGGGCTCTCTCCAACACATCGGAGGATTGCCATGATTCTTCCTGTTTCACATCCACAACTGATCCTGTATTATCCTGTCCAACTGATTGCTCGATTTCATTAACATCAATAGAAGACCTGTAACATGCAGGGTTGTGGGCTTGAAGATTTTGAGTTCCCTGTCCACGATCTAAATCTACTATGTGACCTTCTCGACCAAAACCCATGGACTTGTCAGAACTCTGTTGGATAGGCGCTTGGGAAACTACAGCTTCAGCGACAATTTGCTTTGATCCACTCTAGAGTTGACATAAAAAAACCCTTTCATCAGTAACAAAATGGACAAAACAATGATGGTCTAAAATGGCAGATTAAAGCTTAAAGTTTCAAACTGCTTGTCTGAGGGGGAATCTTTTTGCATAACAGCACCAAACAATGCTAAACATTTCAACTTGAATAAGAAAGACGAGTTGTTGGGTAACATGAAGGATCGCAACCAGAAGAGAGATTAGACTATAGCAGTGGATTGAGGGCGAAGAAGGAAGTGCATAAGTTCACTATGCCCTAGAATCCTCAAAACGGCTCACATGGTAAGTATCATTGAAATTTTGTAGCCATTTCATAATCTTACTGCCAAAAATACAGGATGAAATACACAAGCTATTGTGTTGCACAACGCAAGAACTAAGGTCGGATCCATGGTTACAGCTCACATAATTTGGTTGGTCAGAAACAATGCTTTGCACTTTTGATGAATTATGGTTTTGTAGGATACTGCTGATACCCAATGGAGATCAAGTGGTTAAAATTAAGCCAGAGTGAGTTATTAGGTGTACCAATAGTGCAATTTGTGAAAAAAATATTAGGTCTTCCCAGTACTAGACTAAAATAAAAAATAATTTTCAAGCGTACCAGGAGATCTTCATGTTTTTTTCCTAGTTCTGCTTCTGTGCTCGAGGAGTCCCACTCCAAATTGTGTTCTTGAGCAATTTCTTTCAACACCTTGAGCCTTAATGCTGCAGATGGAGCACTAACTGAAAGTTTTTCAATTATCTGCACATTTAAGAATAAATAATACAGCTCAATAAATCAGTCGTGTAATCCCCATGCTAAACATGCACCAGAAGAAAAGAAAATAAATCACAGCCTATTAACTGTTCGGTTGACCCCAGAGTCAGGGCGGAGCTCAGAGACAGTCACAACAAATTCCTTGCCATATTTGGTAGTAAGCAAATTCTTGATCTGCAACAGATCTGGAATTTCTGAACATCTTGGAGCAGAAAAAATTATGCTTGCAATAGCCTCTCGCAGTTCAGCGGGACATTCCCTGTTATAGTAAACAGGATGATTGAAGCTATCGTGGAGAATGGAATTAAGACATTTTACGTATGGCTATTCTTTCAGGAATAACAACCTAATAAATAATACAGTTCAACATTGTTGCAGAAGGCCAACACTTACTGAACTGGAAAAAAAGCACAGAGAATAGTCAACCTATTTCTTTTTTGAGAAAGAAAATTAACATGAATTGAAAAGGAGGATTGTATGAGCTTGTAGAAATCTGCAGCTCCCCCTTCCTTTATATACTAGATTATGTAATCCATATAAGGTAAGTTACAATTATAATCACTAAAACCTCTCAATCAAAATCACAATCATAACCCTAAAAAATTCTCTTAATCAAATCATAATAGCTAACACTCCCCCTCAAGCTAGAGCACATCATAAGCTCCAAGCTTGTTAAGTAGTTGTGTTACATGACTTCCAACCAAAGACTTGGTGAATAGATCAGCCAACTGGTCCTCAGACTTCACATGAGTTGTTTTTACACTTTTATTGCACCTCTCTGACAAAGTGACAGTCTACCTCAATGTGTTTTATCCTTTCAAGAAAATTTGGATTAGAAGCAATGTAAATGGCTGCTTGATTATCACACATTAGCTCTATAGGTTGAGTTTGTTGAAATCCAAATTCCCGCAACATATGCTTTACTCAGACAAATTCTCGTGTTGTATATGTCATGGTTCTATATTCTGATTCTACACTTGAACAAGAAACTAGTGTTTGCTTCTTGCTTTTCATGAAATCAAAATGCCACCAACAAACACGCAATACCTTGTAGCAGATTGTCAATACAGTCCGAGAACTCAACATCACTATAGGCTTGAATTGAACAGTGCCCATGGTTCTTATATAAGAGTCATTTGTCAAGATTGCACTTGAGGTATTTCAAGATTCGAACAGCCGCATTCTAATGGTTGGTCCCAGGGGATTGCATAAATTGACTCACCACACTAGTACTGAATGAAATGTCCAGCCTTGTAATTGCAAAATAGTTTAATTGCTCAATCAGTCTACTATAATTTCCTAGATCTTTCAAGAGTTCTCCCTGTTTTGCATCAAGTTTGATGTTGGAATCCATTGAAGAATCCACTGGCTTACATCCTACCAAACCAGCTTGATGCAAAAGAACTTAAATTCTATAAGAGAGATAAAAGAGAGAGATTAATCAATCACAAGCTTTAATTTAGTGGGATGAGGATTGGGAATTGATTTGATATCAAAGATAAATGCTGAAATTCAAATTTTAATAGGATTTCTTATTAGATATGAAGTAGTGGTATTACTTTATGCTATCCTAGTAGTGCTTATAAGAAACAATCTGGAATTTTTCTACAACTTTGAATTTTCAACTAGAAAGTGTGATGCTTTCTCCTAAGAATGATTCTTAGAACCATGAGTGATTCCTAGTTTCCTACTATGTATTCTTTGTGTTCTTCACGAAATTCCAGCAACCCTAACCCAAATTCCAGTCCTCTAAAACGTACATTTTAGCCATCTCAAACCTATATTCCAGAAATATTAAACCTGAAATCCTAAACCTAAATTTCCAGCAATCAAACCTTAAATTGTCAGCCATACAAAATCTGAAAATTCTACATTCTTAGCCTAAATTCAATCTTGAAATCTGATATTCCAGCAGCTTAATATCAACTAGATTTCTAAATTTGTGAGTTTTAGCTATTAGTTAATAATTCTTCTATTTGTCCTACAACACTTTTAGTATTAATAAATAAGCACAATAACTGAACTCACAATATAGTTATCCGTATGGAGAGGACAAGTGAAGTGAGCAGGAGCACGGATCGCCGTGGAGTTGGCGTGAATGACAGAGGCAAGGGAGGAGAGCTAGCTATGTCAGTTGGGCCCATGACCGGAACTAGGGCCAAGAGACTTAAGGAGGCTCTCCATGCGCATGTGGGCTATCTTTTGGAGAGGATGGAACAGTCCAAGCCTATTGGAGGAGAGCTTTATGCATCCCAGCCCAAATTGATCCATCTAACTCAAGTCCTTAGAAGGGATACCCTTAGGACTTGAAGACTTGGCCTAATTTTAGTCCCTCACTTAAGCCCAAGAGGCAACAGGCCGACCATGTGTGGTTTTAACTAGGATGGGCTCACTTATTCGCTTAAGCCCATAAATTAGATCTTTTTAATTATTTTAAGTTGACACCCTTTTTTTTTGGGCTAACCCATGTTAAAGCCCGAGTACTTATTATTAAGCCTAGGTATAAATAGGTGTCAGATTATGTAGGATTATGTAGGATTATGTAAATATTATCTAGAAGATTGTATAGTTATCATAAATCTTTGATTTCTAGGGATTAGAATAAGATACAGATTTCTATGTATCTTAGGGAATCTGTTACTATATTTAGTATAGACAATTGTATATATATACATAATATGATTGTAACCTACGTTTTTAATGAGAATGAAAGTTTTCTTCTCTGCCACTGTTTAACATGGTATCAAAGCTGTTGGCTCGTTCCTAACACTCTGTTTTTTTTTTCTGGTCATACTGACCGAGAGCCTCATCTCCATTGTTCCTCTCAATGTCCTAGCCTTATCATGTCGGAATCACCTAGCAGTTATGCTGGAATAATCAGCCCTACAGTTGGTCAACAATACTGCTGCTGCTATACCTAGAGATTTGCAGAATATTCAAGCTACATATCGATTGAATGGGAAGAACTATTTAAAGTGGTCACAATTGGTCCGCACATTCCTAAAGGGGAGAGGGAAATTGAGTCATTTAATGGGCACCGGTCCTTCAAAGGATGATCCAAAATTTGTGGCGTGAGATGAAAAAGACTAGGTGATGTCCTGGTTATGGAACTCAATGCTGCTAGAGATTAGTGACACATGTATGTTCCTCGAAACTGCCAAGGAGATTTGGGAAGCTATTCAGCAGACTTATTCCAAAGTTAATGATACTGCACAGATTTACAAGATTAGGAAAAAAGTTTCAGCAACTAAACAGGAGACTCGGACTGTCACTGAATATTCGAGTCTCTTACAAAGCTTGTGGCAAGAGATGGATCATTATCAATGTATCCAAATGCGTTGTAGTGAAGATGCAGCAATTTCGAAACGTTTTCCAGAAAAGAATCATATTTATGATTTTTTGGCAGGTTCAAACATGGAATTTGATGCTATAAGGGTGCAAATTTCGGGAAAACAAGACCTACCGTCTCTAAATGAGACGATCGCTATTATATGTGAGGAAGAGGGACGTCGAAGTGTTATGCTTGAACCACAAGGAGGAGATGGTTCTGCACTGATTACCAAGGCCACGGAATTGAAGGAGGCTAACAATTCCACAGCTGTTACTAGAGAGGACTCATCCAAACCCTTTAATCGAGATTCCCTATTCTATACATCGGCATACTAGGGAAAAATGCTGGAAGCTTCATGGCAAGCCTAGTCGAAGTGGGAACAACCGAAGTCAAGCACATATGGTGAGCACTTTGACAAATAATGAAGGAAATTCAAAAAAAACTATTCCTGAGTTCAATACCAAAGAAATGGAGAAACTGAAAACTTTTGTGGAGTCCTTTGAGAAGCCAACCTCAACAAGTACTTGTTCATTGGCATTTTTAGGTATCTCTTCTTCTTCTAATCCTAATGCCTCAGAAAGAAATTTCTCTCCTATGTGGGTAATTGATTCCGGAGCAACAGGTCATATGACTTGTTCCTCTAAATACTTTATCTCTTATAACCCCAGCTGTAGCTATAAAAAGATCACAATAGCTGATGGATCTATCACCACCGTAGCTGGTCAAGGGGATATATATATATAAACAAGGACCTTACACTAAGAAATGTCCTCCATGTCCCCAAACTATTTGCAAACCTTATTTCCATTCAAAAATTAACCACAGATTCAAATTGCAGTATAACATTTTTTCCTTCACATTGTGTCTTTCAGGAGCTAGGCACGAAGAAGATGATTGGATGTGCGAGTCAGAGAGATGGTCTCTATTCTCTGGGAAAACAACACAGTAAACCAGAAGTTGAAAAAACCTTATCTACATCCTTTTTTTCCGAATCTGTCATGACAAACCAAGATAGAATTTGGCTTGTTTTCTTCGATGATATTTTGATTTACAGTGCTTCTATGAGTGACCATATTGAGCATTAAGGTGTTAATTTATCTCGGCTTCGCAAGCACCAATTATTTGCAATCTTGAAAAGGTGCTGCTTTGGGCAAATGGAGTTGGCATATTTGGGGCACATGATTTTTGAGAAGGGAGTGTCCGCAAACGCTGAAAAAGTCAGACTTATGGATGAGTGGCCAATTCCAAAAAACCAAAAGGAATTGAGGGGATTCCTTAGGCTAACAAGGTATTATCAGCGGTTTGTTTGTGATTATGGGAAATTGCGGTCAGGTGCTATTTTGAGCCAAAAAGGGTGACCTATAGCTTTCTTCAGCCATGCTTTAGTTGGAAGGTCATGTTTCAAATCATTGTATGAGCGCGAACTTATGGCGATCGTTATGGCAATCCCAAAATGGCCTTGTTAGCACTTATCAAAAATCTCTTCGGTGTTTGCTTAAGCAAACGGTTGTAGCTAGTGAGTATCAACGTTGGCTGACCAAGTTGATGGGATTTGATTTTGAAGTGCTGTTTAAACCAAGCCTGGAAAATACAGCCACAAACGCTTTATCACGATTTCCCTTGTTTGTCGAAATGCAGGCCATTTCAGTACCTTCTTGGGTTGATTGGGACAAGTTGTGTGTAGAGATTCAACAAGATGCCCACTTGCAATCTATTAAACACCTCTTGCAGCTGGATTTGAATGGGAAACAGGGATGGGTTTTGCGTTAGGGGCTGCTATATTACAACAATCGATTGGTCATTCCTAACACGTGCTCTTTCGTTCCCAAGTTCTTGGAAGAGTTCCATAATAGTCCTATTGGAGGACATGGTGGATATCTTCGCACCTACAAAAGAATTTCTTCCGAAATATTTTGGTGTATGTGAGCTGATATAAAGCATTTTGTGGTTGAATGTCCTGTCTGCCAGCAACATAAATATGAGATACTCTCCCCCGCTGGTCTGCTTCAACCCCTTCCACAAAATCCATGGTTATGTCCTCCCATATACAATAGAATGTTAATATCACCACAAACAACAATCATTCAACTCAAGCCCTAAGTTAACATTGGGTTCAAACAAGTCGAGAGGTTCTTAGATCAAAGATGAAAGGCAAAACAATTGCGAAATAAAGGCATTACCATAGGAAATTTTACCTAAGATATAGATAGCGAGTCTTGTTAAGTTTACAAAGAGTGGTCCAAACACAAGCATGTAGAGTTAGAGAGTGTAGAATATATAACTAGTAATGATATGGGTGGAACCATGTGTATCCTCCTACTATGCCCCAAAAAAGTTACAATTTTTGGGAAATTTTGGTATGAAGTTGGTGGAAATTTTTAATTCTACCAGAGACAAAATTTGCCCCCACTAGGCCTGCTTCTAGCTTCGCCCCTAATTCAAGACTTGATTCTTCTAAAGAAGCAGAGGCATAAATAGGAACAGTAAAATTCAGTTTTAGCTTTGCTGCAGCATTTCATGGAACATCTGAGTAACATGAAGCTCAACTTCCAATTCTTCTTCCAATCATTGCACATTAAACCTCGAAGCAGCCTCAAGGTTAGAGGAACTACTGATGAAACAATGGATCATGGAAAGTACTAGGGAACTACTAATGATCACATCTTACTGATGTCAATGTAAACGCATTCAAAATGGTTCAACAAATAGGTTTATGATCACAAAATGATATAAAGAAAGAAAAATCAAATCACACACCCACAAAATAAATATCTTTCAAATTTTGGTCAATAATTGAAAGTAATATGAAAATTCTCAAATATAAACAACCGGTAGTCAATGAACTTACTTCTGACTTTCAAGAATGGGAATACGTGCAAGAACAAACTCACAAAAAAGTTCCAATATCTCATAAGCAGCCCATAAGTTTTGCTCACGTAGTACATGTTCAACCTAACAAAAAAGAAAGCCATGCAGCAAATAAAAGTTATTTTCTCAATTATTAAAAGAAGGAAAATCCTGACAGCAGTTCACAAGCAGTTGAAACACAAAGCATACCCGAATTCGAGCTATTGCTTCTTGGCCAGCCTGCAAAAACTGTGCAATCTCCATGCGCATGTGTTTGAGATGCAAACCTCTCTTATTTTGCAGCAATTTGATGCGTGAAATTGCCAAAGTCAAGGATGTTTTGCTACAAAGCCAATCAACAAAATACATTCAAATGCCCAAAAATATTGACGAGAAACAAAAGAAATGAAGCTCTGAGGACACGGAAGAGAATTTCATTTGACTGGAACTATCACAACCAAAAGCAGATACAGAGAGAAAATCCCACTCGCTACAAATCGCTACATCTATGATATAAAATCAAGGCAAACGAACTAAATACTGCAGTTACATAAATCAATCAACCGAAATCCAGAGACGGATCATAAGGATCAGAATTTTGACTTACTAGGTTTAAAATCTCAGAAGTAGAAAAAGCACATAATTTGACCCACAGGTGTATAAAGTAAACCAGTCACAATTGAATCAACAAAACCAACAATGCAATTTGAGTACACGTTAGAATCAACAATAAGTCCAAATTGAGACAGAAAACGTCGAAAGAAAATCTGGGGCACGAACCATTTAGAACCGAAAACGCCTCTGTTGAAGAGCTGGTTTAGGAGTGACATGGATGCATAAAGACAAACTTGCAGGTTGTACAAATTCTAAGATAAGAATAGATCGGAAGCTGTTTTGGTCAATGCCACAGTCTGCATGTATTTTCTTTTAGGTTTCCTAGGGATGGTAGTGAACAGGTTCCTCATTAATTTGTGCAAAGTAAACTATTGATTTGGGAAAAAAAGAAATGAAAAATGTAGGGCCGTTTGTTTCTATTTTATTTTTCTGTTTATTGTGGCCTCTATAAAACATGAGACAAGAAGTTAAAACAGAAGTTAGGCTTTTTTTAAAATATTTCACGAGAAGTTTTCGTTCCTATTTCCTCCTCTTGTTAAGTTCTTTGGAAACTCTCGTCTTCTCTCTTTTCTACTTCTTTGTTCTTCTCTTCTCTCTTGTGTTGATAACTCATCTCTTCTCTCTTATGTCCATAACCCGTCTCCTCTCTCTTTCTTGTGTTGCTCTTGTGAATTTTTGCTGCATAATGTAAGATAATTTTTTAAGTTTGTTATTATTCTCTAGAATTAAAAATTTTGTTGATTTTTCCCTTTTCTATACCCATGTAGAAGGCAAAATTAAACTCCAGCATTTCACCAGGTGAGATTTCAAAACTGAGTAGATATTTTTCTACTTATATTAAGAGTATTTTTCATCGAATTGTTTTATTTTTCTGGCCTTCCTAGTTTGTTGTTTTACCGATTCTCATTTTCCATCAACATCTGAATTTTTTACATTTTCGACTTTCTTAATTTATCATTTTTCTACATTTCTAATTTATTGTTTTTTTTAATTTTTAATTTTTTGTGTTTCTGTATGATAAATGAGCCAAAGAAGTAGATATGTGGGGAAGTACTTGTTTGCTTCTTTGGAACCCAACAAATGTGAGTATGTGGGATACATGCTATTACTACGAGCATAGATTGTTTCATCCTAAAATATTTGAACCGCTAAGCAAATAGCTATCATTCTCAAATACTTGGTTTAGTGGGTTGTATGTTGGTGTTAGACTTCCAAGTCCTAGTAGCGAAATCATGAGGGCATAACCAGTCTTAACCAATGTTTGACTCTCAGGACGATAAAACAAGGTAAAGACATGTAAGTAGGCAAGGAAAATGGACAATGTCAAACGCCGGCATGCATTGGTGCACATTGGTGAAAATCTTTGATTAGATGCAAGATTTGGATGTGAGACCAAAAGACTTAAGATGGACATCAAGTAAAAGATTATATGGATCACACGCATGACGGTGGCATGTGAGAGGTCTAAGGTTACTTACCAAGTAGATCAAGCATGGTGCAAGTTTTGGTAAGTTTCAAATCTCGCATGAGTTGACTTGGCTAAAGTTGAGTTTTTTATAAACTAAGGGCTTAGTGTATGCTCAAATGAACAAATAATGCCTACTAGATTTGACATTGGGAAGCATTGGATAAATCAGTGTGTTATGACAGGCTTTGGTTTGGATGACTTATCATTAACAGATAGAAATGAGGAGATCTTAAAAGATGTAATGGATAAGATCACAAAGGATAACACATCAACTCTAAAAGATAAAGACCATATAGGAGGATAATCTGAAGATAGTGAAGATCTTTATGGATATGGATAGATCATTCTTAAATAGATGCAATCTTTTATCTTATTAGTATTATGTAAGTAGATCTTATCGGATAGAGTTCTAGTTGGATGGGGATGTCATCTTATTTATTAGTGTGTTGTAATCTAATAAGGATAAGATATGATGTTAACTAGTTGAGTTTAGTTAGAACTCTAACTTGGCCATTAAGAGATGCCCATAAATAGCTCATTTAAGCCTTGCTCCTCTAAATGTTAAAGAGTGCGAGACACTGAGATTGAGAGAACTTTGTATATTTTGAGGGAAGTGATAAAGGTTGGCATTTTGTTGTATCTCTTTCGTTCTTATTGTTACCATTAATATTTAGTACTAGTTTTCTTGTAAGAGTGTGGGAGTCCAACACCACGAGGGTTATGAGGCCTTCAAGAACAAGGTTGTTGGTCGATGATCACACGAGAATGATGAATCTTGTTTAAAATGATTTAAGTGAGATTGTCGTGCAAAAGATTAGGCACAACTTATAGTATAAGTTCAGTACTTAGAAGACGTTTGTAACAATTGGTTATGATAATCATATTGATATATGAAACGGTTGGTTTCTAAAGCACTTGTAAACTTTCTTCAATTGTTTAAACTTGACATGGAGGTGCATAATGCTTCATACTATTTATAAGCGTACAAGCGTAAACTGTGAGAGTATACAAGATTGCCATGCTGAGTAAAAAAAAAAAAGTTTTGTGGCATGGGGGTTAATCATTCCACAACATTGTACAAAGAATGGGTCTAAAAATGTTTTGTTAGGTTCAAGTCTAACATTTCATTAACATTAATGAGTTTGTAAGCTAGTATTAGTATTATACTTTCTAGCTGCCTTTGTGTATTTCAAACATAACTTGAACATGTAAACACTATAAGCAGACAACAAGAAAATCATGTGTCCCTTTAAGGAATCTAAACTTGTTCAATTTCTCTTGAAACTCCTTTGTAAATTGTGGTTGGACAGACTCTTATAATATTTCATTGTTTTAATCAATTTGTCTTCACATTTTCTTACTTAGAACAGCCACGTGGTTTTCCTCTTTTGACAAGTGATTATTCGATGAAACCTTTTTCATTAGATAATTAACTACTTCAACAAACATAAGTGTTAGTCATTCCAATTATGAGTTCACCATTAGAAACAACTTATTAAATTGGTTGGTTCTTTAGTAGTATAGGTTGTGTCCGAAATTAGGGGTTGTATCTCTTGCTTTATTTCTTATACAACTATGTATGCTAAGTTCTCTTACTATGTTTTATGCACAAGTTCTAGTTTGTATGTTGGACCCCGATTTCTTCTTCAATATGTTTGGGATTAATTTTATTATTTTGTTGTGATTAGGCTTTAATTTTAAT
>JANIIA010000003.1:27692912-27706549 GCA_027478495.1 Erythroxylum alaternifolium | reverse complement strand
GGAATTCCTCCCCCGTGGGCCACGGGTCCAGATGTCACGTAGGACGTCGGGCCCGTGGGCCCGCCCGGGGAGGGGTTACATCATTGTAGCTTTCTTCATTATTTCTAAAATGCATGGGAGAGTTACGAGTCCTATGTTTTGTACAATGCTCCTAGATAATTGATTCTTACGTTGTATTTTTTTAGAGAAAGCCTTCTATATGTAGTAAAATTATATAGGTTTTTCAGAGTGTTAAGGGTTGTCATGAGGGGCTAGTTTATATTATCCCATTTTTATTGTACTTGAACTGATTTGACAATTCTGAGTTGGGATTAGTCTCTGGTTAGCTTTGATTTATGAGTTATAGGTTATATAAATTTTGTGTGTATTTTAGTACTTGGAATAATTACTTATTGAATTAATTCAATGGCACTTAAATGTCATAATAAGTACATATGTATATAGGTTTGCTCATGATTCAAGTCTTAAGTGGTTATATTTGAAAGTTAGACTAATGTTCTCTCATCCATTCATCTTTATAAGAAATTTTGAAGGTGAAGCATAGCTTACAAACACCATAATTTTATTAGGTAGTGTTGTATACTTGTGTTGATCGTATCAAATATTCTAGTTGAGTAGATGTTGACAAATTTAAACCAGGTTGATGAAAGTTCATTTTGTTCTTTCCAATTAATAATAAGTTATGTTTTTTACATTATACAATTATTTATTTGGATTAGACTTTAATAATCCATTTTCTTTTAATGAATGAAAGTATGAATTCTGCTTTATAACAATATGATTTTTTATTCAAATGTATTTGGGTTCATCCGTTAATTCAAAGGTTGACTTTCCAAATATTTCTTTGGGCAACACATGAACCTATAAAATCGTTAGACATTATTAAATTTTGGTAAGCCAAGGTTTTCGTTAGGGAAATTTGAAAAGTATAGAACTTAATTTAAATGTATTAACTCCATAACAAAGGCTGGCGTTTTTTTCAAGAAGGAGATTATATTAGACTCCATACTTTTGATTTTTTTTACTATTATCTATAATTGTCTCGTTATTATTTTTGAACCATGTTTGACATTTAATTCTTTGTGGAAATTGTTGCAATTGATGTCACTTATATGTAATTACATTTAGTAATTGAAGCTTTGAACAATTTTAATGATTGTGTGGAAATAAATGAAAAGGATGAGGGTAAAGAATGATATTATAGAGATGTATATACTCTCATTGATGGTTGAAGAAAGGAAGAACAGAAATTGAACAACTAATACCTTTTCCAAATTTGGTTGGAAGAATATTAAGACATTTCTTTAAACAAATTCAATAAAGTGTATATTGGTGTTCAATTGAAGAATAAGTATGATATATTAAGAGCTAGATTAAAGAATTGAAAACTTATTTAAAGAAACAAGAATCGGTTACAACTCCTTTATCGGTGAAGTTAATGCTATAAATGAATGCTCGGAAAACCTATTTAAGGTAAAAATATATCTTTGTTTTATCAATATATCATATTATATAATATTTGTTCTCATGTTTCCTTTTCATCATTATAGGTGCATAACATGACTTACAAATTTAAGAAAAAAAGATGTAAAGAATTTTCAAACTTTTATCATATTTTTGGAGACACTAATACAATTGGATTAGATGCACATCCATCAACTAAATCTCCATCAACTAGTATATAAGAGGAACATATAAATGATGATTGATGAAAATCGTTTGTATAATGAAAAGTAGACTAAGTTAAGCTCTCCATCTAAGAGAAAGAAATCTCCTAAGAATAAGAAGGCAAAAAGACACATTCTAACATTGTAGAAGAGGTCTTGCTTATACTTGGTGAACAATCAAAAAAGAAGAATGATTTGCTTGAGAAAAAACTAACTGTAACATTATCCACTACAGATAATAGATCTGGAACTTCATTAATTAATCAAAAGTTTAATATAATGATGAAATGTTTGAATTCCTTAGATGAATTGGGCATTGAGGGTGTGCAATATTAAGTCATGAAGGCTTTACATGATTCTCCAATTTATAGGGATATTTTTATGAGGATTGCAAATGCAAGGAAGTTGGATTCGATTATGTCACTTTATTTATATTTTCATATTATTGCATGTCAAATTCTTACTAATTTGACACTGCTATATTAAGAACTATTCTGTAGTTTGAACATTTTAAGTTTGTGTTTTGTATGAATATTTGACTGAATGTTAAGTCTATCTTTTGTATGAATATTTTAAGTTTGTGTTTTGTATGAATATTTTGTTAATATTTGGTTAAACTTTTTACTAAATTTTTTATTGATTATTTATTGTTAGTATTGTAGATACATTGATTCCTTATCAGATTTCGAATCAAATTCTGATGATAAAACGACGAAGGTAATCATTATTTCTTTAGCTAGGGGATATAATAAATATTTTTATTTACAAAAACAGCCATGTAGAACTTATGCTCTATCAGGTTATGATTGGATATTAGAACTTTTGAACAACAATTTTATAAGGATTTATGAAAACTTAAGAATCAGCAAGATAATCTTTTTGAGCTTATGTGATGAGATGACGAGTTTAGAAGGCTTAAAGGTAATAAATCATTTGATTGTGAAGAAACAAATAACAATTTTCTTGATGACTATAGGGTATAATAAGACAACTAAAGTCAATGTAGAACACTTTTAACATTCAACCTGGACAATTTTGAAGTATATTCATAAAGTCTTATATGCAGTTAATCGTCTTGCAAAAATAGTCATTATTCTACCATCCTTTACCAAACACATCTTGAGATTTAACATAATTCAAACTTCCTTCCATATTTTTAGGTATATTTATATATTTAATTACTATTTTAATTATTTCCTTATGATTAATAATTATTTTAATAATATAGTTTTATTTTTTGGGATTGTATAGGAGCAATAGATAGTACACATATTGATGCACATGTTTCAATCGATTAACAAATACCATATGAGGGTTAAAAAACTGATTCAATCCAAAATATTATGTGTTATTGCTTATTCGACATGCGTTTTACATATGTAATAATTAGATGGGAAGATACTACAAATAACTCTCAAGTGCTTTTAAAAGTAGTAACAAATCTAGTGAATCAATTTTCTATATCTCCACAAGGTATTATATGATTTTAAATATAGTAATTATGATAATTTTTAATAACTTTTTGTTAATATTATGTTCTTTATATGATATGTAGGTTCTATTTAGTAGATTTAGGCTACACCAATATGTTTGGATTTCTTTCACTATACTGAAGTGAGAGATATACTTTTCAAGATTATAGAGGAAGAGGATGACTTCATGGTCCACATAAATTGTTTAACTATAAGTGTTCTTCATTAAAAAATGTTATTGAAAGATGTTTTGATGTTTTAAAAATAAGATTCCTTATACTTTCAAATATGTTGAGTTATGATATAAGGAAACAAAAAAAAACATCGTTATTACTTGTTGTGTTATACACAATTATATTAGAATGTATGAACAAAGCGATGAATTATTTGACAATTATATTAAAAATGAATAACAAATAAGGGAAAGTGAAAAATGAAAATACAAGTTCTCAAGTAGAGTACAATATCACTCCAGCACAAATTTGAATAAGATGAAATTGCTTGAAAATTGTGGAATGATTATATTATTTTTAATTGATTTATATTTCTTTTTGTGAATGATAGTATTATTATGTTTTGAAGAAATATAAAATGATGAACATCTTTTATTGCTTACAATGATTTAATGTAAATTTTTTTAATTTATAGAATTTTATTATATACAATTCATGTGCAAATTTCTCTAATTACATAAATATGCATATATTTTATTTCTAAATATAATGAGAATTAATTAATTAAAAATAATTAACATAAAAGTATAATTAAAAATAGAAACATAATGATAAAACTAAACATGTTTTGGTTTTTAATTTTTTGTTACAAATATCAACCAAACAAATTTTTGTTTTCAATCTTTATATTAAAAACTTAGGTAAATAGGTTTTTGTTTTTTTAATTAAAAACCAGAAACTTAAAGATTATAGTGAATAATCTTTTTAAGTATGGGTATTAAAGATTATAGTGAATAATTATGTGGGTTTCAAATTCGATAGAAAGCTCTCCATAAAGTAATATGTTAATACGGCATTTAGTGTGAAATCGTTTTCTTTATACAAAATATTATTCACATATTGTATAAATTTGTTAATACAAAATATTATTCACTTTTCCTAGTCCTTTTACCTTCCAAAAATATAAAGAACAATTTTTTAAAGATGGATAGACCTACTCAAATTACTTAAATCAACAGTGATCCTTGAAGAATAAAAATCATATTACTTTGTAAAATTCTATACTTGATTAAATTTGCGCTTCGAGCAATTTTTTTTATTTATAAAAATTTCCAACTAAAAGATGTATAGATCGGAAAAAAAGGAGATTATTTATAGTGAATTGAAGTCCCAGGTGGCACATAAAAACATAATAGGTACCCATAAAAACAAACTATCTTAAAGTTTGTTTTCTCTTTTTCTACCCCTTTAGATCAGTTCTCTTATTTTAAACACCTAATTCAATTGTTTCTTAAGCGACATAAAGCCTACAAACTTATTAGAATAGATTTAAACTATGAAAATAAAAAAGGTAAGTGATTTCTTATGTTAAAATCTAAGGACCGTTTTTTGTGCTTTTTTAATTTTTCAATTTCTTGATTTTAATCGTTTAAATATTAAGACATTTTAAATCTAAATATTTTTATTAAATAATAATTAAATTTTATTTTTAATTTTAAATTAATTTTAAAAATAAATTATCTACTACTACTACTACTACTAATAATAATAATAAATAATAATTAAACAATATAGTAGCTAAATTAAGAAAATACCGAAAAACAGAATCATATATATATATATATATTTTTTTTTAATTTTTTTGGGGGTGAGGTGAGATTCTATCTGCTTTTTCACTTAAGACCTGTCCACAGGCGCTAATACAGTCATCAAGTCAGAAAGGAAGCATATTTCGTAATAGAACTACTGGATCAATATTCATTAATTGGATTCAAGATTATCTTCTCTAGCATGTGGAATTGAAGGGGGGAAAAAAAAGGAATCTGGAAGGTTCAGTTCTTCGAGCAGCATCGATAATCAAGCCACGCAACCATATCATCAAGGACAGTGAAGCCCATGTCTCCAGGTTCCCCTTCAAGAATGCAGTGATAACAATCTTCATAAAGCTTAAGTGTTTTGTCTTTGCTGGAGGCTTTCTCGTACAGAAACTTACTCACCAGCGGATCAGTCACTTTATCAGCAGCCCCGTGAATAATAAGTAATGGGGAAGACACCTGCATAACCTCTTCAATCAGTTAACTTCTGTGAGAAATGAGAAATGCATAAACAGATTTTTGTCTGACCTCATCCACTCGTGCCTCGATATCTTTTGTAGCCTGAATCAGTTCAACAGCAGTCCTAACTCTCACTTTATCATTGTAGCAAATCACATTGTAGAGAGCCTAACAGAAAAGTGTTTATTTTTTAAATAGCATTAGTCTTCATATCAATTTCACCAAAGAATGTCAAAAGGTCACGTCTAAAGGATGCAGCACATCATAACTTTGGCAGCACAACCTGGAATTTAAGATGATTCCAAACCCAAGACAACAATTTACCGTCAGCACTAGAAGCTCTGTTGCCTTCGTGACAAATTGTTAATGAATAAGAAAAGTATAAAATTTTTAGGTCAAAGAGAGGAAGTTATGTGGGATTATAAGCTAATTGGCTGCTCTGCTGCCGAATGGTAGACAAGTCTCCTATGCATTGATGTAGTTTCACAGTTTCTTTATTTAAAACAGTAATCACTATAAATCAACACAAATTTAAGGAGCAGCCTAATCTTATAAATTGAGATTGTGTCATAAAATTACGCCTCAAACCAAAAAAGAGTGTGTGAGAAGAAATCGCTCCCATGGTCACATTGAGTCACTGGACTGTATCAAGTACCATAATGGCATAAGCACCATCAAATATGCTATATGAAAAAAGTTAGGAGGTTACTTGTGCAAGGAAAACAAGACTTTAAGTTTTTGCGGTACAATGAGTTCCGTATGAAGTAGCAGTGGAGAGAGCTGGCAGAGGACAAACCGTTTCTCTTTTCTTTAAGTCTCTAAAGGCTAGCTCTGCCAGATCCTTCTGTGGGATGAGCTTTGCTTTTGGCATGACCCTAGACAAAAGAGTTAAGATCTTCACAGCCGCTGGTGGAGGCAACACATCGTCTGAAATCTTGGCAATAACCCAAGGTTAGAGATCTTAGCAGATGCATGTAGGCTCCCAATGGCATAAAACAAAAAACCAAAGAGAATACAGCTTTCATTCCCCAAATCAACAAACACTACCAATATCTACACTGCACTAAACAGGTGACTGCGTAACTCACTTTCATAAATGTTGGCTGCAACCAACTGTCTAAGACTTCAATTGAACCACATTTTAATGCAGATAACTAGAATTATATTACAAAATTAGATTCTATGCCAATATTTTACTCCAGAATTCAATTTCCAAAAAATATCAAAAGGATCAAATTTCTTCCAGCAAAGGGGGGGGAAAGTCAAATGTCAATGACTTTCACTTCCAACTGAGCTACATGGAAGAGATCTTACTTTGTTTGAAGTGAGAGATCACATCAGAAGTCCTCTTAGAAAATGTATTTCAAAGAATGCCACATGTTCCGACATCTACTTTGAGACAAAGATTACATTTATTGTCAATTTGCGTGAAAAGCTTGCTTAAAAGCAAAAATTCCAAGAAATTACTTATTCTTGAAATTTAGTTAGTAGCAGATATGAAAGGTTGTCAATGTCAACTCAAGTTAATATAATGACATAAAATCTACACTACAGATTCAATGGATACATAATTTCCATACATGAGAAAAACATAAGAAGAAATTTTCATCTATGCATGGTGGAGACAAGGTCATGAATCTCCAACACTTCGAGAGAAAGCATGGACATATGAACAAGCTAGCCACCAAATTATTACATATGCAGGTCTTCATTGGTATGTAAGTTAGTTGGGAATGAGAGAAAGCATGGACATATGAACAAGCTAGCTACCAAATTTTCTAAATATGCAGTCTTTATTGGTATGGAAGTTAGTTGGGAATGCATCCTGAGATGGGAAATAATACTGATAAATGCACAGCTTGTGGATGGTGCATATACTCAAAGCTTAGCATGCAGGAGTGAAAATAATTTCTGATAAGCTAATTAAGTTAAATAATGTCTATAACATAAGCAAGGATGAGCTTACTTTACACATAGGAGCTACGAGGATTATGCCATCCCATGCATACGGTTCCCTTAAAAGAACTTTTAAAGAAACAGCTCCACCCATAGACTGGCCCAGCATGAAGAACGGTAATCCTTTCACTTCGGGTCTTTCTGCCATTCAAGATAGTAACTCAAATCAGAAAAACATGTTCAATAAAAAAGGATAATCAGAAAATTGATGAGCGTCATTTCAAGGGAGGCATATATTGAACCTTTAATTTTTCTATAATGTTCAATAACATTGTCTACTAATCCATCAAAGCTTGGGACATAACCGTGAAGTCCTTCAGAAAGACCAAAACCAGGATGATCTAAGGCATAAACGCCAAATCCAGATGAAGCAATTCTTTTTGCAATTCCTGGAAAATTGCAAACATGAAGCTATACCTGTGAAGTTATTTGAAAAACGATAAGAAGAGAAAAGAGACCAACCTTCAAAGAAGAAAGTGCAAGTATCACCATATCCATGACAAAAACACAAAGCACCTTTAATACGAACTCCTGGTTCAGGCAACCAACTTTTGCAAAATATTTCTGAACCTAACGAGTTCCATTCATACCACTGCAGAAAAAGGATAACATCACACCAACTGTTACCAAGTTCAAAATTCCATCGGCAACTGAATGTAATCACCCTTCAGTTGACAACATAATTAAAAAATGAAACAAATGATTATATTGATCGCTTCAAATAATGTAAATCACCGGCAATCTAGCCAGAAACACTACATGTTCTATCTACCATAATCACTGAAAGGAAATCAAGATAGTCTTTATTATAAAAGAAGAAAATAAATACGTTTTAACTACTTTGCTTAATATATTTATTAATAAACTCAGAATTTTCCTGTTGGTAAAAGTGAAAGAACGTCATAGTATTTCTAAAAGAAAACATGCGTATCATTCGAAAGAATAAAGAGCTAGACAGGTAACGAGATTTTAGCTCAAACGCACATCTCCTTTGCATAGTGACTCAGTGTATGTTACGTTTTTATCTATAAAGATTGTTGAACTATATGCCCTTTAACTGTATTAATCACAATTAACTAAATATTTTCTTCTTAAAAATAAAATAAGATTAAGTGAGGCCGGAGTTGATTCCAAATAAACATATCAAGCACGGCCTAGATATTCATGTAGGAATAAACACAATTTAATAAATTGTTAGAATCAAATGACATAAAAACGTTTGACGATACTCTTTCATTGCACCTAGCTACTCTAGTGTCAAAGCAGCAGAGCTTACCTCTTTTGTCCTAATCCCAGTAGGAGCCATCTGTCCACCAACAAAAACAAAAATGAAAAAAAATTTCAAACATATCCCTACCAACTTCATAAAGAAACGAAATTGACATAAAACATGACTCAACAGATCAAACAACTACACTGATCATAATCGGTCCAAACGAATACCAAATTAAACCTTGAAGAGTGGATGATCAAGCTGCCGTTGCACCTCAGAGAAAGCCGATCGAACTCGTCTGCGGGCAGGCGCATGGTCTAAGTTCTGAGAGGCAATCCTATTCAACTCATCACTCACATCTTCAATCTTCTTCTCTAATTTGGCAGAAACAGAGAGGATTTGGGGTCTCGCTAATTTAAAAAATGTTGGAACTTTTGGGTTCATTCTGTGTCGTGGGCATGTGAGCAATTGTTGGCTCCGAGGAAGAGTGATCGGAGGGTAAAATTCTCGGTCAAAGAGGGAGAGGGTAGGTGGACGGAATCCCTGTGTTAGAGAAAGAGCCATGGAGAAGAGACAGTGTCAGAATTGGGACACACAAGGTGAAGTCAGCAACAGAAAAATGATTATAAATATTGGACCCGGTGGCTCCTACTCCTAGTCCTAGTGCTGCTACTTGGTACATGCCACTTGCTGCTCTTCTGTAGTGCTAGTCTTCTCTAGACTAAATGTGTATGTGCACGTGGTCCTTATGGGCTATTTTGGTGGTTCCCAGTTTATTATTATTTTCTAAGTTGTTTCTCATTCGAGTTCCAACAACTATAGTTTCGTTTATGGTGATATAGCGGAGAAGAAATGGAAACCTTTCCCATAAAATATCAAAAGTTTTCGGTGTAATCAAGGTTAGATCTCTACTTATTATCTTTCCACATGTGATTTGATTCCTTTTCCCATTCTTTTTGGCGCATTTGAGGTGAGGCAAATAGAAATTAACATGTTGATGATTTTAAGAAGATAACCGAAAAGGAATATATTGATAGTAATTGGAATTACAGACGTAAGGACTGTCAGAAGGAAAAAGAATACATCGACATGAGAGAGAAAGAAAAAAACACAATTACATTCCACATGCCTGACATATCGTTACAACCAATTTAAAAAAAAACAGACTCCATCCTTTCTACTACGCTACTTCCCTCCCCATGCTAGTATCCTGTGCCTTTATTTAAACGCTACACTTCGTCCTTCTTACTAACGCCGGTTACGTCTTCTGTCTAATATTATTAGTTGTCGTCTTCCACATTTGTTTCTGCAACATAACAAAGAACTTGTGGCTTGAGTTGATGGTCCTTTCCTCCTTTAGAATCCAAGATAAACAGCTTAGAGAGATTAAATTTTAGTTATCGAGCAAGTGGCAAACACCTAGTAATCAAACTCATTTCCGCCGCTGTTGTTTTTGCATAGATGACTACAGTGGAGACAATTTTGATTTTTGAGTATTATGTTATTAGCATCTTAACTTTTCAATAAATATGAGATCCTACACAAAATACTCATCCAATTCACTTCTTTTCATTTGGAATATCACTTGTAATACTTAAAAAGAGGTGGATATCTTCGCGTCCTTTTTATAGACAACAAAGAATTTCTCATTCCATCAAGAAAAGTTGCATCATTTATCCACCTAAATGACCAAAATCAAACGACACACACTGAGTACATATATATTTTCATTTTCTATTTAAAGAATAGGTCGAATGTGGCATATATTCAATTATACTAATGCCTTAGTAATAAGTCATTACGACCTATTGGAAAAGAAATGAAAAATTTTATGCAAAAAGTGAAGCAACACCACCTCCTTGAAAGAGCAAAAAAGTAGATAAAATTATGGCACAAAATATAGTCTATCTTTTAAAGGTAAAATTGTGATATTAAACAAAAAAATAAAAATAAAAAAACCAATAATATCAAAGATAGTTATATTTATCCAATGTAAGATGATAATTCTTATGTAGCGATTGATTGTGTTGATAGTAATGGTAATGGTGTAGATATTGATAGTATTTTGCTTTGTTGCTAGAGAAAATGAACTATATAAACTAGTAATTATAATTATGAAAAAACGAGGAGGCAATTAGAAACTTCTAAAGTTTGCTATAATTAATAGACATATAACTTGTCATTGTTGAATAGGAAACAAGTAGATCAACCCAAATATACTTTTTATATATATTATTTGTTTTTTTCTCAACAATATTTATTAACAATTACATCATAGTAATTTCAAAAACAAGAAGTTGTAAGGAAAAGGGTCATGGTTATTTATCTAGGAAGCTCCCACCCTTCCTGTCCTAAAGCATCTCTTCCATGGATACTCTAAGTTGCTTCATCACTCTTTTCTTATTATCTCAACATCCCACCAACTTTCCCCAAAATACCAATTTTGTTGCTCAAGCTTCTGTTTCTCTAACCATTACCCTCAAACCATCCTTGGCCTTTGTTAAAGAAACACAATGTCTCTCCTCCTATAAAGTGCAAGGCTACAAGCTTCTCAAGTCCCATTACTCTAGACAAATCCCTTCCAAAACCTTTAACCAAGAATTGGAAAAGTGTAGTCAAGAAGCAGCGATAAACACCTAGCAGTGCTCTCCTGTTAGTATCTCAAGTGGCAGGAACATTATAGCACTGAATGTAGAAATACTAAGAGAAGGTGTAAAAGCTTGTAATACCACTGCTGTTAGCTTCTTCATAGATCAGAGGGCTTTATTCCGGGTGATACAAAGTTGGGCATTGAGAGCATGGAAAGGGAAAGGCCTGAAAAAGGTACTAGTTCAGAAGATAACCATGATTTATTTAAACTCCAAAGTGAAAATGAAGCTAGAAATATAGTTGAAGTTAGACTATGAAATATATACAACATACCATTGTTCCTTTAAGTCTAGGACCCGGTATAAACTTGGAAAGAATCAAATATGATAATGTACCTTTTGGGTCAATTTCTATAGTATAAAATTGGAATATTGGTCAACTAAACGGGTAAGGTCCTTAGTAAGCTTTGATAGCAAGCCTGTATGCATAGATGAAACTATTGCAAAGAGAAAAAGGATAGGTTTCGTAAGAATTTACTTAACATTGAACTTAATAAATAACTCCCAGAGACAGTTCCAATACTGGGACTTGGAGAAGAAGGTAACCTTGTGGAAAATTTAGTCCATATACCCTACAATTGGTGGCCATCACTAAAATAATAAGGAAAAAATATGGAAACCTAATAAAAGGAGATTTACAAAAGGAGACTATGATGAACTCATGAGCTTAGACGGTAGGAAGCAAGATGAAAGCAATATTCAGGTGTAAAACAATCTAAAGGACAACAAAAAAAGGATTAATTGCTCCTAAAGGACATGATAACCTGGCAATCCAAAAGGAGAATGACTTGTATGAAGTATTAGGAAACTAAGGCCTATAAGGCATACTAAAAGGTAGTATAAGTGCTAAAAATCAAACTATAAGAGAAGAGGAAGTTGAGCCACATGTCCAAATTAATGAAGGAATAAAGCTTGATTTCAATAAGTAAGGCAGCTAAGGCACATATCCAAATTAATTAAAGAATAAAGCTTGATTTCAATAAGTAAGCTAAGGCGCATAAGGCATACTAAAAGGTAATATAAGTGTTGAAAATCAAACAATAAGAGAAAAGGCAGCTAAGGCACATATCCAAATTAATGAAGGAATAAAGCTTGATTTTAATAAGTTCCAAGGTAGTAGAAAAAGGAAATCGAGTAGGAAAAATAAATCAAAGAGATTAAAGACCTTAATTCCTCAGTAATGTCTATACTGGTATGAAATGTAAGTGTCATAAACAACTTTAATAAACTAGACGCAATTATTTTCTGGGAAACAAAGCTACTTTTGATCGAGTTATTGGAAACCAAAATAATAAAGGAGAAGATCATGAAGCTGCATGTTTTAGGTGAATCTTGGCCCCTCTTATCAACCCACAATCTTCATCATTATGGATGTGTTATAATTGCTTATGATCTAAGGAAAACACAAGTTAGTTTAATTGATTCAATAGTGATCTACACAAGAATAAGGTGAAAGGAAATGCAAGAACATACTTCTTCATCAGTGATTTTAGAGAATGCATTTATAAAATAAGAGCTACGGGTATGAAGATGGAAGGTAGGTTCTTTAAAGCAATAAGCAAAGCTCTAACTGGATGATGAGGATGAAGCTTAATTGAGCTTTTCTAAACAAGGATTGGCTAGAGAAATTTTGTAGAAACAAAGCAATATTTGATGCCCCTATAATATCTAATCATTCCCCAATAATAGTATAGGATACAAAAAGTAGATGGAGAAGGGAAAGCCCTTTTAGATTCAACAATTTTCTAATGGAGGAAGAAAGGCTTTATAGAGGCAATCAATAGGAGTCTTTAGATGGAGATAAAAGGAAGAAAACAATTCCAACATTTTAAGAAACTATAGTTGATCAAGCAGGAAGTGAAGAAGCTAAATGCTAGAAGATCAATGCACATAAAGGATCATATTAAAATGCTCAAATTAATACTGATTCAAATCCATAATTCTCTGTACCAAAATCCAACTAACCCTCAACAAAATTAAGAAGATAAAAAGTCAATCCATAAATATACAAACGTTGTATCAATTTATTACTCTATATTGAAATAAAGGGCAAGATTAAAATGGATCTAAGAAAGGAATAAGAACACAAAGTTCTTTCACAATATTGTTAAATATAAGAACATCTCAAATAGAATAACATCCTCGAGGAAAAAAAAAGGGGAATGTATCTTAAACTAAGAAGAGCTTAAAGAGGAAGCTCTAAAAAATTTAAAGGAATTCATAGGAACTCAAGCATCTAGTGGTTGACTAGTCTCTCTTCTTCGAATTTTCATCATCATGATTTTTTAGAAGATCTGAAGGAAACTATATGTAGACCAGTATCCCATTAGGAAATTTAGAAAAATGGTGTTCAAATATAACACTATAAAAAGCTTTAGTGTAACCCCCCATTACCCTAGAGTACATACCGGAACGCCCGTGGGTCATTCCGACACATAACCTAAGATAATGGAG
>JANIIA010000003.1:27574679-27595323 GCA_027478495.1 Erythroxylum alaternifolium | reverse complement strand
TATAATGGGCCGAAACTTATTGGGCTTTAATGGAATTAGGTTTTCTCTATAAATAGAGAAACTTAGGTCTCATAAGATAGAGACACCATTGTAATATAAAACCCTAGCCACCATCTGAGAGAAGTGCGTACGACATTCAGAAAGAGTTTCAGGACGTGCTAGCACACAATAGCCGCAACCCAGATCGTGCATACTTGTGTGGATACCGGTAGAGGACATTCGCATGTAGCAGTGTCTACGAATATGAAAAACAACCAACAATCTGTGTAAGAAAAAAAGGTATTTTTGCTCATCCTATATGTTTTCAGTTATACATCGTGTTTTGTTATGGTCTCTTCTGCAGCGTATTGTGAATACTCAGGCCATACGCGATCCAACACCTTCTTCTCTTCCTCTATCTCTCAATGATCTCTCTCTAGGGTTTCTCAAGGTGGCTGGTGCAAAAGCTCTCTTTTCTCTTATCTTGTTATTCTTTGGATAGTCTTTTATGTTTTGGGTAACCCTAGGATTTTTTAGGGGTCTGAAAGGTTTAAAAAATCCCTTAAAACATGAAGTTCGTAAGCGTCTGTGCGTTTGTTTGACACAGACCACAACTGTGACTAACATCTGAGCCTTTTGTTATGATGGGTTGTTGTTTCAGCCCGAATATCTTTCAAAACTCCTTCTTTCTTTGATATTGACCCTGAAACACTAGTAAACACATCAAGGTACCTCAAAAACATAATATTTAAGCTTAAAAGCTTGTACTAACCCATAAATCACTTAAAAACAAAAATAATTAACAAACTAACACAATTCTAACCTAAACACACACTAAATGATCAAATTAATGGCTAAACACATATCAAACTATACCCTAAAACATGATGCAATTTGCACATATCAGGTATCGATGTGTTTAAGTTTTAATAATACCATCGATAATATGCAAACGTATAGTTTGTTAGCGTAGTTCCTAAGGTGTCGATCCCATAAGGTGGGATAATCTAATCTCAAAATCTAAAGCCAAAAAAATCGTAGAAATAAAAAATGTAATAGAATTAAAACAAGAATTCAAATCAATGAAATAAAATCAAGAATAAATAACAAAAATGTTAATAATTCAGCAATTGAAACATACACCCAAGAATTAACCTAAGGAATTTACCAATTAAGAGAAAGGAAAATTTACCTCTCTTTAATGCTAACCTAACTGATTGTGAATTACCGAATTGTTGGTTCTAGACGATCCTAAGGTTGACTACTCTCTCTTGAGTTATAACCATTAACCCTTAATTTTTAACCTTAATGAGATTATGGAAGGTGTAATCTATCAATTAACAACCTATCCAAAATCTTATTTAGTTTTGAAGTTGTCTAATAAACTATCGGAAACCTATGTAAGATCTTTATTCGCACAATTTACATATTTGATTTAATTCTTGTTCTATTAAATCACCTAACTCTTGTTAGCCCAATTTAATTATTTTTCATTCAATTCACTCTCTTGGTTTATTATCGAATTATGCACGTCTAGAATTAAACCACAACTATCTAATAACACAAAAATAATCAAATTTCATTAATGCAAAGACAAAACTTTGATGATGAGTTTAGAACATCTCAACATTCAAAATCATATTGTTAAACTATTATTCCCAATTCTATATAATAATAAAAATGGAAGATAAATAAGAAAGACGATCTGAATGGATGATGGGAGGTAGTGACATCAGGAAAATCCTTATCAGGGAAGTAGGTCGAGTCAGCTTCTTCTCCACTTCTCTTATCCTTCTTCTCTTTCGCAATCTTTCAATGAATTCTCTCCAAGGTTTCTTCAAGGTGGCTATTGCCAAAAGCTCGTCTCTGCCTCTTTTTCTTATTCTTTAAATATCCTTTGTGTTTTGAGCAGCCCTAGGGATTTTCGGGCCAACTCTGGTGCTTCTGTCATGAT
This sequence comes from Erythroxylum alaternifolium, assembly GCA_027478495.1. Lineage (NCBI taxonomy): Eukaryota > Viridiplantae > Streptophyta > Magnoliopsida > Malpighiales > Erythroxylaceae > Erythroxylum > Erythroxylum alaternifolium. Next base: position 27,593,390 of record JANIIA010000003.1, on the reverse strand, counting down.
TATGACCTATTGTGTCACGATTGTGGGCTGTTATTTTAGCCCGAATGTCTCTGAAACTTCTCCATTCATCGATGTTGACCCTAAAAAACTAACAAACACATCAAGATACCTTAAAAACATAATATTTAAGCTCAAATACTTGTACTAACCTATAAAAACACTTAAACACAAATAATTAACAAACTAACACAATTCTAACCTAAACACATACTAAATGATTGAATTAACAATTAAATACATATTAAACTAAGCCTTAAAACATAATGCAATTTACACTTATGATAGAAAATGGAAGAAGAAATGAAGAACAACGACGGTGATGGGAGAAGAAAATGAGATGAATAAGCGAAGAAGACAAAAACGAAAGGGGAGGGGGAAGTTGTATTTTTTTCGTTTAATAGGAAACAAAAATGACGTCATTTTTTGTTAAAAAACAAATTCATTTTCATGTTATTTTTTAAATGTCATTTTTTGTTAAAAAAATTCATTTTCATGTTATTTTTTTAAATGTTGTAACATTTGGTGACGATTTCATAAAACATCACCAAATTTTTATATAATTGGTGACGATTTTTGGTAATCATCACCAATGTAAATTGCTTTTAGCAACGATTTCTAGAAGTTGTCGCTAAAAGGAAATATTTGGCAATGAATTTTTGGTACCGTCACCAATTCTTTCCATGTTTATTAATTTTTACATTTACCAAATTTTTTGTAATATATCATTTTTGTAAAATAGTATCAAATTTATATACAATAAATAGAGTTTCTAACACAACATAAAATTATCAAATTATATATTTTCAAAGAAATTAATTTAAAATTAAGTGTTTTTAGTTCTATAAATTTTTGAAATGAAATTATTGTTAACTAAATTTATTTTTAGAATTAGATCCATTTTTCGTAATATTAAATTTGATTTTAAGGATATGATATTAACATTTAATATTGATTTCCATTTTTTTACTATGTTGCAATTATTTTTAATTATATTGCAATAAATATAAATATATATGGTAATTAATATATTGTTATATAAATGTATAGATAATAATTGTAACTAGTATAATGATTTATGAATGTATAGATTATATATAATTTTTCTTCAATCTTACTTATGTAATATATTTTTCTTTTTAATAACAATTCTCTATTCATTATATATAAATTCTTACAAATATACGAGATTTATATATTATATATAATTTCGTTATTAAAGTCAAGCCAAATGGTAATGGGCCACCATTTGACGTGATTTTCTGAATTGTCTCCATTTGGTGTATTTCTTTCGAATTAATCGAAAACAACGTCATTTTGTTTAACAACAACTGACTTTTTTTTCTATTAGGTTATTAACACCCAAACGAAGCTCTCTTCATATTTCCTTTTGGTTCACCGTCTAAGAAGCGTCGTCTCCTTTATTGTCGTTGTCTCCTACATTGTGGTCGTCACCATCGAAGAAGCATCTTGTCCTATGTTGGTTTTATTCTTCTTTTTTGTTTTCAAGAACCCTCCTTATTGTGATTTTTTTTGGCTATGATTTGGAGTTTATATAGGTTTTTTGTTTTGCTTATGGTGTATGGGTTTTTTTTTGTGTTTGTAAGAAGGTGAATTGTGTTTCTGTGTTGGATGTATATAGGTTGACATTCTTTTCCACCTTCCATGCTTGTTTAAGGAAAGCTTGCTAATTGTTTGATGAAAGGCCTTTAAGAGAATCAAGGCTACTTTTGGAAGGGATGTTTATGTACATATTTACCATATGATTACCTCTACACCAAATCTCTACAACTTATATTATACATATGTATAAGTCAAAATAACTTTATTTCAATGTGTGATGAAGCTGTGATTAGACATAAGAATTAAAAGTAAAATGATCAAAACTAGAAATATTAGCAAGGCATCTAAACAAATATAAAACTTATAAGTTGGAACCATAATATTCAACTCAATTAGGAATGGTTAATTGCTTCATAATAGAGAATTTGGCTTGTAATGTCATTATAAAATAAAAGAAAAAGGTTATGGCTTAAAGTAACTAACTAGGGATATATAATTGGGGTGGTTTCTTAAGTTAAAGGCTGTAAAAAAATGAAAGTATGTTTTTATTCTTATGTATGCATATATTGATTATGTCTTGAAATGTTCCAAGCAAGTTCTAGAGAAATATTTTAATAGCAGACAATACACTTCAAAGGAAATACATATTTATTTGAAAGTTTCAATCTTTTACGACTCAAAATCTTAAAATTTATTCAAATCACTTTAACCTTGCACAATGCCTTATCATTTGATCATCAAAGTTTATAAAAATGCATAATGCTAGCTAATTTAACCATTCAACATATTTTCACTCTTATTCTTAAAAGACTAAATCTTTTAGCATATACACATTTCAATTTATTCAAAATATATTTTATGAAACCATATAATGGATTAGCAGAATGTCGATGTGGCGACTAGTTTCTGATAGGGGAAATGAGCTCCGTTTTGAAGAATTTGACAAAATTCTCCCTAATGAAGAACAAATCAATGTACAACAAATCTTTTCATTAAACACTAATCAACCCTTGCCTTCATGACCTATCTTCCTCTTCAAGGTTTTTAGTATCATCCAAATTAACTCTTTTTTATTATCTATATCTCATTTTCTGTTATAAAGCTATTAGATGAATGTTTGATTGTATATACTATATGTTGCGTAAAGCTTCCTCCAATTTTCAAGAGAACATAGATGAAAATAGAGGAGGTGGCAAAGCCTCGATGGTCCATATAGGATTAGAAAAATCGGTTGTTTTGGAATAGTTGTTGATTTTAAGAACTATATATGTTCAATCAAATATGCATGTGTTCAAATTTGGATTCCTTATATTGTTTGACCTAATTAGCTATTTAAGTTATATACTATTTGTTTCTTAGGTTAAATGCATTGTACAGACAATTCATCTAATTTAGTAATCCATACTGCATCTTGGGATTTGTTCACTATACCTTCTAGTTTAGTTAAAGTTAAGAAGTTTTTAAAAGAGGGTGTTAATAAACTAACACTTGAAGGAAGATCTTTGACTAATTCAATTGATGCCTTGGAACATGCAAAGACCCTTATTGAGAATCCATACATAGGGAACTCCTTTATCTTTTCTATCGAGTCTCATGTCACTTGGAATCTAAAAAAAATAATTATTTCTTTTCCTTTTCAATGGAATAGACATGAAACTTTATTTATTGTTTTGTTTGTAAGAATTATTAAATTTCTAATTAAAATCGTGGATTGCTTACCATATATCATTATATTATATTTCTTATCATATTTCAATATTTATATATATTATTATTTTATTGTTAATAAGTATTAATGACTAAGATAGTAGTCAACTTAAATTTATAATATTTTGATCTTATTAACATTAAAATTTTAGGTATGTTTCTCTTTTATATCCAAAAATATTTAATGTTCAAAATTTAAATTACCGACCATATGTTTTCAAAAATATTTTTAAAACATTGAAAACATTTTACAATTTAGATGCTCCATTTTCTTTTTCACAAAAAATTTGTATGAATGGAGGTGTACTATGTATAAGCATCATTATAGAATCATTTATGTATAAATCTATGGATTTAAATAGATTTTTAGAGTTCGAATGCATTAGGTAAAATTTGTAATTATTAAACTTTTTGAGACGATTTTAAAAGTTCGTCTCAAAAAGTTGGCTTTTTATGACGATTCAAAAATTCGTCACCAAAGGCTTGACATTTAGCGATGAAAATATTAAAAATCATCACCAAAGACATGAATTTAGCGACGATTTTGAGAAACATCGTGAAAAGATAAGCTTTTGGCAACATATTGAAAATCATTGCTAAAAGTTGACTTCCAATCGTTGCCTAAAATAACATGGCTAAAAGTCAATCTTATTGTAATGTCATGCTCATACTTTATAAGAAATCAAGAGATTGAATGAAAGTTATATATGTTAAGTTGCACGGCAAGATTGGTACCTTAATATAATTACAAATATCAGATTAATAAGCAATTGAAAAGAGATCTTAGTTGTGAGTTAATTATCCTTAAGATTGCTTCAAACCTAATTGAATAGCTGGGAGTAGTTTTGTTAATTGAGAGGATGCAATTCAATTGTTATCTATTGAGATTAATTGATTAGATCGTGAGAGAGTGTATTGAAAACCTTAGGATATCTAGGATCAAGCTTAATTGAATTAACAAGGGAAGAAGACAAAAAAAGGATAGAATAAGCCCTAAGTTTTCCTTATTGATTAATTTCATGTTTATTGCTAGCTTCATTTATTAAATTGTTCAGTTTTATTAGTTTATTTTAATTACAGTTAATTTATTTTAATTCAATTAATTCAATCTTTCATTACCTTCGAAAAAGTGCATTCAAGTTGTTAGATGACTAATCCAATCCTCGTGGGAATGATTTTGGTGGACTGCAATATATGATTCATATATTTGTGATATTGCATACATTAAAACAAGCAGACATCCTTTACATTATTTAGTCATAAAAGTAACAAAAACATATTTTAGTAGACGAGCATGTAAATAATTATGCAATCATAAATTTAAAAAACACAATTTTATGCATAAACGTATGCCAATTCATTTCCTTAATTTTTATTCCTTCAAATTTTATATGAAGAAAGTTCAACGTACAGGTGTGTAGTTAACAGTGTTGTCTAAATCCTTTAATGGATACAAAATTTTGTTTGATGATGTACCTATCTGTGTACTTCATATTATCTCTTTAAATATCAAACAATAATGCAATTGACCATTTGAATGTGTAGCTAAATGTGTTAAACACAACCTTTTATGCCCATGCTTTGGTAAGCAGACATGACCAGTCCATGCCTTTCATATTGAAGCTTTATATTATTTTGACTCGGTTATGAAAAATCCAATTTTTATAGATGTTTCTTAGTGTTAATGCACCATTGAAATTTTGATATATAAATATGGTATAAGATACAACCAGACCTGGCATAGTTTATACTGAAACATGGTATTCTCATACTAAAGTGAAAATATGACTTATTTTTCATGGCTGGTGTTATTTTTTATATATAGGAGTATTGAATGTAAGGAGCTTTGGTATAATTTTTATTGAGGCATGGTATTCTTTGTAATTAGTAATGATATTACCATATTAAGGTGAATGCATGATTTATTTATTATAGGTGGTGGTATTTTATATATATAAGTATAAATTTATAAAGTCCTAGTATAGTTTGCATTGAGTCATAATATTCTTTCTACTCAGTGATGATATTCTCATATTCAATTGAAGGCGTATAGGTGGTGGTATCTTTTGTACCCAGGTTTGGTATTAGATGGATAGAGTCCAATTATAATTTATATTAAAACATTATTTTTAATACTCAAACATGTATTTTCAAATTAAAATGAAGGTGTTACTAATCTATAATGAGTGTCGATACTTTTTTATAAATAGGAGTGGTATTCAATGTATGAAGGTTGTAAATGGTATTCTTCATATGAGTGATCGTATTCTCATATGAAGGTAAAGGTATGACTGATTTGTTATGACTGGTGGTATTTTTGTATATAGGATTGGTATATAGGGTTATAGTATAATTTTTATTAAGGTATGGTATTCTTTTTACTTGGTGATGGCATTTTCATATTAAAGTGAGTGTGTGACTTTTTTGTAATGAGTGGTATATTTTGTACATAGGCATGATATTGGATGTATGAAGACCTGTTATGGTTTGTATTGAGGCATTGTATTCTTAGTACTCAGATATGGATTCCAATATTAAAGTGAAGGTGTTACTTATTTGTAATAAGCTAGTATTTTTTATATACAAGAGTGATATTGATTATATTAAGGTTATACATAAGTGAAGGTGTGACTTTTTTGTTATAGGTAATGGTATTCTTTTGTATATAGACGTGGAATTGGATGTACGAAATTATGGTATACTTTATATCGAGTTATGGTATTCTTTCTACTTAGTGATGGCATTATCATATTTAATTGATTGTGTAACTTATCTGTTATAATGATGGTATCTTTTATACATAGGCATGATATTGGATGTACAGAGTTCTTGTATGGTTTGTATTGAGGAATTATATTATTGGCTCTCAGACAGTATTCCTATATTAAAGTGAAAGTGTTACTTATTTTTAATAAGTAATAGTATTTTTATAAACATGAGTGGTATTAATTATATAAAGGTTGTACATAGTTCCTCTATACTAAATGATAGTATTCTCATTTTAATTTGAAGGTGTGACTTATTTATTATAAGTGGTGGTATTTTTTTATAGAGACATTATATTGGATATATAGAGTCTTAGCATAGTTTTTATTAATACATGATATTCTTTATACTCAGTGATGATATTCTATTATTAAACTTTAGGTGTTACTTATCAATTATAATGGTGATATTTTATGTATATAAGTATAGTATTATTTTCATAAAGTAACAGTATATATATTTTTAAAGATATATGATATTTTTTAGTCTACATGGTATTTACAACTTACCAATTAAGCTTTCTAAGGTTCATATAACCTTATTAATCAAAGGCCAAGTTCTCAAAGCCAATCTTGAAGTTGAAAGTAATGTAAGTCAATGCTTCATCTTTGTCGTCCCTCTTTGTCAACTTAAGTTTATGACGTCCCTATCAAAAAAAAATGGTGGCTCTGTTTAAAGAAAAGGATAAAGAAAAAAGAAACATTAGTACAAATAAAAAGAAAAATAAATTAGATCTGGCGAAAAAACATTGCTTTACTTTGGAATTCACTTGTTGTAACTGAAAAAACACAAAATTTATATTTCTTTAAATCTATTATGATTTTTACTTTGTAAAAATAAGAAACATTTATAATGTTAAGACAATTATGTTTTTATAACTTATGCTTTTAAAATTATAACAAGAAACTTAAGAAGAAAAAGAGAACTCAATTCTCTTTTATAATTAATAATTGAAAAAAACATGAAGCATAATGAGTAAGAAGAAGAAGAAGAGAAATTTCCTAAAGAAGAGTACTAAACATTGTGATATTACTAGTCCCTCTAAAAAATACTCAATGTGGAAGCTAAATTTGATTTCTTGTAAACTTTTTAGTTTTGTACAAACAATGGGTTAGTTTTTCCAATTATACTACTTGCTTCAATTTTTCTATAGATTTTACTTATTATGTATTAAATTTTAGTAACTTATAAGAGAAGTGTAAGCTTTTAAGGACTATACGGGCCATCGTAAGTTGTAAGATTTTAGATGGAATGGGTAAAAATATACTTGGAATAATAAGCAAATTGAGGGATGTTGGATCTTGGTAAAAATTAATAAATTCTTAGTTATAGGCTTAGATTGTTTGTTCAAATGATTTTAAAGCTTTATTTTTAAGAGATGGTGTCTTAAACTATTATTTTGTGGTGATTAATTTGAAGTAGGATTAGGTATAGAGTACTTGTAATTTTAAGTTTTTTGATACATAGGCAATGTCAAAAAAATTTATACCATTGGTTTAGGAAGTATCATAACAATATATGTCTAGTAATATGATGCTTAAAGTGGTTAGAAAGTTAAAATTTTTGAAGCCTAGAATAAAATATTCAAATAAATAGTATTTTATGACATTTATAACTAGACTACTAAAGTTAGAGATCAAATGCACTCTGCATAGGTTCAATTACAAAAAGACCCTTTTAATTCAAACTTACAATAAACTGAAAAGTATTTAAGCTGTCAATGGTTGTTGAGAGATTTATGAGGTAAAAATTAAGGTTAATTTTATTAGATTGTGGGATCAAAGCACCTAATATTTCCATGTTATTTTGAAACAAAATCAACATAAGAATAATATCTTTTCTATTTAAGATGTTGAGAGGAAAGTGTTGTGAGGATATTACTTAGTAGTTGAATAATTTGTTCAATTTTATTAAGCTATAGTTGAAGTCAAGGAAAATTTTCCATTGATCTAAAGGTGTGTAAAGAGAATCTAATACTAAGTAATAAGCAATAACTTCTACTTTTATAGCCTTTTACTAAATAAAAGATTAGTTCTTCCAAAATGTCAAGACTAATTGCATTTAATAGTGGGTTCACTAAACATGCTTGATCTTTTATGGGTAATGAGATATATAAAGCTATGTTATACATATTCCAAAATAGTAAAATATTTAGTTAGATTAATTCAACTGTGATTGCACTTTCTTAGAGACTTTCTCATTTAGTAATATTTAAAGTTATTAAGGTTGGGAGAGGGCTTTTAGAAGTTGATAGAGCACTCTTAGCTATAGCCTTTTATAGCTTCATGTACTAGATATAGAAAGAAATAAATATAAGAGTCTTTCAAGGGCTTGAAAGAATAAAGAAGAATATGTTGAAGGATCTCATAAACAAGACAAAAGAAATAATTGTTAGGTAATCAACTTCAAATATCTTGTAAATGAAAATTGTGATGGATTCATTAATGGTATGTTTATCATGAAAAATATCATGATAAGTCAGGAACTTAGTTGGTTGTGTGGAAGGAAAAACATATTAGCGAGATGCATGATGAAATTGGACTTAAAAAAGGCCTTTTACACACTTGAGTACGATTTTATTAGAAAGTTATTGCACACTTTAAAGTTCTTAGTCATCTTCATTAAGTGGTTCATGACTTGTATCACCTTAACTTCTCTTTCTATTTCATTAAAATGGAGTTATTTATAGGTCTTTTAAGGGAGAAAAGGTTTGAGTAAAAGGAATTTCCTCTCACCCTTTATTTTGTCCTTGTTATGGATTATTTCATAAGATGACTAATAAAAGAATCTTTTAAAAACCCTAACTTTAGCTTCCACCATCTCTATGAAAAGATAAAATTGAACAATATTTGCTTTGTAGATGACCTTTTATCATTTTACAAAGCTAATACATCATTTGTATATATTATAATGGATGCTTTTAGTCAATTTTCAAACATGTCAAATCTCTATGCTAACTTTCACAATTCAGACTTTTATTTGGGAGGGTTTAGGAGGACTTAGCTGAACTTTTATATCACTAGTTTTACTATAGTCTCCAAGCTTGGAAATCAGGCCTAGGTTAGCTCGGTTTGACCTGAAACCAATGTGTTAGTCCTGATTTGATCAAACCTCAAATTAGGCCTTAGGTCAGGCTCAGGCTCAAGCTATCTAGAACCGACAACTATAAAGAAACGATGTGGTTTTGCAAAAGATGACATCATTTCTATTATTTAATTTTAAAAATAAAAATCAAGTTAAGCAGGATCAAATAGAGCTTTAGGTTTCTTAGGCTCGATTAGACTCATACATCGGTTCGACTACTTCAAGCCCAGCTCGGGCCTAGGTAGAAGCTGTCAGAAGTGTTGATTATCATAACATTGTTGATAAAATTGCTTAAAGAATGAAATGTTGGAGCCAAAGTTTAGAGTACCATATTAATCATAAAACAATATGAAACTAGATAATAACGTGTTGAAATTAAATTTCAGACAATACTAGGAAATTTGGTTGGTTTTGACAAATACTAGTTGCTCATATAAATACCAAAAAGAACCAAGTTCATATTAAAATTTAAAAAATTAAAGCACTAATATGGAAAAAATATAAAAAATTGGCCTCTCCCCTCCTCACTCTCTTTCCCCTAAGTAAGTTTCAATGTTTTACCCAAAATCATAAAACCAAATCCCAATCATTTATGTAAAGCCCACAAAAAAGTCTAACTTTAGTAAAACCCAACCTAGCTAATAAAAAAAAGAGATGGAAATATATATAACTAGTAGGTAAGTGGGGAGAAAATCAACGAAAATAGCTTCCATTTATTCTTCTTCTCCAAATTTCTGGCGAACATCATCTTTCTCTTGCATATGATGCTTTTCTCATGTATTTCTTAATTTTATTTGCTTTTATAGTAGATCATAGAGGAAATCAAGGAGATTAACAACCCAATATTGGAAAGGCAAAAAACTTCATGTAGGTAAGGTTTTTCAGTAAAATTCCATCAATTTTATTTATGATTTTCATTATCCTAAACTAGTTTCTAGTTGGAATTATGTTGTGATTGTTTAGGACAAAAATTTTAAAGTCATTGGAAAATGAAAATGGAGAAAAATGGCTGGAAAAATGAGAAAGAAGGAAATGAGGAGGAGAGGGGAACATGACGTTGGAGTAGAGAAGAGGGAGGCATTTTTTGAAAAGAAAAAAAAAGAAGAAAATTGTGTATTTTGGAAATTCTAAGATTAATATATAGGCAAAAATAGAAATTTTGAATATTTATGGGTAAAATTAGAATTTAAGTCTTAGAAGAGTATTTTAGTAATAATAAAAGAATGTATAGGTATAAGAGGAATTTTAATAGTTGTGCGTATTTTAGTAATTATGATGGAAAGAAAAATTGTGGATATTTTAATAATTAAGAATATAGTAGTAAAAAAGGGGTAATTTTGGATTATTAAATATAATTGGGTTGAAAATTTTTCTTAAATAAAGTATAATAGAATTATGTAATGTTTAGGTCTGAAGGAGAGATTAGGGAGTGGATTGGACCAATCAAATAGTTGAATCTAGAAATCAGTAAGGATAACTTTAAACTATACCTTTATAATTGTATACATTTTATAAAATTATGAAGTTTTTTATTAATAAATTATTTTATGGTGAATCATATTTTGAATTGTAATTAATAAAATTAATGATTAAAAATTAAATATGTGGATTTATGAAATATATGAATTTTTTATAATTTTATTTATTAAATAAATAATTGATAAGGTAGAGAATGTTTTGTATTTATATTTTGTTACGTGTTATGATTTGTATTAAATAATACTTTGAAGAAAAATGTGATAATTAGTCAGTTATGTATATGTATAAATAAGAATGTTAAGGTAAAATGAATCACATTCATGAAATTAGAAAGAGATTGGTTTATAATGGTTTGAGATTAAATTATAAAAGTTGTGAATCAGTGGCTTGCCTAATATAGGCTACTTTCCATAATCATAGATTGATGAGTTATTGAGATGTGATCTAGTTGTTGCTAGATACTTGTCTATGGAGGAATCGACACATCCTAGGTCTCAGAAATGTCCTATACCAATGGCTAGGTACTGGAGTGGTACCAAAATATCCTAAATCGTGGAGATATCTTATGTCGATAGTTAGGTACTAGAGTGGTACTGAAGTACCAGGTTAAATTGAGGGATTGAGGTACCCTATATTAATATCTACACATCTTATTTTGTTTTCATTCAGTGAGTGATTATGATGAGTAACGATGAGCCATTACACGATTGAATGTAAGCCTACTAGGCTAAGTAGGGCTTAGCTAATTCATTATAATAAATAATATTAGTATTAATCATTATTAATAATAGAATTTTAGTTGTTTAATGATTATTTGGATAGATTGAGTATTGCTTGTGTATTGTAGTAGTATATATATATTTTATCATTTGACTTCAATATATATTGACTGACTTGATTTTAAGGGTACAGTTAGGTTACAATTCGTATGTGGCTTATCTCTTGCTATTGTATTTTCTTAGGAGTTAGAGAAATTGTCGATAACTCTAATGCTCGTGATTGCCAGTGTAAAGTTTAGGTGAGACCGATATATCAAGTTGAGTAAATTTGTTTTTGACTGAGAAACATCATATTTTAGACTAATGAAGAATTTAGTAATTGATGATGTAATTGTGGATCAATTTTGATAAATTGTTTTGGAATGTCAAACTTACCTGCCATCACTATTGTCTCCTTCGCTGCAGTTTACTGGTGTCACTTGTTCTAGCCGTTAGTCTCATGTTGCCATGTTGTACTCAAAGGGTAATTTTCTGTTATGAACTTATGATTAGTTATCATTTTTTTATTATGCTGTTATACTGTCTTTGTGTGTTCATTTTTTTATGGGTGTTTGACAATTACAATCGTACTTTTTAGTTTTAATAAAGAGGGTTTTTCTCCATTATTGATCATTAATACATGATAAAACACCGAAAAACAACTTAATCTTATATGCTATGCATATTCTTTCTTGAAAAAGATTACCTATGAACCTCAGGTTTGGATAATTTGCATGGAAAATTTCTTAATGTTGTAGTTTCTGTTTGTTCATTTGGGTTGTTCAATTTGAAGTAAAAATCATCCTATTTACGATGATGGGTGTGTTACATATAGATAAAAGACAAGTGCGCAAATTTTTTTATTGATGACTGTTGGGTTCCAGTTTGTTTCTGTAAAAGAAGGGACTTTGTATACCTTTGATCTTAATTCATTATACAAGGCCTTTTTTTTATGTTTGATGTGGTTTTTATTCATATGTTGCACTTCTTTAATTAAGAGCTGGGGGTATTTTCCTTTTAATGAATAAAATCTGCTGTAAAGGAATCTCTGGACTGTGCATCTTGAAAGCTAATTCTTTTGCGTTATAAAAAGATGCCCATTTAAGTAAGGTTTAGACATATTACTAGTTAGTTGTTTGCTTAAGGTGTTCTTGACAACGAAGGTTTATCAAAATTGATGTGCTTGGTGGCTTTGGTTATGCTTTTTGTGAGGAATTTCTGATAGGCCAATGGAGCTAGTGAGCGTGGAGGATCAATTTTTGGTAGGCCAATGAAATAATGAAAGTAAAGAAATGCCAAAGGCACAACTTCATTACAAATCATTAGAAAACCATCCCAAGTCACCAATATCACAACTATTAAATGATAGTAATTGCTTGATTCTAATAAGATCCAAGTTAATACTTATGGTATATCTAATCAGGCCATTCACTTAGCTATAATTTTACTTACTAAGGAGATTAATTTTCATGTCTCATTTATATATGGCTCTAACTATTCATTTAAGAGGAATATGCTTTAGGAAAATCTTAAAAGATGCTGGCTCCCTGGGGCCTTCCGTGGTTAATTATAAGAGACTTTAAAAACACTTTATGCAACTTTGAGGTGGATGGATATGCTAGCCTGAGGAACTTCAATAAAGACCTCAGGGACTATACGAGGGAACTATATTTATAAAACTAAAGCTAAAAGGATTCTTTTACAACTAGAACAACAATCAATGTAAGATTTGAAACATTAGATAGAAGTTATATGGAACCACTATGAATGAAGCTTGGATGCTAAAATTTCTAGAGAGAAAGCCACCTTTTCTAATCCTTCCTTTTTTGGTCACAATTCTAGTGTAGGATCTTATGCTTAACAGGTCAATAAGAGCCCTCTTTAACTTTAACAACTACCTTACAAAGATGAAGGCATTTAAGGAAGCTATTAGTAGAGGTATTGTTATGTTGAGCATTTCATGGTATATAAGGTTATCATTCCCACAAGGATTATGTAAGGATTACCAATTTGAACATAACTTTGTCTAAAGCATTAAAAATTGTGATTTGAATAAAAATAAGTAACAGAAATTGAAACCAATACTAAAACAAAACAAATCAATCAAATTTAGGGTAAAGATTACCTTATTTTCTCTAGCTTCTCACTACCTTTGTTTCTGTGGCTTATCTCTAGGGATTTTACCATCTTACCCATCTTTGGATTTTTATTTTTGGAATCTCAACTCCCTCTACTCCAATTTTGGGTACTGCTCATCATATTTCTTCTGAAATCTCTGCTTGGTAAAGGCTTTGGAAGGCCTTGACAATAGAGGGTGCTGGTGAGGCTCCCCCACATTTGGACTCTAATGAGTATCCTAAAAGGAAATAACTTCATTTTTAATTGAAAAAATATTGAAGAAGATGTCAGAAAAGAACTTAAGCAGATCTAAGAGGCCTGGAAGAACAAGTCGAACATTAAACATAATAAAGGTATGATTAAACATTATTCAAATGTTTTAAACGATGGAGTTTTATCTCCTCCTAAGGAGTTGTTGCAAGCTGGATATATGGCTTGGTCATCAACATTGATGTGGTATTTCTAGAGTAAATGTATAACATTTTTAGTGGTGAGAGCTTGGGTTATTGTAAGATGAGGAAAGAAAGGCCTGGAGAAGACATTGTTTAAGGAAGATGGCAATTTGTTTATCAAATTTTCATCTGAAAAGAATCTACTTGAAATCATCGAATTTGGTCTATGGTATATTGATGGACAACCTATGTTCTTGAAGAAATGGAAACTTGGTTTAGATTGTGATAGGGAAATATAGATGTCTTTCCCATATGGATTCAATTTCATAGTATCCATCTTGAATTCTAGATAATTAAAAGCTAGAGCTATCTAGCAAGTTCACTAGGCAAACCAGTTTGTAAGACTCTCAAACAACTAATATGGAGAGGATTTTCTTTTGAAAAAATTTGTATAAAAGTAAGTAGGAACACTGAATTGCCAAATAAACTCCCTATTCTCAAACTAGATGAAGATGGAGAACTTGAAAGAATTGAAATACCTATCTCCTTTCCATGGAAGCCTAGTCCAATATACAAACACTGGAAACATACTTGTAAAATATTAAAAATTGGCTTGCATGATGAATTGAATGAACTCTCTTTTGTGGATGAACCTAATGAAAAGAACTAAAATGATCTGCCAAACTACAAGGGACAAGTAGTACTGGAGATTCAAACTTTGGAAAGGTAGATCATGAGTAATTATGTAACATTATATAATCTTAATATGTCTGAAATACTAGAAAATATAATAGTTAACAACAACTTAGAGAAACATAACATCACTGAAAAGATAGACAACACTGACAATCAGATGGAATTAGTAGAGAAAAATTGCAAACAAGATGAATAGGAGGGAACCAGTGAAATCCAAGTAGATATACTATTCAATAACAACTTGGAGAAAGTTAACATAACGAAAAAGAAGGATAAAATTGGAAATTAGATAAAATTAGTTGAGACAAATTACAAACAAGATGAATGTGAGGGAACCAATGAAAATGCCTTAAATTCAATTAGCAATTTTAGAAGAAGGTTAGCCAGAAAGAAAGGAAAAACTCATTCTAGAGGGGGGAGCCTCCCTTTACACTACTAGTTTGGAATATCATAAGGTTAAATGACCCTCATTAAAAAGCTATGGTTAAGGATATGATTTTGGAAAGAAAGACTTATATAATAGTGCTCTTAGAAACTAAAATAAGATCATCCTAACTTCCTGGGTCTCAAAATTTGTGAGTGCTGATTGTTATATTCTTACAAATTTGTATATACATTATAATGGCAGAATATTATGTTTCTATCATACCAAGAAATTTTCAATATTAGTGCAAGGGGAAAGTGATTAACATCTTCAATTATGTTGCCTTCTTAATGACAACAACACAAAGTTTATAGTATCACTCTTCTACGCTTTAAATTTTCAATTCCAAGGGGATATTCTATGGAATAATTTATAACAATTAGAAGCTACTATTATAAATCTATGGTTTGTGATAGGAGATTTTAACTGCACTAAAAACAATCTAGAATTTGAAGGTGGAAGAGGGATCCAATCAGTAACAACTAGGGAACTTCAAACTTTTCTTCAAAAAATCTAGTTGAAAGACCTAAGATTTAATGGGAGACTCCTTACTTGGATAAACAAGTAACAAAGTCAATACTTGATAACAAGGAAACTAGATCGAGCTTTGGTAAACCCAACTTGGTTATCTGCTTATCCTTAGTCATTTGCTCCCTTTGGGGAAAATCTCTTATATGATCATTCTTACATTCTTACACAAAATATGACCACTTCTAATTATAAGGGAGCTTCTTTCAGGTTCTTTAATGGACTTACTAAGTAAACTAGTTTCCTGGATTTAGTAAGAGATTATAGGAATCAGCATATTGAAGGATATAAATCTTTCCAATTGATGCAGAAACTGAGAAGGGTAAAAGCAACTATCAAACGCTTTACCTTTAATAACATCAGATAAGTTAAAGACTGTAAAACTAGGCTCAAAGCAGGTCAAGATGATTGTTATCACCATCCTCATAATCCTCAGATGAGAGACACTGAACTTCTAATAATCAAGGAATATCAACAAGTTTTATTTTTGCATCAATCTATTCTTCAACATAAGGCAAGAGTGTAATGGTTGAAAGATAGGGAATAGAAAACGAAATTTTTCCATGATTCTATTATAGCAAGGAGAAACAATAATAAAATTATAGAGCTTAGTGATGTAAATGGAGTCTTTTACTCAAATCAACCTGCCCTATAAAATATCACCAAAGATTTCTTTGAACAACTGCTAAGAACTTCCAATAAGTTAATTCATCCTTATGATATAAAGAGATTCTTTGATTGCACTTTAAGTCAGAATATTAAAGACGTCTTGATTTATCCTTTTTTAGGTAATCAAATAAAAAAAAGTCTTACTCAATCTACCTTCAAAGGATCCAAGTCTAGATGATTTGACTGCTTCTTTTTCCAAAAGACCTGGGATATTACTGGCAAGCTATTTTCAAAAGTTGTTCAAGAAACTTTGGCCACCTATAATATGTTGAGTGAGATAAATCACTCCTACATCGATCTTGTTCTAAAGAAGTCAAACACCACTTATCTGGTTCATTATATACCCATTTCCTATAACAATACCATTTACAAGTTAATTACCAAGTTTCTTGCTAACAAAATGAAAGAAGCGTTACATGAGATTGTCAAATCAACCCAAGGAGCATTCCTAGAGGGTAGATCCATTAGGGATGACATTGTTTTTAATATATGCTTAAATTTTGATTCATTTGATTTACTACACTTAGTGATTAATTCCTTGGAAATACTTAAGATACACGCTTTAGCTTATATTTGATTTTAGTACATTTTGAAAGTGAAGGAGTTAAAGTGACTCGAAAGCATGTTCATTGAAGCCATCTTCTCAATGTCTACACTCTATTGATTCATAGAGCAGGAAGAAGATAAGGATTGAAAGAAAAAGAGAAAAGATAGAATATGAAGTAAAGAACAAAGGAAGAATAGTCTCACAGCCAAACATTGGTGTGTATGGGTGTGACAGCCTTGAGAGGTCTCTCACAAACATAAAAGGGTTTTTGATGTGTACTTAATTTATTATTTAATTATTCTATAACACTTAGCAATTATTGACATTAAATTGCTTAAGATACTCACTTTGACTCATATGTGATTTTAGGAACAATTCGGAATAAAAGAAGTTAAAGTGAGTCAAAAGCTATATTTTGGCCATTTTTCGAAGATTAATTTTTATTTGTCTTCATAAAGCAAGGAGAAGAAAATTAAAAGACAAGAAAGATGGAATCACAAAGAAGAACAATGTAAGCTGCATGGATCCACATGGCCATGCAAAGTATTAATTTAATTAATTGACAATGCATAAGGCACAAAGGTAAGAAGAAAATGGTAGTTGCTGGGATAAATCACCAAAATGGCAGCAACAACAAACATGAAATGACAACACAAAGAAGAGTGCTAAATGGACTAAAATGTATGCTAAATATAAAGAAAGCATAACATGTTATTGTAAAAATGCAACATGCAAAGAAGTTACACACTAAGACAAAACGCAGACGTTTGGCCAAACATAGAGAAGGTACGTGAGGGTCTTGAAAGAGATGAATAGTACGCGTGGACCAAGCACCACCAAGTTTAATTATCATGTCGTCAAACAGTACCGAGAAGAGGGCTGGCAGTAAAAGGAAACAAAAAGAGTGGCGTAAATAGAAAAGAAGAGAATAATTCGTGAAGCATAGAAGAGTGATACTTGAATAGTAAGGGTAGACCTTAAACTTAATTTGTCACATCAATGAGGAGAAGAATCTTGTGCAGTGAGGAAGAGCAAAAGGATTCTTCGGTAAGGTTATAAGTGTGTGGGCTTAAGCTTTTTCTTGGAAGACCCATGGAAGAATAAACATCGCGACATTGATTTGGCAGTGACATCAACGCCGACAGCCCATATTAAGCATTTTTTTATTGTTTTGTTGTTTCTTTCTCTCATTAGGAATTAATTATGTTATCTTGTGTGGATTGATTGGGTATTTGAATGATGAACCCATTGCTAGAATCAAATACAATACTATATCACTCCAAGCTTAAAATATTTCTAGATAAGTTGCGTTCCCATTATGTTGGTTCGTTTTTTATTACTTATGTCTTTCCTTTTGGTACAATAAAGATATGGAGTCCAAAAATCGAGAAAACATTCAGAGTGAATGGTCATCTCTTAAAGTCATATGATGAAGGATTCCAAACAAAGGATTTGGATGTGTTGATGCTGGAAGATGTGACTGATGTCACTTGATGAAAGCAACAAGGAATTGAGCCAATGACAATAAGAAAAGGCATTGTTTGGGAGGCAACCCAAGGGAAGTCAATTTCTACTTATTTACATTTTTGCATTTGCTATTTTCATGAAAGGCTCCATTTCTTGCATTTGATTTTACATTTGGTACATTGTAAGTTTCAAGTCTAGGGGTAGGGATCTTAGTTTTTATGCATGTTTTCAGCTTAATTGTAGCTTATGTGGCTTATTAGGTAGTTTTCAAAATCAAACAAAAAAATTAAAAATTTTATTATTTATTATTACTTTTAAGATTATATAGTTGTTGGATCGGGAAAAGAAAGCATCCCATATTTGGAGAACTGGTAGATTTCAAAACTTTTTAAAAATCATATTTGCAGCGGAAGCAATATATCTAAATCATCATGCCAATCTATACATGATATGGTATAAGGATAATAATAAACATAAACAAGATAGTGATATTACCGACTCCTTCGCTACAACTTT
>JANIIA010000003.1:27400683-27411215 GCA_027478495.1 Erythroxylum alaternifolium | reverse complement strand
ATTCTTTCCTTGTATTATAACTAACTAAATTCACTGGGCATTATTACTGCGCATCGCGCAGCAATACTCTGCTAGTCAATACATATTCATGTTCCTACAGTATATGACACCTACACGTTCCTATGTAAGGATCATGTACATAAAAGGCCTACCTAACTTATGGGCATGTTTAAATAGAAATGTAGTACGCTCACTTATCATATTAAGCAAATGCCCGTCGTTATGCAATTATTTTTTTTCCTTAAAATTTTAGTCTTTGGATTGGATGCATTTTGGTAAGTGTATCTAATCACGTGCCTATCATTGGTGCTCCTTTAGGCTTATAATATGCTTTCTAACTTCTCTTTGTTAAATTTGAACAGTGAGTCATTAAGAGCATTTTTCTTTTTTATTAATGTCTTATTCTTATGCTTTAATAAAACTAAGTCATGATCATCAATAATAACTACACTCTTATACGTTTTGATGTTATGCAATTATATCTTAGCTTCTTATTTTTCACTTATATATGTATCTAAAGGTTTTTAAGCCTCTTTGAATTTAGACAATAATTTCTTCATCTCTATGTTTATGCTTTCAAGATTCTAAGCGAGCTCATCAATGTCAACATAACATCGTTATCAATATCACAATATTAAGAGCTAAAAGGCACCTCATCACCAATATAATCCATGAAATAATTTTTGATTTCTTCTCCTTTCAAAGGCTCACTTTTAGAGTAACATAAATCATCATAAGCAGAAGCTTTGAGAGCCTTATTTTTACCATTTTCTCTTTTCTCCTTCATTTTATTTCTTCCATTTTTCTCACCATCATGGAGGAGAGGATATTGAGACTTTATGTGGCCTAGTTTCATATGCTCCTGGCAAATGATGTTAGTTAATTAACTTAGTTTTAGAAAAACTTACCCTCCTTAAGATTTCCATGTTCATTAACTCTTAGTTAACTACAATTGTCGAGGCAGAGGGTTATATGAGGATAGTTAAGTCTTATTCATGATGAGTTAGATTTTTAGTTTCAAAAATGCTTTTATAAATCTAAAAAAAGTAAAATAAGAAAATAAAATTAGGTGTGAGCTTTAAAACATGTTGAGAAATTAGAAATAAAATTAGTGGTTGAATGTATATGATCTTACAATTTTAATCAGGGTTTAAAAATAAAATACCTAGATTGATGTTTAGGATTTGAAATGAAATTTAAGATGTGTGACCCTATACCTATAGGTCTATGTTCTTAACTAAAGATTTGAAAAAAAAAGATAGAATACCTAGAAATCATCTTTTATCTTGAACTTAAAAATAAATGCCTATAGTTGAGGCTTAAGGGTTAACAAAATAAAATAGAATGCCTAAAACAGATTATAAGTCTTGAAAATAAAATGAAACTCCTATAGTTGACATAGTGATTAGAATTAAAATAAAATAAGCGACTAAAAGGAAGTACCTAAGGTATATAACTTGGTACCTGGGTCTTGACTTGATATTTAAGATTTTATGAGCTTGAACTTGTATACTTTGATATAGGTGATTTCGGATTCTATTTCAGGGTTAGGTCTCTTTAAATTTCTTTTATTAAATAAATTGACCTCTCTCCTGTATGCAATCACATAAACATGAAACAAAAAGTAAAACGAGAAGCAGGATTACTTTTAGGTTCATCTTAGATTTAAATCTATAATGAGCACTTGATCCAATTATTGAAAATGTCTCATTTAGTCTTGACTCTTAAAGACTAAGGGTCTAAATGAAGTCTTATTCTACTTAGAAAAGGCCTAAAAGAAAATAAACATACAATTTATATAAAGTTAAGACAGATCATGTGATTAGAGACATAAGAAAGCTAATTAATAACTGTTTTAGGTTTTTTTTTCCACATATCGTCTATCTTTTATCCACTAGCTTCAATGATATTCAAATTTCAATTTTTAAAAATTTCAAATGTCATCTTTATTTGTTTCTATTGAATATTTAAAGGAAGATAGAAATAGAAATAAATAATATAATTCAAAATGACTAAAGAGAATATGGACATATATGCTTTAGCAAATTAATAGTTGTTAAATCATCATTACATACACTTGTTTACACCAATAAAACGAGGTATCAAATTATCAATGATGGAGTTGATATGCAGTTTTAATTTCAAAAGTATTCCATGAATGCGATGGTCATCATACAGGGTATCTTGTCTTTATATCTTCTTTCTTCTCGTCATACTTGAAACAAACAATAAGTAAATAGCCGCCTTGACCTATTCAAGAGAGAGAGATCACAGATCCTATCAGGTATAGGGCAGTTGGAGGGCAGCGAGAATCAGAGTTAATTTCATTTAAATTGGAATTGAAATACGAATGGTTATGTCAGGATACTACGCCCCCATCCATCCCTGTTTATTATCCAAGAGCATCATGTATTTTAACCGCACCATTTGATGACTTATGGTTCGGGAGTTCTACAAAAAAATTATAAAATTTTCAGTATGTTGTGAAAACTTTATAATACATCAAAAATATTTATTAAAAATTATGTTATAATGGCTGCGGAGCATGCGAGGCATACCTTATTTTCCATCCGAATAGCCATTTCCTAGCTACCTATGGAGTACTTCCTTTGATTCAACTTGCCACTATCAAATCTGTGTGGAGTAGAGTTTTGAACATGGTTCAACTTCCAAGGATCTCTTTTGATTGGAATGAATCATTGAACTCTATTATTCGGTATTCCAACTCAGGTCAGAGGGATGGATTAATTATCAAGACTTCTATCTAGATGGTGATTTATTATATCTAGAGGGAAAGAAATAAGAGAATCTACAAAAATGAGGAACAACACAAGTATGAACTTGTCGAGGCAATTATTAGTTTGATTAGAGAGACTGATAGCCAAGAGAAGTAAGACAACATTAGCTAAAAACTTAGATCGTTATAGTTAATCTGATTTTTGATTTGTAATTGTTGTACATTCTGTGTAATGTAGTTTTTACTGCTTGTGGGATCCTCGAGGAGGATTGTATATAAGTTTCTACTTTGTTAATATATTTCCTTTTAAATTTCAAAAAAAAATTGTCACTATCAATAAGCTGTACCAAGGTTGTGTTATAGGTAATAACATCTAGAGCAATATTCATCCGTTCCAGCACGCTAAGCATTATCCATCTCCCTCACCAGAAGAAATCGTCAAGAAAGAACACCATATTTTAAAGATCTGTTAGTTAAAATATTTTTCCAACCGAACCAGAGTGCCATTCATAGAGGGTTGTTTTCCTCCAACTCCACAACAACTAGCCTCGGGGTGTAATTGTAGCACGATGAGTAAACAATGAAAGCGACAACGCTCCAGTCTTATTGTTACCCCGTTAACATTTTGTTCCAAGAAATTACCCTTGGTATCTTGCACTGAGCTAGTTTCGGGCTAGGTCAGAGTTTTTAAGGCTGAAAGGAAATGACCATTAAGTTGATTGTTAACTTATTTCCTTAAAACTCTAAGGCCTATAAGTTCTTAAAATCCCCCATACTGCAAATATACATGTTAGATTAATTTAATAATCATAAAGCTATGACCCATATTACTGGGTTAATTCAATATGATATGGGCCTAAAATAATAGTTATTAGATTTGTAAAGAAAATTAGAGTCGTTAGGGTTTTATTCTATTTAATAAAACCTTTCTGTCTCCCTTCAGTCAAGTAACGTTAACAGTTATCAAAGAAACGTATGCTCTTGCATCATTGGAAAAGTACGAAGAAAAGTAAAAGGAGAGGGGATAAAGCTTTTGCGTAAAGATGTTGTTTGTGATCAGAAAGGGATTACACATATTAAGCATGGATCCAAGATAATATTTCTTTCTTTTGTTTATAGCATGAATCTTATGGTTGAAAGGGTTGAATCAATTATGTCATCGATGATCTTAGGTAAATTCTCGACTTGAATTATTGTCAAGAATATTAAAGATTAAATTTACAAGTGTGATCAAAGCAGGTTATGACACTTTGATTTGCATTAAAGTTAATCTTAGGATTCGTGATATTCTCGACTTCAGTGAATTGTCGATTAGAGTTGAATTAATCGATCCCTTATATAACAATAGTCAGAGATTGTGTAGGTTCTTATCTTGCATGTCTTTTTTGGAATGCGTGTGCATCACTGCATTGAACAATTGTGATAACATTAAAGGATGGACTTAACCGTCTCTGAGTGGAGTTGGGACTTGAGATTTTGAAACCAACATAAATACTTTGTAGATGGGGTTCACCGTTAAAGGCTTTGGATTTGTATTTGCATTAATTGTTTACTGCATGATTTCTAGAAAATATGATGTATATGTGAGGCTTACAATTGGAAAGTTTTTAAGTTTATAGGTGTAAAGAACAAATGTTTGGATTGAAAGTTTCTGGAAAATATGATTTATGTATGGGACCTACCATTAAAGCATAATTTCTGGAGTTGACATCGTGTTTTCTGTTTGGATAAGTAGAAAGGTTAATAAAGGGTCAACTAAGTTATGTTTGTGGGGTCGTGGAGCCTACCATCAAAATACTTTGTTTTATGGTTATACAGTAGAATGATTTTGGGGTTAAAATATATGGGCATCATGATTTCCATGTTAAAGAATGTGTGGAAAACATGACTTCTTTTTCAAAAAGTCAAAAAGGCTTAATATGCATGCAATCAATTATGTTTTGTTCATCTGGTAATAAATGAATATGCATGTTAAAGCTTGTTAGTTTTGGACTTTATAGAATGATTTTTCAACAGTATAGTTAAATTCCTAAAATTCATTTATACTTAATTAAATATTTACTATATAGAAAGCTTAGTCACCAAATTGACCTTGCTTAAAAAGATATTTAGACATTTAATTATGCATTCGTTCAATTGTTCAGGTTATATGATGCTAATAAATGACGCAAAAGATGAATTGAACAATTGAGATTATCAATTATAATGTTGGGAGATCACCCAAAGGTGGATCATTGCTTATAATTAATAACATTAAAGAGACTTATCGACCTACTTGGTGAATATGTCTATATATCCAAGGATAACATGCATATTAACTTGAGTATAATTGACTGTCTATTAAGGTTCGTATATGTGTGTATATATTTTTTTTTTGTTAGCATCATTATGGAATAATGTTATGTATTTAAGTATCACCCAAAGGTAAGTAATATATATATAAGTTTATTATTATTTGAATCCATTAATTATACTCAAAGCATTAATGTGTGAGTTTTTTTACATTTTCTAATAATTTGTTAGCTATGGACAATGGTCCGATAAAGTTCAATGGGCTAAATATGTTGATTGGTCTGAGCAAATCCAATTTCATTTGGGTATTATGGATAAGGACTTGACATTAGTTGCTGAGAAACGTGCAACCATTACTAAGACGAGTACATAAGCAGAAAGGGCAAATTTTGAGGCTTGGGAAAAGTCTAATAAGTTAAGTCTAAACTTGATGCGATTGATAATGGTTGAACATATTAAGCCACTAATGCCTCATACGGGAAATGCAAAGGAATTCATGATAAAAATCAAAGAGTACTCACAATCAGACATAGTTGACAAGTCTATTGTAGGAAGCTTGATGCAAGTCTAAAGGCTCAAAGTAAGTGGGCTATAAATGAGTCTTTAAGATTAAAAAAGACTCGAAAGGTAATATTAAAATGTAAAAAGTTAGACTTGTAGCTAAAATTTATATTCAAAAGGATTATATTGACTTTAAATAGACCTTTTCTCCAGTTTTGAAGAAGGACTCTTTAAGAATTGTTATGGCATTAGTAGCTTATTATGATTTAGAGCTTTACCAACTGGATGTAAAAACCACTTTTCGAAATGGTGAATTTTAGAAGAAGAAATTTATATGGACCAATCGAAAGGTTTTGTGGCTGCAAAAAAGGAAAATATAGCGTGTAAATTAAAGAAGCCAATATATGGTTTGAAACAAGTTTCCCGACAGTGGTATCTTAAGTTTAATAATACCATTACCTCTTATGGTTTTTTAAAGAACACTACCGATAGGTGTATCTATATGAAGGTCAGTGGGAGCAAGTTCATTATTTTGGTAATTTATGTTGACGATATTCTTTTGGCTGCTAATGTTTTGAGCTTGTTACATGATGTGAAGAACTTTCTCTTTAATAAGTTTAAAATGACAGATATGGATAAGGCATCCTTATGATTGGAATAGAAATATTTCATGACAGGGCGTAAAGATTGATAGGGTTGTTTTAAAAAGGATATATTAGTAAGGTATTGGAGAGATTTAGGATGGAAAAATACTCAGCAAGGGTAGTTCTAATTCATAAAGGGGATAAATTTAGTAAAGTGCAATGTCCCAAGAATGATTAGGAATAAAAGAAAATGGAATCTATTCCCTCTGCATCTGTAGTTAGGAGTCTAATGTATATTCAGACTTGTATTCGATAGGACATTAGTTTTGCTATTTGAATGCTAGGTCAATATCAAAGTAATCCCATATTAGACAACTGGAAAGTTGCAAATAAAGTTCTTTAGTACTTACAAGGCACCAAGGATTACATGCTCACATATAGAAAATTAGATCATTTAGAAATGATTGGTTATTCAAATTCAGACTATGTTGGTTATGTAGACTCAAGGAAATCTACCTTTATTTATGTATTCCAACTAGCAAGAGGGGTAATTTCTTGGAAGAATGAAAAATAGTATGTCATTGATACTTCCACTATAGAGGCTAAATTTATGGCATGCTTTGAGGTTACTATTTAATCATTGTGGTTGTGAAACTTTGTCTTAGGGCTAAGTGTTGTCGACAATATAGCTAATCCACTAAAAATTTATTGTGATAATTTTGCCGTTGCCTTCTTTTCTAAAAATGACAAGTATTCTAAGGGTACTAAACACATGGATTTGAAATAATTCTCAGTTAAAGAAGAAGTGCAAAAATATAATATGTCAATTGAGCATATTAGAACTAATCTAATGATAGCGAATCCGTTAACTAAAGGATTGTCTCCTAAAACATTTACTGGCGATGTTGAAAGGATGGGAAATATAGAAAAGTCCTTGTTAACATAAGATCATGTTATGTATATACATATGTTTGGATTTTTGTTATTATTGTTTTGATACTTATAAATTCAATTAAAAGGTTATGCTTTTGCTTATATGTTAGTTCTCATATTATGTTAGGTACAAGCATTGTTTTATTGTGATGAAAAATTATGTTTTTGAGAATGAGAATGTTTCTTGATTACTGTTAGTTTAAGTTGAGTTGACTGGGTGATACTTGGAAGGAACCATGTCATTAGATGACTTGCGAACGCCATGATCCCATCATTTCAATTCATTTAAGTTTGATGACTTGATAGATTCAATATATGGTACACATTTATATTGTTAGATCATCAAGTAATAACATGAGCCAAGTGGGAGATTGTTAGATTAATTTAATAATCATAAAGGTGTGGCTCATATTACTGGGGTTGATTCTAATATGAGGTGGGCCCAAAATAATGGTTATTGGGCTTGAAAACAAAATTAGACTCATTAGGGTTTTATTCTAATTAATAAAACCTTTCTCTCTCCCTTCAGTCAAGTAACGTTAATAGTTATCAAAGAAACGTGCGTTCTTGCACCATTGAAAAGACAGAAGAAAAGTTAGGAGAGAGTGGATAAAACTTTTGCGTAAAGAAGTTATTTGCGATCAAAAAGGGATTACACATATTAAACATAGATCAAGGTCAGTATTTCTTTCCTTTTTTATAGCATGAATCCTAAGGTTAAAGGGGTTGAATCAACCGTGTCATAGATGATCTTGAGTGAATTCTAGACTTGAATTATTTTCAAGAATATTAAAGATTAAATTTACAATACAAACTTTATCGATTCACTAAAACCACAGTGACAGTCACATTATCGCAAAGAACCATATGAAGAGCACAAATTATTGTTGTGAACACATTCCCGCTGAAGAAATATGTTAGCCACATTGCTAAATGAAGTGTTTCAGGGGCATTAACACTTTATCTTGGTCATTCTATGGTGAAGCAAGAGGACAAAGTAGCATGAAAACCACCATTAACAACCACTAAACCAAAATCCTCTTCCTATAAACTTTATCCCTTTATTATTTTTTAAACTTTTTATGAAAGAGAGAAACCCTATTGGTAAGGATTCTTTCTCCTCCACCATGATTCCCCGTTTTTTTTATTCATCTCAAGCTCTTTATCACTTTTTATTTTTTTCTTAAAAATAGAAGAATTTTATTAACAAAAGCTTTTACCAATTAGTAATAGTATAACCTATTACTGGTTAAGAGATTGTTTAGCCGATTGAAGCTTTATCTTAGTATTAAGTGCCAAAGCTTTGACGAATGTTTTCAGCCTTTCCTTAACTAAATGTAGCTTCCTTATCAATTGATAAGCTTGGCATCCCATCATATTGGATTCCTAACCTGCCTTAGCCATTTATTTAAATCCCTCTCTCTCAAAGAGAAAGTTAAAGAATCTAAATAAGGCTTTAGAGCTTATGCAAGAATTAAAATTAAGGACTTTTATCAATAAATGGTCTGGACGCAAGTGGGGGCTAAAACTTGCATAGGAATCTATAAAATAACACATGCATTGATTGTTAACGAATACCCTATCCATTTTTTTCCTAATGTACCAACTTCCTTGCTATTTATTGCTCTATGTGAATAAGTCACCAATATACCTCAATTCTTATACCTCAAATCTTTTATAACATGGTATAACTCACTTCTAATTCCACCATATTTAAGTCTATCTCATTCTACTTTCAAGAGATTCATAACATAATTTAGGCCCCCTGCTACGGTCCAAGCATTGATTTTGGCCTTTTGGATTACTTTTAGTTCCTCCCATAATTTTACTCTTTGAAATTCTAGATTAGCAACATAAATATACGAGATATCAATAGGATATAAGGACCATATCACATTGCATATAAGATCTATTAGGTGGTCCAAATAGAAGATATTGAAGACCTATACAAAATTTATATTGTATGCTATCACTATCTCCCTATTATGGTGTTGTAAATGGTTGAAGACAATACCTTAGTTTGCTCCTAAAAATTTGAAAATTTCCTTAAGCCTTTTAGCTTTTATTTTGTTTAGCCCTAACATCGAAGACTTTTTCTCTAAAACTAGGTCTTTAATAGTTTACTTTTTAAGAGGGTTGTTCATCCCTCTAATATTTTTTTAAAAAAGACGTAGGACTAAAACCTAGCATTACGCCCCTTGGAGTCTACCCCTTCCCTTGTACATAAAGGATCTTTTCCTTGAAGAGGAACCGACCTCTACAAACCCCTATTCTTTACTATTTAATAACTCATATGAGTCTTGATCCTTGTCTAATCCCTATTCCTCTAACTTTCCTTCCTTTTCCTCTGGTTTAGTCATTTTCCCTCCTTTTACATTCTCCTTCATATGGTCACTTGGTTAATACTACAACATGAATCGACCCAAAATCTAGTAAAAGAGTATTAGCAGCTTTATAATTTTTTACAACATTAGATTTATCTAAGTTGTTTGACTCATATTTATTTGAGTGTAGTCCTTCTATGAAATTAGAATGCTCCTGTGTATAATTTGCTCCATTTGGCTTTAAAGACTCTATCTACTCCATAAGTTAATTGTAGTATCTTGCTTAAACATTCTTTTCTAGGTCTCTAAGCTCTATTTTATATTGTAGGCTTTTAGTTATAGGATAGAGACATTTCTGCTCTCACTAGGTCCCCAAAGTCATCTAACTTCATGATAAGCACTAACTTAGGGGTACTGATAGGTGTATATTATAATTTGTTTTTTATAGATTTAATTGTGTTTTTAAGTATTTTCTTAGATGATAATCATGTGTTTAAGACTTAGAATTGTATTCTTATTAATGTTTTTATATTTTTTTTAATTGTTTGATTATTTTAGACCAAGGACTTGATCATAATATTATGTTTTAAGGATTGTTTGATGAGTTTGTTAGTGAGTGGAAATAGGAAAAATTAAAGAAGAGATGACGAAGGACTTGGAGAATAAGAGCATGCATGATTGTGCATGATATATAAGCCTCTTACACGATGCACATAGAGAGTCTAGATAGATGTGTCATCTACCTTCAAGAACTCTAAAAAGTGCTTATTTTTTTATTTGACATATTCACTCATTGTACTAACAAACTCATTTGTTCTTGATGGCTCATATGTGAGGTACAATTAAGAATAATAAGAAAAGTATTTCACCTCTTTAATGATCTTTATAATAGAACTTCTAACACTATGGGACAATAGAGAAATCAACTCATTTTAAATTTTGTAACCAAGATAGTAATGATGAATTTCATGATTTTAAATGCGTCTAATGTGATCTTGCATTGTTACATCAAACTCTGCAATCATCTTAATCCATCCTAAAACATTATCATTATTAATTTGGTAAAGTTTCTCATTAGATCTTAGAAAAGCCAAATTATATTTAGCAAGACATTTCACAACAGAAACTATTCTTATCAAAACTTGTCTCCAACTTTCTTTC
>JANIIA010000003.1:27370612-27389270 GCA_027478495.1 Erythroxylum alaternifolium | reverse complement strand
ACTGTCCAAAGCTTATTATAAATAGGCTTAAGCTCTATGGAGCTAGTACTTCATGCTTAACCCTCTCTGTAAGAGTTATAGAGTTCTCTTAATTCATTCTATGGATACCGTTAGACGCCGGATATTTGCGTTTCTACGATAGTTGAAACAGATCGATTTCGAGAACGATTAAAGGGATATGACAAGATAAAGATCAAGCTTCGAAATAAGATACGAATTAAATTGTACTTTATTATGATTTATGTTAACCATTTTATAGAATTAAATAGATCTTAGTTTTCGGGAAATCAAAAGTTACGAAAAAGTTTCGTGATTATTCTGCTGCGGTCGAGATCAGATCCTGACCTAGTTTCCCAAGAGATTAGTATGAAAACCTTAGCTTATAGTAAATTACCAATATCAAATTAGCATCTAACATCTAAAAACTTATTATACTAAGACTTCTACTTGAATTTGCATATGTATATAAGCTTATATAGACCAATTTTTCCAGGTGAAAATGTTCATTATAACTATGTTTAAGTTATTCAGATTTTATTCTCTATTTAAAATGTTGAAAGAATTTCCCCAATTTATATTAAACTTAAAGAAACTAAAGGGAATACTTTTCCTTTCCCTTTCTCACAAAATATTTGAGGACTTGTTTGTTTCTATTTACGATTTTATTTTTTAGTTTTTGTTTTTAAATTCAGGAAAAAAGCATGTTTGTGTGTTTGAGTTTATGATTTCTGATTTTTCATAATACGATTTGCTTTCAAGTAATTATATTATTTATTAATAAAAACTATGAATAACTTAATTTAATTTTATAAATATTAAAAATAATTTTAATTTAATAATTATTAATAAATATAATTTAAATTTAAAATAACTTCAAAATATATAAATTTAAAAATTGATAATATACAAATTCAAATCTGAAAATTTTGATTGTTAATAAAATTATATTTAAATAAATTTAATTTTAATTATTTATTTTAATAAAATATAACAATTTTTACTGTTAATAATTTTTAATAAATATTATATAAGAGATTAAATAAAATTTATTTATTTATAAAAAAATCTATCTTTAAAATTTATATAATATACAATTATTAGACATTAACAATCAAACATGTGTTTATTTTTATTTGAAAGAAAACATAAATTAAAAAGAAGAAACGAAAACTGAAAATAAAAAAATAGAAATGACATCAAACAGACTATAAGTTTATAAAATTTAAATTTATTATTAAAAATAATTTGATGTTAATTAGTAATAAAAATTATCAATAACTTAATTTAAATTTATTAAATATTAACAATTACACATGTGTTTGTTTTTATTTGAAAGAAAAATATAAATTAAAAATGAAAACTAAAAATCACAAAAAAAATTAGAAGTGACGTCAAACGGGTCATAAGTTTATAGAATTTGATCAACCCATTTACTAGGTCAAGCTATTTAAAGCTTTCTTAACGAATATTATTATTATTATTGGCAACACATCGTCCGTTATTAGTATTTATCTGGAATAATACACGGTTCGAAAATCTTTTCCCATTGTATTGGCAGACAGCGCATTAGCGCCCCGTGGGGTCAAACAGGATTTCAATTGTTATCGGACCTCCAAAGCCAATTGAGCCATCAATTTCAACCTTTTCGAAAAAGTTGTTTATTTCAGAGTCATTAGGACACCTTTTTTACCCTTAATCGTCAATTTGTGAAACAGAAAACTGGATCCTTTGAAAATAACTTCCAAAATAGAGCTGGCATGTTTTTCATTCTGCAATATACCATTTATTACACACCAAAGGCTGCTGATTCGTACCGTTCACGCCTATTGAAAACAAATACGTTACAGGTTTTGTTTCCTTTCTGGCATTCCACAGCTGTAAAAATATAAATATAGGGCAATTAAATCACAAGCTAATCTGTAAGTGCAGCGTTTTCCTTGCAAATGGCATACTGGTCTCACGAACTGCACATATGTGCTACAGTCTCACTTCTACTTCTCGTTCCGGTGACTCATGGCTGGGGAACGGATGGGCACCTCACAATTTGCAGAATCGCTCAGGTACTTAATTACTCTTTTATCTTTTTATGGTTTGTTCTTTTGCTGTATTCATCTCTTATTGTGTTCTGGTGGTCGTGACAGTCCCGTTTGAGCGACGCAGCCGCAGATGCGGTGAAGAATCTGTTGCCAGAATACGCAAACAACGATTTGGGAAGTCTATGTTCGTGGGCAGACGAAGTGCGGTTCCGTTTTCATTGGTCAGCTCCTCTTCATTATATAGACACTCCAGATGATCTCTGCAGCTACCAGTACAAGAGTGAGTTCTTTTTTCCCAATTATTTGAGGGTAACAATTATAAGCCAGAAGGAGCAGCTATAAGGAACCAAATTTTCTTTCAGGGGACTGCAAGGATGAAAATGGAGTAGAAGGAAGGTGTGTTGCAGGAGCTGTAAACAATTACACTTCCCAGCTGCTTACTTACAACAGTGATTCTGGGTGTACTTATCATGAATCTAATGTTTAATTTTGCCTCTTGTTATTTCCTATTCACTTCTTGACTAACCAATGATGGATTGAATATAATATAGATAACCACACGCAAGCCCTTCTGTTTCTTTCTCATTTTATGGGGGACATTCATCAGGTAGGGAAACGACATTGACTTTCTTGTTTTAATTAATTGCGTTAGATCATCAAGTTGATATTTTTCTAATTTTCTTCCGAAAATGTATAGCCTCTACATGTAGGTTTCACTACAGACAGGGGAGGCAACACGATTGATGTTCACTGGTACACAAGGAAACAAGTCCTTCATCATGTAAGTGCTAATTTGATCCCATCGGCCATTAAGCTCCACTTTTTTCCTAACTTTGAAGCATTATCAACAGGTCTGGGATGCCAATGTAATTGAAACAGCTGAAGAGCAGTACTATAACTCAAATGTGGATGGCTTGGTTGAAGCAATTCAAAAGAGTATCAGGGTACTTTACTCCCACATTATCTCTAACAACCTTCCTTAGTTCAACTGACTCAATACAATGCGAGAATAAATGTTACCAAATACTTAAATATCATATTATTCTATCCTTTATTTCCTTTGCTTAATTTTCAGTTTTCTTTTAGCTCTTTCCTTTTAACTTGTGTAATCCTGAAGAACAGAGTGAATGGGAAGGTCTAGTCCCCAAATGGGAAACTTGCAGCCGCAATAATACAGTTTGCCCAGACATGTAAGTTCCTTAACTTGGATGTTGGGATACATACTATGTGCAGGTATATGTTCAGATAAGTCAGCAGAAAATGGCTGTGATAGAAGATTTTGATTGTGTCATACGAAATGAAGTTTTTGTTTTGCATACCTTACAATATTATACATTTCATGACCTGGTAACAATGGTGCTTTAATTGTTTGTCCCTTTGCATAGATATGCATCTGAAGGCATCAAGGCGGCATGCGATTGGGCATACAAAGGGGTATCCGAGGGCTCAGTGTTGGGAGGTAAGCAAAACATTCATCTGATGCAATGTCCATTGGTTGATAAAGGCGTGAATCTTAAAGCAAAACCTGTTTCAGATGATTATTTCAAGTCCCGTTTGCCTATAGTGAGTCTTCGGTTAGCTCAAGCTGGAGTTAGATTGGCAGCCACTCTAAACCGTATATTTGGATGACTTCCCCTGATCTATGCATGGGATTGCAAAGGGCGTGTGGAATGCTTTAAAGCATATTGCTTATCATTCAAATCGTTGTTGTGAATCCGTAGGCATTGCAGATGCCTCCAATAATTTAAACAATGTCATTTCTAAGAACCATAGCTAAATCTAAATACTTATTCGCCTGAAACTTCCAACAACTCGCTGAAGCAGTATGAGAACAATGATCAAGCGCCAAGTTTTACTGTATCCTCCTATCTGTCTTCTCATCCACCTCATTAATAACATTTTGAGAAGCAATTTTACATTAAGCCTTTGTGACATTCATAGAGGCACTAATCACAAAAAATAAATAATTACCTGCAACGCATCGCATAAACTAGCATGGAAACGTAGCTACTTTCTGGTGCATACTCTCTTTCTCATGGTTTCCTCACAACAAGAAATGGTTTCGTGCATTATGAACACAGTAATTGCTACACCTCCTAGCGGAGCCCTTTATATTTGTATACTTACATCAATATCAAAAGAAAATGTAGCTATGGAGAAAAGAAACCAAGTTAGAAGTTGAGATTAGATACCTAATAATTTCTTATAGTGCATCATTAGTGGTTCCGGAAATCGATTTGGCTTGTTAAGTAATTCGTAAATAGATTAAACCGATGTCATAAAAACTTTATGCTTAAAACATAACGTAACAAATGTGGGCACTGAAAGGAAGTCCTAGCGAAAGATGACAGATACCGACCTTTCTTATCTTTCCAAGTTCAAGCTCTCCTATGACAAGCAAATGGATATTCAGCCTTTCAACATGTACAGCATGTAGCTGTTTTAGGATCCTCTACTTCTGCAATAGTTTCTGCTTTCGCCCGTAGAAGCATAATAAAACTCAACCCTTAATTTCACAGACTCAATCCAAGCAATAGTGCATGGATTCTGAGGCAAGGGCGGTTCTTGTTCAGTGCCAGTCCATGCCCTCTCATCTTTGAAGTGAGAATTGTTAGAAAATTTTTTTCCATTTGGTGGACAACAATTAATTGCATTTTATCGGTTTTTAATGGCTTATCAGTTAAGATACATAAATTTGATCTGAATAAGATAATACAATGACTCGATAAAGGACCTAGATTAGTGGACTGAAGTCTAGGAAGAAAATGAACTGTAATTAGTGTGAACCGGACCTATATCAGACTTGTGTTGGGAAACTTTGATATGGAATATATATATATAAAGTTAAGGTCTCCTATAGTTGCTCGATTCATTTGTGAACGTAAAGTTACTTTGACCTGTTCAGAGGTTCACGTTTTGACAAAACTGCAAAAAGACGTAAACGACGCTCCAATGATCGACTTTCATGAAGGTCATCGGGAAAACGGATTTGTTTCGGCATCGAAAAGCTCGTTGAAAGTCATGGAACCACAATAAGGTATTTTTCATATTTTCTTTTTTCATTCTCTTTCACGTTCAATCATGAAAGCGTAACTGAGGCTCATGTTATGCACTATGTGTGGTATCAGAGCGGTTACGTGATCGGATGAACAAAAACAAACTTTTTTGGTTTTTTTCTCCATATGGAACTTGGAGGAAATTGATCCATTTTTCAATTTTTTCTAGCGTATGGTCACTTGAATACATGTTAAATGTATTTAGCATTGAAAAATGAGGTTAAAACGAGCTTTGGAGGTCAAAAAACTAACCTGAAACTCACCAAAAATAGCCTATTCCGACGAGGAGAGAGAAAATGTCAGGCACGTGTGTGCCTCCTAAAACTCGCCTAAAATCACCTGTTTCAGCGAGGACATGTGCGCCCGATAGTGCTACAGTACCGGTAAAGAGTCGATGCGTTTAGCGCATGGACGGTAGGAGTGCAGTCACATGTCAGCAAGTACAAGACACAAAATAGAGGCAGTTGGCATGTGATGTGCGTCTGGAGCGTGCATGTCATGCGCCAAATAGGTTCGAGTGCATTGGTGCACGGTACATGGTGCATGCGCCCTACATGTTCTAGGCACGTCCATTGCACGCACTCTTCGTCGTCACTAGCAACGATGTCACGTGACGTCACGTTGACATTAGCGCTATAGTATCACGTTGACGTCCCACATAAAAAATCAAAATTTCAAAATTCCCATAAAAGTGTCTCAAGGCATTTTGAGTTGGTTCTCGCATTCAAGTAATTCATAAAGTGAGTTTTTTTTCTTGATTTACTACATTGGTAACAAATAAAGTTTAACTTCAGAAAAGGAAATAAGGCATGCTGAAGCTATTTTTGAGTGAATATTCATGTTACAAACTTGACATGAGTGAGATACATGAGGTTTTCGTGTCTCGTGTGGTACTTTCAATGTTCGATAATGCATGATTGTCACTCGAATTGAGATTTTTTATACAAGAGTTTTAAATAAAGTTCAAAGATAATGTCTTCAGCACTAGTACGTGATAATTTAGTTGTGCATTCAGGTTCAACATTTATGAATAATATTTTATCGTATACTATATGCCCATATAGAGTGTGGGGATAAAATAAAAATTTATCCCTTGTGTTTGTGGATTTTTTGAGGATTGATGAGATTGTAGTCATTATAGTGACCTTTCACTTTAGTATTTGAATTGTTCAGCTTGCATGTTTGGGGATGTCTGTAGTCTTGTATTTAGTTATTCTGCCCACAGGTGTTGACCTTATACGAAATTTTGGGATGTGCATAAAGATTTTAGATGGAGGAAAGTCATTGCTCAAATGATCTATTCACCTACAGGTGGTAGTGTTATGAGAGTTGATGTTGTGTACTCTGATCGCTTTTATATGGAGGTATGGTTGCCTATAATATGTCAGCCCATAGTTTCATAATTATGTGTAATCAGATTCTCGATACAGATACTATTTTATGGCTTTGAGTATTGTTGTTATCCTACATTTATACTGATCTTTACATTGTCATTTTATAGTCACTTTTTCGGCCAATGAACACAGTATCACTATTAAAACCATGATTGGTTTTGAAGTTGAAGAAGTTGATAAAGGATGTATTGAGTGCAACTGAGATAGCAGATATTGATATAGCCATACATACGGATAAGCCACCTTCACCTACATCCTGCAGCTCGGAGGCTGATAGAACAGCCTATGCTGTCTAGGATCGGTCGAACAAATTATGTTTCATAACCATCAAATGATCCATTCCTGACTATCTGCTTAGTGGATTTCTAGTCTCCGTAGATACACTGGAGAAGGAGGAGTGAGGGAGCAATATCAAGATTGATTTGTCTCAATAGTAAACTAAAGGCTTTGAATATTTCTCTTCCTAATGCCTTCATAGTTCACTAGGTTATGAGCACATTTCCTCTAGAGTTTACTAATCTGGTGACGATGTATTATTCACAGGATGAGGAATGGGACTTCGAGGCTTTGATTACCCATTGTGTTGCTAAAGAGAAGTTAAAGAATACTACTCATAAGATCCTCTTAGCAACTAAGGGAAAAGAATGATTAAGTCGCAAAGATATAAAGGTAGAAAGTCTAAATCTTCTCCACATGCTTATGCTGGTCAATCTAGTGTTAGTAAAGGTCTTGTAGATATAAAGAATATGAGGTGTTTCTTTTGTAAAAAGAAGGGATATAAGAAGTGGGATTGCTAGAGGTATAGCGCTTGGAAGGAAAGACAAAAACTATTAGGGGTTCATATCTAAGAGAAAGCCAACTAAAAAAAAGGAGAAACTGATGGTTGCCAGCAATGAAGAAGTGAATAAAATATCAATAGTGAATGTATGTTTGAACCTTGATACAGGGTTTATTTTGGTTTTTACACGACACATTTTATATCTGATATTTGTATCAGTATTAGACAAAGAAGGTTGTTGTTTTGTAATTGATACTTCGGTTGTACAGTTATCTTTCAATATAAAATATGCTAGTACAACTTTCTTGTCATATGGTTTTTATAAAATGTGTCTTTCCCCAAATAAGATATATGCTTCTTCATATCTTGCCGAACAGGTTATAGAAGGAAAGCCCTGATAAAGGGTAAGTCATATATGTTGTGGCATAAATGCGTAGGCTACATTTCTAGATACAGATTTGAGAGATTGATAAAGGAAAACATTCTCCCACCTGTAGATTTTGATAATCTGGAAACATATGTTGACTACCACAGGAGTAAGTTGACTAATATAAGGAGAAAAAGACGTCAACTCGTGCTTCTGACTTACTGGATCTCGTTCACATAAACATATGTGGACCTTATACAGTTACCGTATGCATTTTTAGATATTTTATAACATTTATTGATGATTATTCCTGTTATAGTCACATGTTTTTGCTTAAGGAAAAGTCTGAAATTCTTGATAAATTCAAGATCTTTAAGGCTAAAGTTCAGAACCAATTGGAAAAATCTATCAAGATTGTTAAATTTGACCGTAGAAAAGAATATTATGGCAAATATGGAGTTTTAGGACAAGAAAAGGGTATGATTGCCAGATATATGGAATTAGGTAGAATAGTGACTTAATTCACTGTGCCAAGTAGTCCGGAACAAAATGGTGTGTTGCTAAAAGGTGCCTTAAAGGACATGAAGAGATCAATGTAGAACATGACTAATCTACCTAATTATTTAGAAAAGGTGGAAGTTTAACCATTCACACATTCGTATATGGGGCTGCTCTTTAGAGATACGATTTTATAATCCTTATGAAAGTAAATTACGATTATACTCGTTACTATCTATTTGTATATCTCAGCCACTCTAAAGGCTACATATTTTACTGTAGAGAAAGGGGAGCTAGAATTTTGGAATCACAAGCAGCTAAGTTTCTGGAATCATAAGCAGCTAAGTTTCTGGAATATGATGTCTATGATGAGAGTAGGGTCGACACTATAGTTATTTCATATCCAGCACTCATATAGTAATTTCCAGTGAATTAAGGTCTTAGTACTATACTTGTACAGGAACAGAAACTTATACATGTACAAACAGAGGTTCCCATGGTACATGAACTAATGCAATTGTGAAGACCTATTAAAATGAGACGACCTACTATCTCATCTGATTACGTAGTCTATTTGGGTGAACAAGACTATAATATTGGACATATAATTGATCCAGTTACTTTTACAAAAGCTATTTCTGGACCCCATATAGGTTTGTAGTGGGATGTAATGAGGGACACGATCCATCCATGAAGCATAATAAGGAATGGGAGTTAGTTGATTTGACTCTACATTGCAAACTTGTTAGTTGCAGATAGTTGTTTAAGACCAAGAAGGACACTCAGGGTAAAGTTAAGCGGTTCAAGGCTCAGTTGGTTGCTAGAGAGTTCACTCAGAGGGAAGGGATTGACTTCAATGTTACCTTTTCTCCTATATCCTCTGGGGATGCATTTAGAGTGATCATGACAATAGTACCATTATGATATATAGCTACATTAGATGGATGTCAAAACCACTCTCTTGAATGACGAACTTTATGAAGAGGTCTATATGAAGCAACTTGAAGGATTTCAGGATCAAGTAGAGACTGACAAAGTTTGAAAATTGAGAAAATCAATATACATTTGAAACATGCTTCCATATAGTGATACCTAAAGTTTGACGAGCTTTTAACCTCTTTTGACTTCATGGAAAATAAAGTTGAAAGATGCTTGTACTACAAGGTTAGGGGGAGCAAAGTTATCTTCCTATTGTTATATATAGATGATATATTGCTCGCATCAAATAACTTGATCATATTGCATGAGGTTAAGCAACTTTTAGCCCAAGCATTTTGAAATGAAACAGCTTGGAGAAGCATCTTTTGTCCTAGGTATTCAGATTCAACAGGATAAATCTCAACGCTCTTTAAGCCTCTCACAGAGTGCATATATTGAGCGTGTGTTACAAAGATTTAATATGACTGTTTGTAAACATATTCTGACAACTATCTCTTACGGTGAGAGATTATAAGATACTTAAAGGGAACCAAGGATTATATGTTGATATATAGAAGAGTCAACAATTTAAACCTCGTAGGGCATACAAATTCAGATTTTTCTATGTATCAAGATGACAAAAATTCCATTTCAAATTATACTTTCATATTAACAGATGGTGCATTATTATGGAAGAGTGTTAAGCAGACACTGATGACTTCTTCGTCTAAGCATGCAGAGTTTGTAACATGCTATGGGACTGCTACATAAGTGATTTGGCTCAAGAACTTGATTTCTGAGTTGTATGTGGATGATTCAGTGGCTAAACCCATTCAGTTGTATTATGATAATATTGTTGTTGTGTTTATTTACGAACAATAATAAAAATATCACAAGGTTTAAGCATTTGTAGGTAAAATACTTGACTATACAAGAGTTGATACAAAAAGGTAACATTCAGGTGGAGCATTTGAGGAATGAGAATGTGTTTGTTGATTCTTTAGCTAAAGGACTTCACCCTACTTGTGTTAGAAAAACATGTATAAAGTATGAGTGTATTAAAGTCCTTAGACACTATTAGTTAGGGATCATTCTATTTGCTTCTTGTATGTTTATACATTTTGATGTATTACGATAATATGATTGTTGTCAACAAAGATGATCATTGCTTATCCTCAGTCATGCTTGTTACTATACATTGTCATAATACGTGTAAAAATTTTAAGGTTTATGTCGTTCTTAAGTATTGTTAAGGTTATTGGGCATATATGCGGATTGATCTTGAGCTTATGTCGTTGGGACACTTACAGTTTAATATGTTTATCCATAGATTTTGACATGAAATAGGGAGATAAAAATGTTTAATCCCATAAAGGTGTTCTCTAATGCAATGTAGCATTCAATAAGGGAACATAAAGGTTTTCTCTAATCTTGTTTAACATTTGATGAGAGAAAATAAGATGTTTTTGATGCAATTTAGCATAAAGTTTAGATAAATCGAGACCTACAAACAGAAAGATGATACATATCAGATCATACTAGTATCATCCTAATTTGCCACATTCTATTTTCTCATTTATATTAGTGAGGTATTAGATATGCGTTATTATATTGGACCTGTGTCACACATGACACATGTGTTTGATATTTTTTGATATTGAAAGCCTTGCGGGATAGAATCATGGACTTTTATTATCTTTAGATCAAATGTTTTATTTTAAACTCAGTACCATTATAGTAACATGGCTTAATCTTATTTTCAAATTGCTTTTAACTTATGTTAATTACTGAAATTAATTATTGTCCAAGAGGGAGAATATTATAATTTTTTTTCATTTGTTAGAATTTTTTTAATTTTGTTGTTATGATTATAGCTCATTTGAGGCTTAATATTTAAGCATTTAACCTGCCTTGATAGCTGGTTATGGTGAGGGATTACATGGTCACTACTCTTTCAGCAGTTAAGTTCTCCATTATGGAGGGTTTACTGCCGAGTTTTGTTTCTCGATATTTTCACCGTCCCCAGCTCCCAAGCTGTGTTTTCTTGCATTTTTTTTCCTGGCAATAGAGTTGACTTGCACTTGCCATGTAGATTAAGCTGCTCGTGTCCACCAAATTGCATCTTAAATTTTAATATTTCTTACGTCATTATGGTG
Organism: Erythroxylum alaternifolium; assembly: GCA_027478495.1. Lineage (NCBI taxonomy): Eukaryota > Viridiplantae > Streptophyta > Magnoliopsida > Malpighiales > Erythroxylaceae > Erythroxylum > Erythroxylum alaternifolium. The sequence continues at coordinate 27,378,067 of JANIIA010000003.1, read as the reverse complement.
GTTCAAGGTGGTCCTGCTGAAGAATTCAGATTCGTGATTATATTGGCTGATGATTCGATTGCATTTTGTCATATGTTTAAATGTATACGCTAACATGCCTATCTGAAAGTTTGGTCACGTTTTTTTTTTTTAGTTCTGAGATGAAAAGGATTCTTTGCAAGGTATTTGTGGTGTCACTGCCTTTCTGGACCTTGTGAAAAAGGATATTTTGCCGGTCTGCCTTTAATTTTTTTAATAACACAGGAGGATGGTTTTCCTGATTTTAGACTAGGAATTTTCTTTTCTTGGTGGTGCTGATCACTCAAATTTTGTCTAGGTGTATATTTTTGCTTCAAAATGAATTCTGATCTTATCCAGTTACTTGGGTTTCAATCTGTGTTGCCTTTAATTTCAAATATCACTCAACATATCTATAATTAATTTCCTTAATTCCGGACCAAGGATGCTACATAACACATTAGCAAGGCTTTACTCAAGGATGACACGCACCTCTCAAGACGTGGTGAAAAAGTTGGGCAATATATCAGGTATAAGCAACAATTTTGCAACTTGTCAGGTATGTCTATCCTCCCTTTTTTCACTAATTTTGTCTTTTAAACTTGCATCTCTTAAATAAAGTTTGGTAACTTTTCTGTAAGTGCTATAATTTTATTTTACTTATTTATTATTACTTTATTCTACTTATTTATTTATTTATTAGGTATCTAGTTATTTTATCACATTTTATTTATTTATTTATTTTCTAAAATCTTCTTGCCACATTTGCAAGGCTTTTTACTTTTTTTAATCTTTTAACCATATTTATTTATGTATTTATTGAAATTTTAGTTACATAAATTTTTTCCGTGCTAATTTTACCTTTTCTCTATAACCTGCATCATTCATATATTATCTTATTTGCATGTGAGTCCATCGAAAACAACCTCTCTACTATATAGGGGTAAGGCTGCATACTATCGGACCTCCCCAGACCCCGCTTCATTGCAGGATTTCAGACTGGATGATGATGATGATGATGATGATGATACGTATCAATTGAAATATTAATACCTTATTCATACACCTATGACACTTGTAAGCTTTCACTTATTATTATTTATTAATTAAAAAGGCAAACTATCACTAAGTATCCTTTCATGAAAATTCTTGCTATTTTTAAAAGATCAGTAGGCTTATTTATTAAGCACCAATTTTTTAGATTTTCTTTAATGATCACCTACTCTTCTTACAAAAAGGCATGCACATGGACATAAATATCCCCTGGTTACTCAACTAGGTTACATTTTTGTTTAACTTGGCTGGAGTGTCATTATAGTGTTTTGAAGTGAAGAAAAACATTTTATTGAGAATATCCCCAATTATGTAGTTACATCATAACTCTCATATGGCTACTAGCTCTATTCTTAGCCCAATTTTCTTAAAAAAGGTCCTCGCGGAATAGTTATTTTATTTAACACACTTTTCTTAACCTCCTTCATTTCTTCTTAGTCAATCACTCTCATGAAAGGGTAGTAATAATGTTAACCAATTAAATTGTCTATAATTATAAATGTATACAAGAAAAATTCATAAAGTGAAAAATATATTTCATATCCTAATTAACATACAAAATCATCCCTAAAACACTTAAAACACAAAATTTATAAGTTAATAGGCCTTTACAACTTAAATGACCATGTTCAAAGCTAAACTAATTCCATTCAATTTTTTCCATTGACATATTCACACAATTCATGCGTCACAATACCAACCTAATAAAAAACTATGCAATTGTAAAATTTACACACACAATATATAAAAATGCAAAATTCCCACACACATAATATGCAATTGCATATACATCCCCACACTTGAACAACATATCATCCTCAATGTGAAGAAAAAAGAATAAAAATAAAAATAAAAATAAATAAAGAACAATAAATACAAAATAAGAGCAAGAATACTTATATTATTTTAGTGGTGATGGTGTGGGTAATGGAATTTAAAGATGTCCTATCCTATAAAATTCCAATAACTCACTCCCTACAAAACATTAAAAATAAAAATAACAAAGTACTAAGAAAATAAACTAATAAATTGAATTAAATTAAATTATAATTCTTGTATGGCCTCTTAAGTAGCGCTTCATTCATGTCATTAGCTTGATGTACTGTTGCTTTTACCCATAACTTAGGTCTATAATGAGTGGTTTGCTACCATGCACCCTTTTCTTCGAATAGCAATTTAGTAGCCTATAAATAAGCTACATGTTGTTAGAGAATAAAAAGGACATAATTAATCAAATTAAGAAAACCATGTAATTTCAATGATTGTTGACATTCCCTAAATTGTCAATTAAATCCAATAGTTTGTCATGTAAGAAGTTATTCTTTTTCAATAATCACCCTTGTCTCCTCATCTTCTTCCTTTGATGATTCAACTACATGAATTCTCATAAGCGAGATGCCCTGCTTCAGATTATTTAATACCTTATTTATATTGAATTCCACTTTTTCATCACCAATTTAAAGAATATGGTTGCCTTCATAGACATCTACTAAAGCTTTTCCAGTGCTCAAAAAGTGTATACTAAGAATTAGTGGACAGTTTTGATACTCTTCAATTGATATCATAACAAAATCTATAGGAATGATAAACTGATCCACTTTTATAGGCACATCCTTGACCACGTCAAACATTTTCTTTATCGATTAATATGCCAACTGAATAAGTATAGAAGTTGTCTACACATCATTTAGCCCTAATTTTTTGAAAAGTGAAAAAGGCATAAGATTAATACTTACACTTAAGCCACATAGGCATTTAGAAAATTATAAATTACCAATTACAAAGGGTTTAGTAAATTTCCCTATATCTGTCAACTGTGAGGCATATGGTTTGTAATTATGGAGTTACAACTTTTCGTCATGGAGACTTTTTGATTATCATCCCAAGTTCACTTATTTGATTAGATGTGTTTGAGAAATTTTGCATGCTTGAGTATGCTCTCTAAAGCTTTTACAAAGGGCAAGGTAATTTACAATATCTTCAGCCTTTTCATGAACTTTGCAAATTGTATATCTAATATGTTCTTCTAAAGCCTTTGTGGGAATGGTATTTTTGGTACATATAGAGGAGGAGGAACATGGGGAGGATCCACTTTCTTATCTTCATTTGTTTTCTTCTTCTCTTGATCTTCTATAAAATGAGATTCAACTTGTTTTTCAGTTGGTTCTTCTAGCATTTTCTTACTCCGAAGTGTGATAACCTTAAATTGCTACCTTGGATTACTTCTATATTGTTTGGGAGACTCCCCACACTTTTTTTAGATAACTCATTGGCAAGCTAGCCCACTTGAACCTCTAGATTGGAATAGAAGAGCCATAATTCTTAGCTACTTGACCAAATTGCCCTTCTAGCCTTTTTGGGCCTCTTCCATACTTGTCAACACTGAATTTGTCTTGTTGAAGTCCCAGTGGACTTTGATTTCTCAGCTGAGACCCTACATTATTATACCAAAAAACTTTTAAGTGGTTATGCCACCCAAGATTGTATGCGTTTAAGTAAGGATTATTAATTTTTTGACCTAATTATGCTCCCTTAAAATTGAATTGATGCACATTGTTGAGCAAGTTTTATATATAATAAAACTCTCAATACTTTAAGTATACGAATCATAACTTGTAATATCAAAAGGTATCATTCCTATAAGGAATATAAATAACCAAACAATTTGAATCCAACATTGTCTAATGTATTAAGAATTTGATTTAAATTAAAATAAATAACTAAAATTAAAATAAATAATAAAATGAAATAAATAAGGATTGATAAGCAAGTTGCCAAAATTTAGATTTATCAAAGTTAAAGAAGTAGAAACTATTATATCCTTATCTTGTTTACCTTAATCATGTTGATTTAATTTATGCTTGATTGAAGATCTCTTAAAGATTTGATTAATCTATCTCAAGATCTAATTAAGTAACCCTAATCTAATTTGATATTTATAAATTTGTAATCTTTCAATTCAAAAACTACTCCTAACTTATTTAATTAGATATGAAGCAATCCTATATATAATTAATTTCACAATTAAGATCTCTCTTTAATTGTTTGTTAATTTGATAGTTTTAGGTCTATTAAGTTACCAACTCTTGTTGCATACCTTAACACTAATTACTTGACTCACTCTCCCAATTTATTACCAAGTATAAGCATAACAATTACCAAAAACATTCCTCAATGTTTTGAATTCAACAAGAAATAAGGTCCACAAAATAATTCAAGAACAATCCCTAATATGGATTTGGAAACCCCTATTCATGTTAAACATCTTATAAATCCAAATAAACTTCCAAGAGAATGAAAGAGTTGAAGGAAAAAGAAAGAAAAAAACTAGTTTTTGTCTTAAGCTGAAAATTTAGAATTTCTCTTAAGTGGAGTTGAAAATTTAGAATTTCTCTGAAGCTCTTCTTGATGTCTGCTCTTTGATCACTTTGATGTATGGTTGCTGCCTCTTTTTGGTGTTTTTCATGTTCTTTTATAGTGCACTAGGATTTTAGATTTGCGTTTAGGGTTTCCTTATATTTTTTTAATTCCAAAATAGCCATAAACCCTCAAAACATAAAAAATCGTGCCTAGAAAACCTTTTGGCACAATCATGATTGAAGTCATGATTGTACTTTATGTGATTCAGCAATTCTATCACGATCGTGATCAATGTCATAATCATGATGGAGAGTTATACAGCTCCTATGCACACCTATCATGGTCATTTTCCTTGTACACAATCATGACATCCTTCAGGCTTCCCACATCTTCTTCATCTTTTAGTTTCTTGATTTCCAACACTCTGAAACCCATGAAACACCTCTTGAAACACAAAATTGAGATCAAATTCTTGCTCTAAACTAAACAAACACTTATAATACATACAAACACTAACAATAACACAATTATAAGCCTATATATGTGATAATCATTTAAGAAATACTTAAAAATGCACTTAAACACTTGGAAAAACATATGATAATTTACACCTATCAGTTAGCCCACTCCTATGTTTAAAGGCAATACAGAAATCAGATAAGGTGACCCAATATCACCTTATACCTTTTCTATATGCATTGAAGTATTATCCAGGCTCTTTTCTCATAATATTGACCAAAGAATGTCATTTAAGTTTCATTATAAATGTAAGAAATTGAGTCCATATATCTTATCATCTATAGATGAATTAATTTTATTTTGTGGAGCTACTAGTGACTTAATCAATACCCTTATTCACTCTTTTAAACACTTCTCTATTCTATATAGTCCCAAGTAAACTTTTTAAAAAGTCAACAATTTGTTTCCCACTATTTGGATGAATTGACACTGGAACTTTCATGAATATCAAATCTATCAATCCACAAAGCTCCTTTCAAGTAGTTGTGAATTCTCATCACCATATCAAGACCTACATTTATGAATTGTGCCTCACTCTTTGAATAAATTTCAAAGAGGATTTTAAGTTAGAAGTGTAAAATACTCTTTATACAGGAAGGAGTTAACTTATCTTATCCATTTGTCAACAATATGCATGTCTATTAGAGCTCTCATACGTTCTAGCCTCTCAATCTTATTAAATCTACTAAAAAAAACTACTCAGAAACCTTTTGTAAAGTGGAACAATCCTATTCGAGAATAATTGCTAAAGTCAATTGGAAAACTTTGTTTGGATAAAGAATAAGGGTGCTCTGGGATAAAGTGTATAAGAACTACTAACAAGGTCTTAATGGCTAAAAGAAACTGGAGATTATTCAATGATCCTAAGACCCTGTGGATAAAATAGATGCATAAAGAGTATCTAAATGGAAGCATCCTTTGGAGTATGAAACTTAAAGCTAATACATCTTAAGTATTCTTCCAAATGCTGAAATTTTGAGGCTATTTAGTCAAAGAAATGCAAGCTCATATAGGCATTAGGAAAATAACCAAGTTTTGGTTTGTTAACTGACGTGGGCTTGGTCCCTTTTATCTACTAATCATATTTAATACTCTGCAAATTGCAATTCGTGTCAAAGCAGAAGTAAAAGTGATAATTAAGGATGACAAATGGCGTTGTGGGCATAGATGACTAATCGAGATTTTGAATTCCCTCCCTAATTATAGGCCTAACTCATTTAAGGATGGCTATTTTACACTACAAGAATAAAACCCAATCTGTGACGTATTTAAAACGTCACAGAATCTCCAAAAATGTCACAGATCACCTTTTGCGACATTTTAAAAAAGTAACAAAAAATGTCGCGGATTGTGGTGTAGGCAAAACGTTTCCGTGACGATTTAAGGAAAACATCACAAAAAAACATGCCTTTCTGCGATGTTAAAATAAAACCTCGCGAAATCATTAATATTCCGCGATGTTTCTTAAATCGTCGTGGAAAGTAAGTTTCCGCAACATTTTGGAAAACGTCGTAGAAATGAAGTTTCGGCGACGTTTTAAAAACGTCGTGGAAACTCTTTCCGTGATGATTTAAAAAAGTCGTGGAATATTAATGATTCGGCGACGTTTTATTTTAACGTTGCAGAATATTAACTTTTTGTGACGTTTAGAAAATGCCACGAAATCATTAATATTTAGCGATGTTTTATTTTAACATCGCGGAAAGTCCATGAATCTGCGACGTTTTAAAAAATCGCAGAATGCAACAAAAAATGTCGCAGAATTTCATTCATTTATTTTTTTCTAGAAATAAATTTAATTTAATTTAATAATTTTCCAATTTTAATTTATTTAATAAATGTTTGATATTATTTAATATTGAATTTTATTTATTTATATCAATAATTTTAATAATTATTTATGTATCACAAGAATTTCATTTATGCAGACAAATTACTATTTAATTGCAATTTCCAAACACGTCATCATACATTAATTAATATAAAAACTTTGTCTTAATTTAATAAGATATCAATATGAGTATATATATCTAATCTAAACGAATATTATGTGTAGAGCATAAAAGTTCGAAAAGCTTTTTTTGTTGTTCAAACTCAATTCTTTTTTGCTCGACTTCGGTAGTGAATCGATCCTACATTTGTTCAACTTTTTTAGTCAATTCATCGACTTGAGACTGTAACTCCTGATTAACCTTCTTTGACTCCTTTAGTTCATCTCGAAGTCTCTTTCTGACCGAAGTCCTCCTTTGTGGTCGAGGCCCAACTCCCATGCTAACAACATAATCAGATCTTGTGCCCAAGACTTTGTCACACACTTCACCCATTGTCATTGGATGACCTTGTTCTATTGAATCTGCCAATTCCTCACACATTAATTCTCGAAAAATAAAGAAAATAAACAATTAATTAGATACAAAAATTCATAAATTCTAAAAAATGTTTGTATTTGAACTATGTACTCACCCATTTTTCTCTGCATTCTGTAGTTGTCCATTGACCTTTACTTTCATCATAATGAGTGTGATA
>JANIIA010000003.1:27338768-27359393 GCA_027478495.1 Erythroxylum alaternifolium | reverse complement strand
ACAACCATTGCTTGAAAAAGTTAAATAAAATCCCGCTTTATTAAGACATGAAACAGATACAATGTTTTTAGTCACAACAGGTACATAATAGCAATTTTATAAAACTAACTCTAGCCAACTAGGAAGATACAAACCATATGTCTCTACGGCTAATGTAGCAACTGTTGCTCCATTTCCCACACGTAGGTCCATCTATCCCTTCTTAAGCGATCTACTATCCTTGAGACCCTGCATATCAACACATATGTGTGAGCCAAATCTGATATCTAATACTAAAATGTTATGATCAGAAATATTATTAACCTCAATGACAAATATCATACCTAAAGTAGACAGTAGGGCATCTAATGCCTTCTTCTGCTTCAGTGACTCTAGATAAGCTTTGTTGTTCCTCTTTCAATGTCCTTCCTTTTTGTAATGGAATCATATCCCCTTTGGTTCTGTCTCTTTTGCCTTCTTCTTAGCTACACCTCCTACTGGCTTCTTGGACTTCTTCTTCTTTCGGTTCTTCTTTCAAGAACCAGAAGAAAAGTCCACCAGCATCATAGCCTTACTATCTTTCATGACAGTCTGCTTAGTTGTTTTAAGCAGATTACTCAGCTCAGGTATTGTTGTGGATATTTGATTCATCCAATACTTAAGTACAAACTATGAATAACTATCGGTTAAACTAGTCAGAATTAAGTCTATACTTAATTCACCATCTATTATAAAGCCCAAACTGGCTAATCTCTCAATATGTCCTTTCATCTTCAGCACATAGTGCACTGGAGATGATCCCTCAGCCATCTTAGAACAAAAAAGCAACCTTGAGGTCTCGAACCTTTCAGTCTAAGCTTGCTCATCAAACAGTTCCCTCAGATGGTAGACTATGGTATGAGCATCCATAGCCTCATGCTGCTTCTACAGTTTTGGTGACATAGAGGCCAACATTATACAGCTAGCCAACTCACTATCATCCAGTAACTTCTTATAAGCTTTCTAATTTTCATCAGATGCATCGACAGCAGGAGATCGGGAAGTGGTTCATTTAGGATATATACTAGTTTTTCGAATTTAAGAACAATTCTCAAATTCCGTAGCCAATCTAAGAAGTTAGGCTTTGTGAGTTTGTTGGAATCTAATAGAGAGTGTAAGTTCACACTAGAAGACATCGTGGCGATTCAATAACCTAGAAGAACGAGAGAAAGTGTTAGAATGTACATTAATGCATATAGATAAGGGCTTCAATCACATGCATTATAGGTCCCATTATTCTAATTCAAATCCATAGCCCTCACTATGAATTCGAGAAAACTTATGGTTTTCTTAATGGGTTGATATCTGATATCACTAAGAATGATCTTGGGTTTGCCCAACAAGCCACCTTAGGTCACTCGGTAAGTATCATTCATACCAATTGCATTCAGTTATGCAACTATCTACTTATGCCATCAACTATTGAGTTAACACTCTCATTAGGTTGTCAACTCTTGATTTGTATACATCTCACATATATTACCCAACTTCACCTCTATCCACGTTGACCATAGGTTTGCCCAACAAATCAACACTTTCAGTTAGGACTAACCCATTAATCCAGAAATCTAATTTCTATGGTTTGAACATATTCATTTAGAGCAGGCTTGGATTTGCCCAATAACCCAACTCTAAAAGAGCTTTGGTTCTTGCCATATCAATGGAAGGTGTAAGTCCTAATATCTAGTTGAGGGATTTGTCCTTTGGTCTCATCACTACTTGGATGATCTTGTATATGTATATCACATATATACATTCAAATTATGGACAACTCAATTAAATTGAGCCTATAACCATAACTACCCTTAAAATGCATCTAATGTATGTATCATACAAAGGAGGTTTAATTTAGGTTGTGACTTGACTATGCATTTAAAGTTTGTGATTCGATTCAACTCTTAAACTGAATCAGGTACTAAAGTTAGTCTCGACTAATTCAAATTATGAATGTTATTCGATTAAGAACCCTAAAATTCAATAATTTTGATGTCCATATCAAACACTTTAATCTATGTATATTTGCCTTTTTTATAGTAACACTAGAAATACTATGCTCTACTTGGATTAATTATAAATTAATCCCTAGGGTTTCCAAAATTTTCATACATCAATTAGTCATTCATAATATCCCTAGGTCATCTCAAATTTATCTAAACAATTTCAGTAAAAGCTAAAATTATCTTAATGGCCAAAATTGTCAAGATAAATAAGTTAACCTATTAGACACTAAAGAGATTGATCCAATGTTCAAAAGATTTCTAGAACCCTTATTTCAAGCACATGCATTAAGCATGCTATTTCCATCAAAATAATACATTTCTTATCACATAAGAACTTTATTAAGGTTTTATAACCGAAATGTATACACTATTAGTCATTAAGTAAGTCAACTCCATCAGCTTTCAAAAAGTTGACCAATGTTGACTTTGACTTGATTTAATAATTGAATCAAATTCAATTAATTCTGGAAAAATTCCAGAGTCTTATAATCATTCTAAATGTATCTAATAAAAATTCCAAAGCCTAATTCTTAGCAATTATTTATTAGTAAATAGGAATTAGCAAGTACATCATATGTGTATGACACTTGTCATATTACTTCTAACACTAGTCAAACTTTACATCATGCATGCATAAGATAATCACTTTAACAACAAGTTTCATGCAACTCATACACGTGGCAACATCTCATCTTGAATGTGCATGCATAAAATTCATAAAAACAATTTTTATAAAATTAATATGGAATTTACAAGCATGCATGTTCATTAGATTTCCAAAATTTCCCAGAACTTCATACATGCATTAGGCTGAAACTAAACTTGTAATAAAATAGCAAATGACATTAAATTGCATTTTTCTTGAACAGAAACATAACATAACGCCTTATAAACATTTCTGTGAAAGAAAATCAGAAAATAAAATTTTCTAGAATTATTACAAAATTTTCAAAATCAGCATATGCATTTAGTTTTTCAAAAATTTCTAAAAACCAACATATGAAGAGTCTGGATATTAATTCGAAATAAAATAGCAAAGGACATTTAATTGCAATTGCCTTTGAACAAAACATGAAATAATATCTTAAAAACATTTTTTCAAAATCATGGAACAAGTTTTCTACATTTTACACGAGTTATTCTAAATCAACATGAAACAAGTTTTCTACATTTTACACGAGTTATTCTAAATCAACATGCATGTCAGTCACAAACCAACAAACACTTTGCTCATATTCAATACATCATCTAATACATGCATAAACTTGCTCTGATACCACTATTAAGGTTTGCCATAGATGCATGCATCATATGCATGAGAATGCAGCAAAGTGTCGAAATGTAAATTCTGACACCATGACAAACCTTAAAAGCTAGAATCATACATGCATGCATGGTTATGTAAACAAACATGAAATATAAAACTTTTTACCTTTTGTTTCTCCTCCTTTCTTGTTTCTTCTCCTTATTTAGGTTGTTGCAAACACCAAACCCTTCCTTGATCACCTAAGAACATGCAAAGATCAAGAAGAAACAATGTGTAAGGAAGATAGGACACCAAACTTGATGAATTCAAGTAGATGTTCAAATGGGAGATAGATTAAGATTATCTTGCATACATGTAGATTTAAGCAGAAATTGCATAAATTGCATGAAGATAACTTAATAACTCTTCTCTCTCTCTCTCTAGAACTCTTCTAGAGCACTTTCTCTCTCACTTGAGTGTGTTAGAAATAGTAAAAGCTTCTATATATAAGTGAAAAACTCACTTATGTATCATCTGTTGACGCTTCGGTCACGATCGTAGCCTATGAACCACAATCTTGGCCTACTTAAAACTAGCCAGGCCACGATCGTGGCCTACTTAAAAATAGTCTTACACACTTTATTTTTTATCTGATCTTTTATGAGTGTGACCCTTAAGTTTTCGGTTATTTTAGGCACTTGAATTAACTCTTAATTCAAACAAATCATAGAAGATTTAATGCCATTTGAATTAATTCTTAATTCAAGCAAATAATGAAGGGTTTTATGATGCCAATTTACTAGAATATAAGTGGACTAACACACAAACTCTTCAATAGTTAATTATTTAACTTACGAACCTTTCCATAGACAATTAACATACAATTCATCCTTTCACCATACTATACCCCACTTGATTCGGAGTATGGGCTATGTGTCAACTTCTACTAGACTGACTACGTCACATCTAGTCCAAGTGATATCAGTTCTTATCCTGAGATCTCATTACTCTATGTGTCATTAAAGACTCTCTTCATGACATATAACTACTCTGGTCGAAGACTCCTGAGTAATGAACCCAACAAGAGGCCAAGGGTATCATCCCCTTCTATCAGGAGTGGTGAATCCTTTATTGGCTACCCAATTACCTTCGAATACCAATAGTTGTACCCAATCACTAGCCTAAAAGTGACCTTGTCTTGAGGTAACAAGGAATGATGTCAAAGCACAAGATCAGTATCCAAGATATCTTTAAGTACCTCAAGTCTAAGGATATTTGCATCTTTGCTATAATGAGATTAATCATTGACATTCGATAGATCATCCATATGATAATCTCATTGCGGGACATCTGATGTACTTACTACCCTTAGTAAGCATCCACATGTTAACTCTCAACATCTCATGCTTACAGTTTGTGAGATCCACTGCTTGATCAAATCAAGGAGTATAATAAGTGCTAGTCTATCTGGATTAATAAGGTCTTGTCTTATTAATCCTATGACTAGGATTATTTAGATACTAACATAATTACACATGATATGAATCTCATTATCATGATCTCATCATGATTTCCTTCATGCTGTGTTTTGTATCATGGACTTCATTAATTCAATTTAAGATCAATATCAATTCATATATAAACGAATATCAAATCAATGAAAAATGCCTTTCGCTTTATTAATTAAAATAATGTTTTTAAAAAAGTGCTAAAGGTGATTGCCTTTAGAGCACTACTCTAACAGTGCCTTTTTCATTGTCCTGTATCTATTATAGATATCGGGCTCATTAATAACTGTCCTGTATCTATTGGAAATACCGAGCTTATTATACATAGTGAGCTAGTAGCTCTTACCACATTCTAAGCTTGAAGCTCTTTTCCACTGGCGACTTCGATCACAACTACCTTTATGTTATCATGTATTCATGTAATGGAATGCATCACATGTATTCAGTCAATCAATTATGCTCAATCTTACATATTCATATTCACTATCACAATCTCATTCACATTTATCATCGGACCGTAGTCCGACATTCAACATTTAAATTGAGAATCACTTATTCAATCAAATTCACATTCAATGAGCACTTCCAATATGTTTTACATGCATCAAATGCCTCGGACATTTAATTTCTGGAATTAACACAATCACAGTTATCATAATAATTTAATACAAAATTTAAAGCAAACAATTAATCATGTGAGATCATCTAGGTTACTCATAGTTCGCTCCAGATAGCTTATTGCCTCGAGGTGCTGGCAATGTCTCGATGCAGTCGCTCTAATTGCTCTTTTATATCATGCAAACATGCACATTTACATATTACTAATTTGCACATTCATATAAGTACTCATTTATGAACATATGTATATGTGTTATGCACAATATATGCTCAATGAAAATCCCGGGTACATTTCCTTAAGACATATCTCATAATCAATTTACATCATCTTTCAATCATTCTTTAATACCTAATACTCTTTACTCACTTTAATCACCTGATTCATCATCAATTAGGTTCATTCAAGATCTCATTCCAGTCTAAATACATTATATGGAAGCACCCTAACATTAATTGATTCAAACATCACTTAAAAGACAACTCTTTTTCTCCATAGGTCTGCCTACGATCATGGTGTCCCTACCATGTTTGTGAAAGAAACTTTTGGTACTGGCCACTATCGTGGTGGTCCTGCCATGATCGTGATAGAAACATTTTCTGGCTAGGCCACGATCATGAAAAACTTATTTTTGTCAAGTCACGATCATGGGGTGAGGGCCATGATCGTGCCCTGCGATTTCTTCCTCCATTCACACGAATTCAATACATATATTAACTACCATTTCACTCCAATTATACCCAAATTCATCTCCTCTAATGCAACATCATTTCATACTAATTCAACTTCCAAATTGATTGCATTAAACTCTCTAACATCTATTCATTTTATTCACCATTACCAACTTAATCTCATCATTCATGAAATCCTATCTCTTTCCATAATATATCACATTCATAAGGCATCAAACAATTCATTTCCATAATTCATCACTTAGAATTCATAACCTCTTTATTTCTACCTCAATTACCCATGTAAAACATTCACAAAACAAGTCACATAAGGTCATTAATCAAAACCACGAAAACAGGACATGAACATGTCCTTATGTTCTTCAATGTTTCAACACCCATTCATAACACAAAAACAAGATATAACTCTATTTACTTCATCTACACATCACCATATTTTAACTTCCTTTTTTATAATCATTCATCTCTTAATCTATTATCATAAATGCCTTTTTATTAAGCAACTCATGAACAACATTAACATACTAAATCTAAAACACAATCTCTTCATTATTACTCATTATACTCCCAAAGAAACAAGACATCAATATTCTCATTCTTCATCCACAATACACATATATAATGAACACTATTCTTATGATCATTTAATATCAATTAATCACCATATTTGTTTCATATACGACTACCCATAAAGATCAAAGCATAACTTACTTGATAAAAACTTCAAAATCTTCAAGATATCAATTAACCCTAGCTTTCTCCTCTCACACGAACATCATCATGGACGTTGGGAGGATTAGGTCTTTTAGTGAAAAAGAAGAAAACAAAAAGATGAAAGCAACAATTGATAGATGAAAGCAAGGTGTAACATTGATAAAGATTTGGTAAAATCAAAATCGTGAAGAAGAAAGCCACGAAGAAGATGGAAGAAATTAACAAATGAGAGATAACAAAATGCTTGTCTTTCACTAGAGAGAGTCGTATAGGATGAGTGGGAAGTGGTAGTAACACTTTTAACTACCACTTGTCACTTTCCTATGATCACTTTTGGACCCTTGTTAATAACCAGTCTATTTGTCTCTAACTTCTAATCCAATTTTCTCCCAATTTTCAACAACACTTAATAATAATTCCTAAGGTCATTCATCAATTATTTCCATTTTCATCCATCACTTATTTCTACTACTATATGTCAACTATCCTGTCACTTGACATTTTTCCTAGTCCAAAAAAATTACTCAAAATTTTCCTGAAATTTTCAAAATTTTATCAAAAATTATAAATCAACAATTATTATCACCAAATAAAATTTTCAAGATATATAACCCACAATTCATATAAAAAATCACATTTATAAATCAATTATACCCGAAAAAAATGTCAATGAATGCATAAACAGTTATTGTAATATGCACCAATCAATTTCACATGTATGTGTATAATATTATGCATGAGCATAAAATGCATTTTCCTAATTTCTCATTTCTACTTCTCTTATGTACAGCATTCTAAGGTTCTAACCCTTAACATGGGATAACGGGATGTTACATCTTGACCTGTTGATATCAAAATGGGATGATTTTAATTGGAGATCAAACTACATGCAGATGTCTACAATTTTCATAGAGGAATCGAATTTGAGTTCTGTCTCTAAAGGTTTTGAAATTTGGCTTGAAGTTGAGTTCTGGTTGTCCTTGTTTGAGAATAGTCTGTAGTATTTTAGATATAACTCTCAGAATAATGAACCTAATTGCATTAACTTTATGTCATTAGAAACTTAAGACATAGAGGAACATTGTTTTAGAAGAATATATTACCTAAAAACCTCATTTTTTATATCATAATGGCCATACAAAACTGACATAAGATTGCGGTTGGTTGCTCCCCACCTCCTGACAATAGGGCTCCCAGAATTCATTCTGCCTCTGCCACGACCTCTTTGTCTAGACCTACTAGCTTGATTCTGCTAGACAGTAATTTCTGTGACTACTCCTCCTCTCCTTCCAGACGGTGCTCCATACACAACAGAGTAATCCCTAATTTAATGATCAAAAGAGCTGTACCGAAGGTAAGCTCTTGTCAATTTCCAGCATTCACCATTGTGCTTCTTCTCACAGTGCTCATAATTGGGTAACTGACCCAATACTACACCTCTTCTATTACCATACTGTATAGAGCTACCCTTCTGTCTGAACCCCGATTGTCTTGATCTAGTCAGTGATCTAAAAGCTCGGTTCTAACATTTGTTAAACCTTCTGCCAGAACCACCCTGAGATTCACTGGGCCTTTTCAATCTAGACTCTGATCTATATTCAGACTGATTGTCATTCAACAATTGCCCGATTCGGATCGAAGCAGCCCGTAGTTTTGTAAAACTACCCAGATTAGAAATGGCTAACCTCGTCCAAATCTCCATATTCAACCCATCTTTGAATCTCTTGCACTTGTCTTCATCAGCAAGAATCAAGGCAGTAGCATAACCCATCAGTTCATTAAACTTAATCTCATATTATGCCATAGATAAACTTCCTTGCTTTAAATCCAATCCTTCATCTTTTTGTCCAGGTATATTTTGTGCATGTGGTTCTCCTTGAAGACTCTCAAAAAGTCTTCCCACCTCAAGTTACAAGGCCTGGTGATACTGCCCAGAACAGTTTTCCACCACTGATATGTTGGGCCTTGCAATAGGGAAACTGCATAGTCGAACTTCTCGTCTGACCCATAATCCATCTGATCGAAAATTCTCTATGTTCTCTCAAACTATCCCTCAGCCTCTGTAGGGTCTGTATTTTCGTAGAAGTCCATCATAGTTTACCGTACCTCCTTTCCCTTCTCTCGGGAATTCTTAGAGGCATTCTTTCAGGTTGAGATACCGAAGACTCCCTACTAGCTCCTACTAATCCTAGGTCAACTGATTGTCCAACTTGATTACCTATGGTGGATGACTTATAATAGACAATAACTTCAATTATTATCCGTATTTCTCACGATATTTCTTGTCTAACTTTCCTATATAGCCCTATAGATGCCAACCTGGCTCTAATACCAAGAACTGAAGCACCCCACTTCCATTCGACACATGCCCATTGGCCCATCAGACGATCGAGCACATACTTGATGAAGGTGGCACGCTAACTACATCACTTTCACTTATCTCATGGTATCATAATTTAAAAACATAAATATCACAGAGATTAAAAACCTAAATTCCTCATCTCATATCATAAAACGTGATATAAAATGTAGCATTACATAAAATATCCATGTGTACACATTGTCAATGACCTATCAGAGTCTATAGCTTTATTTACAAAACATGCTACATATACGAGGAATTATATAAAAAGTTTATCTAAATTCTTCAGTCCCAACTAACTGACCTTTGAGCCATTTCTTCTATCCCAAAAACAGTACAAGATCTCTTCTAAGTTGTATTAGAAGCTAAGTCACCTCTCTTAAACCTGAAAGGTCAATGTTCCAATTTTGGTGAGTTTTGCGAACTAAATGAGTTAACCATCCTCAATGGTTAACCTATATCTCATAACACATCATTTCATATAATCACATAATTCACATCTTTCATTTATCATCATGTAACATCAGGAACCACTTTGATAACAATTTTCACATTTCTCATTCAACATAATTCGACAATACATTGATATCATTCAAAACATACTTATCAATGTATATGCAATGCTCATGACAGTCACATTCATTTATTTCATTGTTGTTATCGAATGCCTTTTCCACTATCCCATATCCATTGTGGATACCGAGCTTGTTAATAGTTGTACCGTATTTGTTGGAAATACCAAGCTCATTATACATAGTGAGCCAGAGGCTCTTACCACATTACGAGCTTTATGCTCTTTTTCACTGGCAACTTCGATCACAACTTTCTTTGTGTTATCATGCATTCATGTAATGGAATGCATCACATGTATTTAGTCAATCAATTCTGCTCAATCTTACACATTCATATTCACTATCACGATCTCATTCATATTTATCATCGAACCTTGGTCTGACATTCAACATTTAAATTGAGAATCACTTATTCAATCAAATTCACATTCAATGAGCATTTCCAATATGTTTTACATACATCAAACACCTCAGACATTTAATGTCCAGAATCAACACAATCACAGTTATCATAATAATTCAATACAGAATTTAAAGCAAACAATTAATCATATGAGATTATTTAGGTTACTCACAGTTTGCTCTAGATAGCTTATTGCCTCGAGGTCTTGGTAACGTCTGGATGTAGTCACTCTAATTGCTCTTTTATGTCATGCAAACATACACATTTACACATTACTAATTTGCATATTCACATAAGTACTCATCTATGCACATATGTATACATGTTATGAACAATGCATGCTTAATGACAATCCCGGATACATTTCCTTAATACACATCTCATAATCAATTTACATCATCTTTCAATCATTCTTTAATACCTAATACTCTTTACTCACTTTAATCACCTTATTCATCATCAACTAGGTTCATTCAAGATCTCATTCCAGCCTAAATACATCATATGGAAGCACCCTAACACTAATTGATTTAAACATCACTCAAAAGACAACTCTTTTTCTCCATAGGTCTACCCTCGTGACAGAAACATTTTTTGGCCAGGCCATGATCATAGTGTAAGGGAAACGATCGTCACAAAAATTTATTTTTGTCATGTCATGATTATGGGGTGAGGGCCACGATCGTTCCCTACAATTTATTCCTACCATGATCGTGGTAGTGCTGGCTATAATCATAGAGGTCCTGCTATGATTGTGATAGAAACATTTTTTGGCCAGGCCATGATAGTGGTGTAAGGGCCACGATTGTGACAGAAATTTATTTTTGTCATGTCATGATTGTAGGATGAGGTCCACAATCGTTCCCTACAATTTCTTCCTCCATTCACATGAATTCAATACATATATTAACTACCATTTCACTCCAATTATACCTAAATTCATCTCCTCTAATGCAACATCATTTCATACTAATTCAACTTCCAAATTAATTGCATTAAACTCTCAAACCTCTATTCATTTTATTCACCATTACCAACTTAATCTCATCATTCATGAAATCCTATCTCTTTCCATCATATGTCACATTCATAAGGCATTAAACAATTCATTTCCATAATTCATCACTTAGAATTCATAACCTCTTTATTTCTACCTCAATTACCCATGTAAAACATTCACAAAACAAGTCACATAAGGTCATTAATCAAAACCACGAAAACAGGACATGAACATGTCCTTATGTTCTTCAATGTTTCAACACCCATTCATAACACAAAAACAAGATATAACTCTATTTACTTCATCTACACATCACCATATTTTAACTTCCTTTTTTATAATCATTCATCTCTTAATCTATTATCATAAATGCCTTTTTATTAAGCAACTCATGAACAACATTAACATACTAAATCTAAAACACAATCTCTTCATTATTACTCATTATACTCCCAAAGAAACAAGACATCAATATTCTCATTCTTCATCCACAATACACATATATAATGAACACTATTCTTATGATCATTTAATATCAATTAATCACCATATTTGTTTCATATACGACTACCCATAAAGATCAAAGCATAACTTGCTAAAAACTTCAAAATCTTCAAGATATCACTTAACCTTAACTTTCTTCTCTCACATGAACATTATCATGGAAGTTTGGAGGATTAGGTATTTTAGTGAAAAAGAAGAAGACAAAAAGGTGGAAGTAGCAATCGACAGATGAAAGCAAGGTGTAATGTTGAGGAAGATTTGGTAAATCAAATCGTGAAGAAGAAGAAGAAGAAAGCCAAAAAAAGGATGAAAGAAATTAACAAGTGAAAAACAACAAAAAAATGGTTGTATTTCACTAAAGAGAGTCGTATAGGATGAGTGGGAAGTGGTATTGACACTTGTCACTTTCCTATGGTCCCATTTGGACCCTTATTAATAACTAGTCTATTTGTCCCTAATTTCAAATCCAATTGTCTCCCAATTTTTAATAACATTTAATAATAATTCCTATGGTCATTCATCAAGTATTGCCATTTTCATCTATCACTTATTTCTACTACTATCTGTCAATTACCCTACCATTTGGTATTTTTCTAAGTCCAAAAATTACTCAAAATTTTCAAAAAATTTCTAAATTTCACTAAAAATTTCTAGATCAATAATCACAGTCCCAAATCAATTTTCCAGACAATAAATCAACAATTTATATCATAATTACATTAAAATCGATTACACCTTGAAAATGTCAATGAATGCATGTACAATCATTATAATATGATCAATAATCAAATTCACGTGTATGTGTATGCTATTCGATGCATAAGCATGAAATGCACTTTCTAACTTCTCAATACTATCTCTCATCTACAATATTCAGGCTTAATATGGGATAACGGGATGTTACAGTAGGTTATGATGTGGGCATTTCCTTTACAAGTCTTTATATCTTTCCCACACTTCGTAAATCAACTGTCCATCACCTAACTGAAAGTTAATGATATTTTTAGTTTTGGTGACGGGGAAGTATCTATCTAAAAATGCATGTACTAATTGGTCCCATTTGGTGATGTTGGATGGCCTGATGGAGTGGTACCAAGCCTTTACTTTATGCTTTAAAGTAAAAGGGAAGAGTCTCATTCTCACTGCATCTTTTGACATCCCATAATATCGGAAGATATCAGCAATTTTGAGGAAGTTCACGATATGTGCAATGGGGCCTTCATTTGTCAATTCATAAAATTGCACATTTATCTGTAACATATTCAGAAGGGCTGGTTTGATTTCGAAAGAGGCTGCTTGGGCCAGTGGCCTAGCCACACCTTAACTTGCTGCATTGAAGCTTGGCCTCATAAAGTCCATGAGAATTCTCAATTGATTCCTTTGTTTTGCTTATAGATCGAACTTTTGATTATATTCTTCCACCATTGGTTCCTCAATTGCTTCTTCTTGACATTTGGCTTTTTGGATTGCACGCTTTAGATGAGTGATATCAAGTGTCAAATCTTCAATTATCTTATTTATACTTCTTGTGGCTCTTATGTTCATGCAAGTGCATGAACATATGAGGGGTAAAAGCCTTAAACTAAAATAACTAAAAACGCCTTAGACTAAAAAGAACTAAACTAATCCTACTCCTCCCCGGTCAAGTCTTATAATTTATACCCCTCAATTACTGCAAGTGTACAGGTCGTAACTTGTAGTATTTCAAGGGTCGAACCCATGAGAAGGGTAAACTAATCTAATCCTAGGTTATTTAAGGCTCATAAATAAAAAAATGAAACAAGAATATAAACACGGGAATTTTATTTCAAGAATTCAACTCAAGAAGTTAATAAAAGCAAGAATTGAAATTGAGCAACACAAAAGGTCATTGTGGAAATTAATTAAGAGAAAATAACAAGTTAGAAGAGAGGAAATTCTACCTATCATTAATACTAACCTAGCCAATTATGTGTTATTAGGGTGTCGGTTCTAAACTATCGTCAGGGAATTACCCTCTCTCGAGTTATAATCCCATACCCTAAGTCATTAATTCTAATTAAATTATGAATTGTAATATCTCAATTAACAAAAGACCCATAATTAAAATTATATTGGAAGTTCTCTACTAAACTACAGAGTCGATTTCGAGTCTGAAAGATCTGAAAAATCCCTTGAAAACTTAAGACAAGACTATTGTACATATATCTGTCACGTAAGCCATGATCATGACTGGGAGTTTTTGCTTCTATCACGATCATAGCCTATAACGCCATGATCGTAGCTCCTTACTCTTGCTTTTGTCACGATCCTGGCCTTGGATTATTTCTTGGGTCTTCTCCAAATCTCCTCTAATTGCCCTGAAACATTAACAAACACATCAAGGCACCTCATAAATATAAAATTGAAGCTCAACATCATGTTCCAATCCACAAAACACTTAAAATACAAATACTTACTAACTAACACGATTCTAACCTAAACATACACTAAACAATCAAATTAACAACCAAACATAAAGTAAACTACCCATAAAAACACGGTGCAATCTACACCTATCATGTGTACTTATTTAGAATGCTAAGTTTGTATCCTATGCTTCTAGGCAATTGAAGAAGCATGAGCAGAATTACCCCACCCACGATATAGCTAGCAGTAGTGGTTTTTGCATTGAAAATTTAGAGGCATTACTTGTATGGCATTCCCTGTAGGATTTTTGTTGATTGCAAAACTAATTCACTAGTTTTACACTCAAAACTGCAAGTATAAGGGGTGTAACTTATAGTAAAGAATAGATATCGATCCCTTAGAGATTGTGCTTATACATTACTTAATTTTGGCTGTTTCATTTGAGAACCAAATTTAATGAATATAAATTGAAAAAATTAAATTAAATCAAACCATTAATAACGAATGAATGATAAAGTAAAGTGCAGAAACTTAGAGTACTAGATTTAACAATTATAGTTCACTTTTTCCCTATCTTATCTCCCTCCTACCTTGTTAATTGAATTGTGCCTCACCTAAGATGTCCTAATATATTAACTACCCTCTCTCAAGGTGTAATTAATCGTCCTTAGCCAAATTAAAGGGAAATGATTAAGCAATCTCTCAATCTACAAAATCAGTCCACCAATCCAACTAGTTCTAAAGTTATCCTATTGGTAATCAACTAATTAGCCAAGATCTCTCTCTAGCTAATCAATTAACTTAATGAATGTAGGTCTATAGAGTGCCAATTCTAATTGCACAGCCCTACACAATTTACCCAACTCAGTTTCTTAATATATTGCAAGATATAATCTCAACATTCATCTAAAGCAACATTAATTCAAATCAACAAAGTAGGAGTTTAACAAGTAGTGCAAAAGTAATCTCTATAAATAAATTAGTCACTCATAATGACATTAACAACCCCAACAACAAAAAAATCCATCATAAAGATGCTAGAAGAGAAAAAGGAATAAAAATAGATGAAGCAAGCACCTCTCCTTCTTTGCCCAAATCTGGAAAATCTGGAAAATCTGGAGTTGGTATGCTCTTTGCCTAATTTGGAATGGAAATCTTGATTCTCTACCTCTCTCTGGGCTCTAAATTTGTTTTTTAGCTCTAGGAGGCAGGTTCTCCCATCACACCCATAGCCCTAGGGATTTGTGCCATTATATATAACAAGACAAGTCACAAAACCCTAAAAATAAGTGAAACTTGCATGTTTTTTTAACTCTAGTTTCTACAATTGTTGTAATTAGCACGAATCCCATAATCGTGGGTTCTTGTTCTATAGCTCCTCCATTTCTCTTTTCCTCTCCTGGTCCCTAACTTACTCACAAAGGTGGTCACCCTCCATTCCTATACCAAAATTATAAATTCTTACCCTAAACCCACATCAAACATAAAAGAACAACCATGAAACTAAACAAAAACACACAAAATAAGTCCTAAAACATAACAATAACAATAACAACTTATTATGTAAGAAACTCATGCCAAACACCTAGAAAAACACACTCTAGTGTACAACTATCAACTTCCCCACGCTTAAATCTTTGTTTCTCCTCAAGCAAAATCAAACACAGCCAATCAATTCCATCACGTCATTTTTCATAAATATCAAAGCATGCAATCCTTCAAAGTTTGGCTAACTCAAATGTCAAGCTACTATACATATCATAACTACTTTTCATCAGTGTACATAAGTAAACTCAAATTATGGCATCATCACTCAAAGATAAGTATAAACGTAAAATGAATCTTCCCTATGATTTCACTCATTTCTCTCAAGTGTTTGATGGTTAGTGTTTCACTCAAGCTCCTGATAGGACACTACACTACCATAGACTTACTAATACACCAATTCTCCTCTACAATGATTACATGCATAAATAGATCAAAAGGACTTGCTTTAAGTTATAATATGGTAAGGGTTAAGGTTGGTCAAAAGGGTACAGGGTTTAACACAAGCATTCATAAAGTAATAAGTGGATAAGGGATAACGAAACATATTTTTGAGATACATAAATGTAAATATACTACTACTTTGCACTTACTGATTCTACTAAAACGTTCTTCCTTTTTTGTTTTTTGAAATGAGATAAGTGATACTTCTACTCTTGGATCACATTGCATTTAGATGTTATTTTGTTCATTGTTTCTTTTTTAAACTAGTGCATCACTTAATACTTTACTAAACTTATGAATGGGTAGGCTAATGGGATTTTGGGTTTTTAAATGTGGGGTGTTTTGAAGAAATAAAAGAGTTAAGGCTCAATGGGGGTAGCAAGGGATAATTAAATTTAGGTCATTTAAACTAAAGGTTAACGTAAAAAAGGACCTTAATCATCTCTATAAAGCATGCATTCAATAGATTCAAACCGATTCAAAGCAAGTTCTAAAGGTAATAACCTAAGGATGTATCACATAAACAAAGAAATAAAATGACTATAAATGGAGTCATATAGGCTCAATTCCTCATTGGCTTAAATGAAATTTCATTATGCATCTCTACACTACCTTATTACTCAAGTGTCAAATTTTGATTAAGCTTATGCAACCAACTATTTTTCATCACTCAATATGGTTCACTCTCTACTCCAGTAGCTTGATCCAAGTTCAAGCATACATTTAATCTCATTCCAAGTAGCTTGACAGAATCTCATGGCAAAATAAATGAAAATGATTCAAGTGGGGTTCCTTTGCTAACACAAAACAGTAAGCTAATATGCCTAAAACATGCATCCTAATTAACAAAATGCAAATAGTGACTAAAACAAACTAAAATAGTGCAATTGACAAAGAAAATGCCACCTCGTCATACTTGGACAACACATTCTCCTCAATGTGATAAGGCAACCATAAAAGGAAACCACAACAAAAACCCAAGATCAAACAAACAAGCAAGTAAAACAACTAATAAGGTAAACAAAACAAAATAAAAAGTAAAGGGTAAGAAAGCTTCATAGATATTGTGTTGGTGAAGGTGTAGGGGAAGGGACTTCAATGCTCTTCATCTGGATGAACTTGAGGAATTTCTTTTTAATGTACCACTGCTCCTTATGCACTTGTCTCATCTAGGTATAGATCCCATTAATTTACAGCATCATTTGTTGATAGCTTTCATCCATTTTGTTAAGGAATTGTTAGAACTTGTCAACATCTATTGCTATGGTTGGTTTTTCTCCAACTGCTTCTTTTTGGGGCTCGGGGGGCACCTGAGAAGAGGATGGTTGAGAAGTGGCTATACAATTCAAAGAGCAAATGAATGACAGTATAGTCTAGCCTATATGCATGGCCACCTATCCTAAACTAGAATGTGTCCATTTTAGCATTGTAGTGCATAGTGGTGAAAAATCCTATACTCATCATAGGGCATGTCAATACATCATAATGAATTAAACAACCAAACTAATATTTGCAGCCAACCTTTCAATGTTATGCCTTAGTCCTAGAGTTTCTAACAGGTTAAAATCGAAGTACCTAGGAGGCAATAACTCTCTATCCTTAAAATCTCAGAATCTTATACCCTCTTCTTCCAAAAAAGGGAATGGGCACGAAAAGTTGTCGCCATATCACATTTACCTTCTCTGGAGACTTGGAGGAGCAGTTGGTTGGTTGGTTTATGGGTTAGAAGCTTCCTTGGAGGCATTTAAGGAGAAAAACCTACAAAAAGAGTCAAAAGAGAGATTAGCATATTTTTTAAGGAGAAAGAGAGAAAAACTTACCTAATCCTTGGACTCTTGAGTGGGTAATGTGAAATAAGTATTAAGGGCGTGAATAATGATCGAAAAAGTGGAGAAAACACCAAGATTGATTTGTGAGGTTTGGGTGATTGGGTTTCGGGTTTTAAAGTGAGAGAATGTGAAAAGATGAGAAAACAAGAAAGGAGGGTTTTTTTTTGGTTCTTCAGGCTGGGGAACTCACGATCATAGGAATCCATATACTTCCCACAATCGTAGGTTAAGGTTCCATAAGCTTTTTGAAGAGCTTTCCCACAATCTTGGGAATACCTAATCTTAATTTTCCAGCTTTTTAGCTCTCTTCTAAGCTTAGTATGCATTCTTAACATTCAACCAACCTACAAACACATCAAAATCACCTAACTAACAAGAAATTTGAAAAGAAAACAAGTTAAAACTTAAACAAAACCCAAGTAAACACTAAGAGATCATAGCATAATCAAACCAAACATAATGAAAACTAAACAAATGAAACAAACAAGTAAATAAAGACGAACAAAAGAAAGGTAAATATGCTAAGTTAAGGTCATTAGCTTGACCATCCCACATGCATTCACGAAAGAATGGAAGAAAGGAAAGAGATGACTTCCCTTTCTTGTGAGTATGTCCCTCATAGTATGGCTTGCACCCATGCCCATTGACCTTGAATGCTTCACCCTTGTCATTTTCCAACTCCAAAGCTTTATAGGAAAACACTTGAAGGACCTTAAGGGGTCCACTCCATCTTGACTTGAGCATTATGGGAAATAACCAAAGTCATGAATTGAATAAAAGCACCAAGTCCCTACTCTTAAACTCCTTCTTTTTAATATGAGCATCATGCTACTTTTTTTGCTCTTTTTTTGTATAACTTAGCATTGTCATAAGCTTCAAATCTCAGCTCTTCCAATTGATCAAGTTGTAACAGTCTCTTCTCACCCTTCAGCGTCCAATCCTTATTCAACTTCCAAATTGCTCAATAGGCTCTAAGCTTTAACTCGAAAGGTAAATGGCAAGCATTACCATACATAAGTCTATATGGAGTAGTACCTATGGGTGTCTTGAAGGATGTCATATATAACCAAAGTGTAGCATCTAACTTTAAAGCTTGATCTTTCCTTAAAGTGCTAACTACCTTCTCCAAAACCTTCTTCCATTCTCTATTCACCACTTCTACTTGGCCACTCATTTGTGGATGGTAAGGAGTCACCACTCGATGATGCACATTATATCTTTTCAATAGAGCTTCAAAGGGATTTGTTGTAAAAATGACTCCCTCCATTACTAATTATCACTCTAGGCACTCCAAATCTAGTGAAAATCTTTTTGATAAATCTTTGCACCACCTTGCCATCATTAGTTGGAGTAGCTATGATTTCAACCCACTTCAAAACATAATCAACTCTAACCAGTATATATGTGTTACCTAAGGAGGATGGGAATGGTCTTATAAAATCCAAGCCCTACACATCAAATATCTCCACTTCTATGATGTTCGAAAGTGGCATCTCATCCTACTTTCATATGTTGCCCACTCTCTGGCATTTATGACACTGTAGGACAAAGTTTTCGGCATCCTTGAACAAACTTGGCCAATAGAACCCACATTCCAAAATACAAGCCACTATCTTGTTCACTCTATAGTGTCTTGCATACACTGAAATATGATACTGAGTCAAAACGTCAGGCTTTTCATCTTCAGGACACACCTGTGAATCATATTGTTAACACAAATTTTATATAACATAGGTTCATCCTAAATATAGCGAGAACACTGGAATAAGAAATGCTTCCTTTTCTGGTATGAGAGATCAGAAGGAAGAATACCACCTGAGAGGTAGTTTACAATATATGCAAACTAAGCAATAAAAGGATTTTCTACCATCTTTAAAGCCTCATCAGGAAAGCTATTGAAGGTAAACCCCATCTACTTGTTTTACGCTCAAAAATCGTAAGTGAACAAGTCGTGACATGTAGTTAAAAAGAGCAGATATCGATGCCACAGGGATTGATGCCTAGACAATGCTTAATTTAGACATAAGTTTATTTAAGAAACGAAATCGTTAAATGCAAATAATTTGAAAAATTAAATTAAAATTAAAAGACTAATATAAACAATGGACAATACCGCAATTGCATAAAATTTGAATTCAAGAATCTAAATGCTAGAGATTACTTTTTCCTTACTTTGTCTCCCTCCTATTTTATTGATTGAATTGTGTCTTACCCTAGATTTTCGAATGTCCTAATTACCCTCTCTCAAAGTGTAACTATTTGTCCCTAATCGAATTAACGGGAATTGATTGAATGATCTCTCAACATACCCAATGACTTTACCGATTCAACTAGTTATTAAACTATTCTATAGGTGATCAATTAACTAATCGAGATCTCTCTTCTAACTATTCAATTAATATAATGATTGCTAGTCTATAGGTCGCTAACTCTCTGTTGGATCGGAAAAATAAAGCATGCTCGATTTGGATAAAACGGTAGATTTCAAAACTTTTTAGAAATCATAATTGCAGCGGAAGCAATATAACTAAATTAACATGCATAGCCATACATGATATGGTATAAGGATAATAAACAAAACAACAAGGTGGTAGAAATTATATTATCGACTCCTCGCTAAAACTTTGACTCCTCCCTGCTATGTCCTCAACCAATCCGATCTACCACTTGTTTTCCTTGGACAACTAAGTTATCAAGATCCTTTTGAGGGAAAGGAGAAGAAAAATAGGATAGCAAAAACTTTTTCTATCTTCGGTGTTGGACGGTTTTATTTGAGAGCATAAA
>JANIIA010000003.1:27197883-27223040 GCA_027478495.1 Erythroxylum alaternifolium | reverse complement strand
AATGCATGAGCATGAGACGTGTTGTCCTAATTTCTCTGATTGGTCTCTCTCTCGGACCCGTTTCTCTGGTCCGACCCATTTTATGGACACGGGATGTTACAAACTAAATATGACTAGGTAGAAATTCTAATCTCACTTGTTTTCAAACTAAAATTTTCTTCATGACATAAATTGTGTTTTTGAGAATAAACACTATTTTAAGTGCTAACTAAACTTGTTTAAAGAAAGTACTGGCATTTTACAAGGAACTTTACATTTGACTAAATGGATAGACTAAAAAACCAGTGACGTAACCTATATAGACTGACACTTCTGCATCAGTTTCTTGAGTGTATATATTGTGCTCTTCCATAGGATGTCTCTCTTGACCTTACCTTGGTACTCTTCGGGACTACACACATGGTTCACATAATAACATGAAAATCGTAAGGCATTCATTTGTTTTAAACTACATTGCCACAGGCCACCTAATGCTTTATTTTATCCTTTTGTTACCCCATTTAAGCTTAATATCTTTTTTTTTTCTAACTTTAGCCACATTGCAACCTTAATTCTCACTTTTATGACCTACCCTTGCCTTGAGCTATAGAATATGAAGTTTTGACATGAGTGGTTGGAAGAGGAGTAAAGGTTGCATATGTTTAAAAGTCATGGTTCTCTTAGTTATGTGAATGAAGGGTTGTGATTTATCATTTGTGTTGTCGTCGTAGTCATGTACTTTATTTTTTATCTTCATTGTACTTTGTTATTTCAAAAAAAGAAAAAAGAAAAAATAAAATAAAAAGTACGAAAAATATATATGTGTGAATTTTAAGTTCCTTTTTTCTTGTAATTTTGTTTCCTGCTTGTCATTTTTTTTAATTTGTTTCAACACAATGTGTTCATTCACTTCATTTTGGTGAAGCAAACGTGTGGATGTACTTGAGAGTTAAGTCAAAGAAGGGAAGTTGACTATATTTGATGGTGGATGGTTTTTTATGTGAATTTGAGTATTGACAAAGGTTTTTGCTTTATAATGATTATAAGATGGAGATGCATAGTTGATGTTTTCCCTCACTTTTTAGAGTATCTTTTGCTCCATATTTTCTTGGCATTTTAGTACACGTAACTAAATATTTTACCACGATTACCCTAAGCCTCACTACGTCCCTCTAAAGTCCTTTGATTTGTGTTATGTGTTTTCCCATATCTAGTAGTGGAGAATTGGGTCGATATATAAGTTTTTCATTTATCTTCTTATTGGGATTGAGCTTTTAAGTGAAACACATAACCCAATAAACACTATAAGTGTTAAGTTATAAAAACATATCCTTGTGAGGGTCTATCCATTGAAATCACTTTATGCTAATGCTAATTAATTGCTTATACTATTCAAAGGAACCTTGCCTTGCCTACGTGTTAAGAATCTCAATGGTTTAATTAGTTCTTATGGAAGGTGTGACATCTCCTAACTTAAGTGTTTTCATTACTTTATTTGCTAACATAAAATTTGTTTTAGTCTCTACTTGGTTCTTTTGGTCTAGTTATCTTATCGATGAATTTGAGGTAGAGTCATAAGTTTAGTTTACGTGTTTTTTTAAGCATGTTGTTTTCTTTTTTTGCTTGATCGTGTGTTTCTTTGATTAAGGATGACCAAAAGCTAAGTGTTGGGAAATTTGATAAGTACAAAATAATAAATCTTTTATTCTCCTAAACTTAGCCCATTTAGTTTTTGTATTATTCATTTAGGCATGATTATTCATATTTTATTATTTAATACCTAAAATTATTTATGTGGAAATTCCTCACTTTGTTAGGAAATAAAGACAACAATAAGTCCATCAAAAATGCAGACTAAAACAAAACAAAACACAGTGTATTGGCAACATAGATTGAAAGTAAAGAAGACCAAAACAACAGTACAAAGAGCAAAGATACAAAGCAGAAGACGTGAAATGCACAACAACTGAAAATTGATTCAAATGACAACAATCTAAGAAGTGAAACATAACACATCCTTAAGAGACAGCAACTGGACAAAAACAACAACATACAAGAGAAATAAAAGAGATAAAATGTAGTAAATAATGAATAGATAAAAACACACAGGTGGTAGTAGAGAAGTAGACCAAAAACGATGCCAACGAATAAGTAAAATGCATAGCAGCTAGGAGGATAAGAAGCATGGTACCCGCAACAACTAGTAAATGAAGCAAAACGTAAATAAAGCAATAGACTCGATGTTCTTTCTTCAAAATGGAAGAGTTAATAGGTAGCTTAGTAAAGAGACATCAAAGTGCAACTCATGGTGTGTCTTGGAAGCTAATAAAAAAAGCAGAAGTGGAAAGGGAGAGAGGATCGAGCATATCACTTCAATTGAGAGTAAAAACAATCTTATAAGAACTTGAGAGCTATTGGTGAAGAAGGCCAGTGTTAGGAGGTGTTTGGATGGTATGAGAGTTACATAGCCATTGGAATCGAGTTGGTTCAAGACCCTTGGAGAAGGATTTTGTGGTTCGAGCTATCGGGTCAAAATGATCATCGATCTACTGAGTCTAAGCTATCAATAGAATGAGTCTCTCTCACTCTTACTCTCTATGTATCTAGTTCTTCAAATTTAATTTGCTTAAAATTTTTAGAATTTCGGTTTTGTTCTTTATTTTGGATAATTTGAGACAATTATTTTTAAGTTAATTCTAACATTATAAGTATTTCAGTATTTGTGTAATGCTTGAGCCAATTTATTTACGATTCATGTTCTTAAATAATTTAAAGACATCTTGTTATATTGGAATATGAATTGATTGTTATCGCTTTGTCTTTGGTCCATAATTGCTATTAAGTTGAGCGAGTCAATTAGCAACTAATTAATTCATTAGTTAGTTAAAGGGATGAGATTTAATTAGAGTGTCGCATGATTTGGGAATTCCGCTAGCTAGTTGGTTGAAATTCTTGGGGCTAATGATGTCTTCTTGGAAAGAATTGCATTAATCAATTTAGAGTTGGGTTTGTTTGATTCTATATTAATAAAGGGAGATAGGGAGAACTCAGCTAGTGAACGTCACTATAGTTGGCCTACTTTATAGCTCAGGATGTCGATAATAAGAATTTGAACTTAGATGACTAATTTATGGGGCTTAATGCATGCTTGATCACTTATTAATATATATGTTTATTTTCTTTATGTTTTGTTTTTAGTGTTAGTTGTTTATGTTTTTATTAATTAGTTTTAGTTTTCGATTAAACCCTCCCCTTCCCATCTTTACATGTGTGTGATATGGTATGTGGTTTACTATTCTAACCTATTAGTTAAGGCCACAAATGGATTTCAACGACTAAGTTCCACAAAATTAATCGTAAAACAACTTAATTAAAATAGATATTTGAATACATAATTTTAAAAGTGGTGTACTAGCGTTAATTGATGAGAAAACTTTCAACCTTTACATATTCTGTGTCTGGTATGCTTAAATGTTGACATGGGATTTTCCCGCATCTCATTATATATTTGTTGATTTTATAAGTCTCAAAGGTTAAAAGTTGAAGGCCTAAATTACCAAAACTACACAATATGATCTATTATGCAGATGGTTGTCTAGCATATATATTTTGTGTAAATTGCTTGATTATGATTAATCTATTCCTAGGAATTAGTCGCCTATACTTGGTTTGTGTTTGGGTATGTTTAGGGAGTTATTTACATGTTATAAGGCAATTATAAAACCTCCTAAAGTTAGTTTCCTAAACCTAGAATTTTAAGAAATATGCAACTTGAATTTAAAAGTGTTATTATTAGACTGTTTATGCTATCAGATTTGAAAGATGACTATTTTCTGTTATTTTCTTCTTTTCTCAACATGATTTTGACATATTTTTAAGTCTAATATGCTAGGAAATTCAAGTAAAAGATTATGAGATTAAATTTAACCTGAAAGGAGTACTCATGAATGTTCAAAGAAGCTGAATTTGTGTTGTTTGCATTTTTTTTAGTTGTACATTTAGCTTTAATTTTCTGATGTTCCTACATGATTTTAGCTTGTTTTAAATTCCAAAGACATGATAAATGACAACTCACATGTTAGGTTATTAAAAGGATTAACATAGAATACAATCTTTGAAGATTAATAAGATGAAACTAGTAGCTTATATGTTCTTTTAGTGTACAAATTCTAGATCTGATTTATTAAGTTGTATGATCATAATTTTTTGATTTAAGGGGCTAAAATTTGTTAAATAAAATGGATACAAGTTGTGCATATGTTTGAGCTAAGTTAGACATCAAATTATGGGTGTTTTCACCTTGTTTTTGTAGGCTAATTTTTTCTAAACGAATTTTAGTTTGTTTGGAATTATAATTAATGCTCCTATTTAGTAAGAACAATCATTTGCATTCGAAATGAAATAAACAACACCCTTCTTGTACGATCAACCGTTATTTCACCCTATACTAAATTGTTAATTAATTAATGGAAGAATTAAGGTATTAATTTGTATATGCTTGACGACGCATACCATAAACTGACTTATGTAGCTGGTACATATTTTACTTCTATTATTGACATGGATATAATTGATTGTAGATTTGAAACCTAACTTACAACTTTATTAGCAAGCATGAACATATAACCCTATAGTGAATTTCTTTTTATCATGATTACCTGCATAATCAAAGTTAACATATCCTTTTGATAATAAAGTTAGATCTTCCATATTATAATGCATCATCAGAGATCTCTTTAATGTTTCTTTTGATCCTCTCTATAACATCTCAATGCTCTTTACCAAAATATTCCATGTGGCAACTAACCACTCATATTGTTTGTGCAGTGTTCATTCTTTTAAGTGGATTTTTTGTTAAGTTAAATATTTCCATTATTTTTATCTCGATGAATTTGCATCCCTAAAATTTTCGTTGTTAGTCCTGAAGACTTTCATTTCAAATTTTTTATCCAATTATTCCTTCAATTATTTAATAAAATCTTTTTTGGATCTACAACTAATATGTAATCTACATGAAACCATGGTTTTAAAAACCGGTCTGATTGAAAATAGTCTAAACTAGTTAGTTGTCTAGTGCAGTTTTATTTAAATAACCTGTATGTATAAAACCCAGCAGTTTTTCAGAGAACCAACCAATTTTTTAGCAAACTGGTCGAACCAGTCAGTTAATATACGTAATACCATAACTTCAAATCTCCTAAATCAAACTCTCTCCTCACCTCCACCATCTTCTCTCTTCTTAGATCTCATAGCAACTACTACTATTGCATATGTCTTGGACAAAAAAGTGTCGAGGAAAGGATAGCTTTTCTTTGCTATCTCAATCCCTCTTGTAGACTTGTGGGACTTATCCACCTTTTTCTGAAGTAGGAGGTATGAATTAGAGCTAATTTTTAGAACAATCTGAGCATGGATTTTGTGGTCTTGCTCCACCTATGTCTTCTTAATTGTGAAGATGGTTGAATCAAGAGTTGTAGTTGTAGCTGCGAGGACTAGAACACATAAACCAGATTACTCCCCGTTCCTTATTAGATAGTAGTCATGGTCTAACCACCCCCTTCCATACGACTGTCTAATGTGCTCATCCTTACTTGTAAAGGAGCTCGCTTTATAGAATCTGAGAGCTTGAAAAAAAGTGAAAGTACAAAAGAAGCTACCTTTGTAAAGCTACAGGTGCTAACAATATGACTGTTACGGAGTTTAGAGTAGAAAAGGAAGAGAACCATCCTCCTTTGCTCGATTTGGAGACCACTTCTAGACCTCGACGAATTGCCCTCTTTATTGAGCCTTCTCTTTTTGCGTGAGTCTTCATTTTCCTTTTTTTCTTTGATTTTGTGTTCTTGTTTGTCTTTAGTTTTGATGTTATGCTTTGTCGTGATCATTGAGTTCTAGGTTGTGACAAAAAAATGGCAAGTTGGACCTTTTGTTTCCTATCTCCTACTAGCTCTTGTAGTCCAATTGTTTTATCTTCATTTTCTGCACTTCGTAGTTTTGTGCACTTTCTATTTTGTACTGTAAATTAAAATGGTATATCTAAGCGGTGGCTTTTTGACGTTTCTATGTTTCTGCTTCTTGTTTCCAAAGATCGGTCTCTATTAGTTTCTTTTAAGTTTTATTGATGATGTTTATGTTTTCTTTAAAGATGACGCCTGAACTCCCTCTGCTACAGGGGAGAAGATTGGCTGTCAAGTTAGGGACTGCAATTCCAGCCAGCGTATTTCAAGATAAGAAGATGAGGCACGCGCAGGATTCAATTTTCTTAAAGAAGAAAAATAGGGGTATGGGTGTAAGTTTGTAGCGAGAAGTCAGAGCAAAAGGAGGAGAGAGTAAATAGCAAAAGCCGTGATGAATACCTAAGAATTAGAGAGTGATTGGAACCAAAGAAGAAGGATCAAAGGGATCGGAGTACAACGATAGAGAAGAAGAAGATAGAACCAGTGAATTCCAATTTGTTATAAAGATAAAAGGATAAGGATAAGGCAGTTGAATCATGAGCTTTCATTCTCGATTATACTTCTTGATTAATTGGTTTTTTGTAACACTTAGAACTCTATTTTATTTCAGATTTTGATAGTTGTGTTATATATACCTATTGAAGTATTGAATTTATTGATCTAAAACACTATTTTGGGCTGCTTTCCTCCAAGACTTGAATCAATAAGAGCTTTTCTATAAGTGAGTACCATTCTACTGTGTTTCTACTCTTCGATAATTGTTTCTGTTATAGTCACCAGTCGGCTCTTGATTTGTTTTAGCTCTTGGTTTGTTTCTTTTATGGTCACCATTTTGCTGTTGGTTTCTATGTATATGTATGGTTTGTGATGGTTTCAGCTTGACTTTTTCTTTTTTCAAATTGATTATTATTTCTTGTTATTTTTTGAATTGATCCATTATTCCTTATATGCTCAAATTGGGTGAGAATAGGATAGAAGATCAAATGGTGGTGGTGATTGATTGGGACTATATTGTTTAACCAATTTGTTTTTGTTCTTATACTATTGTATCAAAAGTTGGTCAACTTCGATACATACCAGTAGTAGATCAAAGGCTTATCCCTTTGCCATAAAAAAACTAGAAAGACTTGTTGCTTTTATCTAGGTAGGAAAGGGCATGCATCCTTATCATAGTTTTGTAAAGTACAAGCAACATGAATTTCACATTTTTTGGAACTATAAACATAGTAGGAACACATAACTTCCCCAATTTGTGATAAAACCAACCAAGTTATGCTAACTTGCAACTGAAACCGAGCAATTAGTGTTGAATTTTTAAATGCTATCAATTCCATTTGTATATGAAATTTAAAGTTGCCTTTGCACCCTAAATTTTTAGAATTGGAGCTTAATTCTATGTATTATATTTATAACAGTGTAGAAGGATAATCCATCATAATGGTTCCTAAGGTTAAGTTTAGATTTTGTAATTTTAGAATTTGATCAAAATTACAATTTCAAGTATTAGAATTACAACAAATATACAGTATCAACCTAATCATCTAGTAAATTTATGGAGCAAAGTTTAACAAGTAACATCTATTGGTCTTTTTTAATTTATTCTGCTACTGTTGGTCTTCTTAATTACAATTCATAAATGAGAATTATTTAAGTTGTATACTTTTGCCCTAACAACAGTATACCTAATTATTTTTTATACTTTTTAGGTTAAATCATAATAGAAAATATGGAATCATCTTGTACTCGTGGTAAGTCCAATCCAACATGGAATTATTTTTCTTCTTCTCAAGCATTTGATGGGAATGTCTAATATAATTATATGCTTTACGATATAATATTTAAAAGAGGAGGAATTTTTAGAATGAAAGAACATCTTACTGGTTTTAAGGGTAATATTACTTCTCGAAAAAAGGTACCACTTGATGTGCATGATATGATTAAAAAATATTTGCAGCAACAAGTAAACAAGAAAAAGGAAAATAAAGAGGCTCATGATATATCTTTTAGAGATGATAAAACACCACAAGCATTAGATAAAGGAAAAAGAAAAGCTACTATTGACATAGATTCTTATTTTTCTCCAAGAACTACTCCTGGTTCTCAACCTAGTATAAAAAGTTTGATGGTTATAAGGATGTTGTTTTGAGATGTAAAAGAGCATGGGCTAGATGGTTCTATCATTCATGTATTCTTTTAAATTAAATTCACCATATTTTCAAAAAGCAATTAATGTTACAATAGCAATAGGTCCAGGATTTAAGGTGCTATCTTATTATAAGTTACGTGTGCCTTTACTTCAAGATTTAAAAAATGAATGTCCGTTAATTGTAGATACATATAAATCTAGTTGGGAATCAACAAGATGCACTATTATGACAGATGGGTGGATTGATTAAAGGCAAAGAACCTTGATTAATTTTTTAGTTTATTATAATATTGGAACAACTTTTATCAAGTCTATTGATGCTTCTGACGTGGTAAAAAGTGCTAATGCTTTATCAGAATTATTCTCTGACATTGTAGAGTAGATTAGACCAAAGAATGTTATGCATTTTGTTACAGATAATGCAGCTAATTATGTATCAGTTGGGTACTTATTACAATCAAAGTATGGGTATATTTATTGGTCTCCATGCGCTGCTCTTTATATAAATCTTATTTTAAAAGATATTGGTGGTATAGATCATATTTCTAGTCTTGCTTCATGCGCATCTAAGATCACAATTTTTGTATATAATCATGTCACATTTTTGTCTTGGTTAAGAAAGCAAAAAGATTGGGTTGAGATAGTGTGTCCTGCTGCTACCAAGTTTGCAACTACATTTATTATTTTAAAAAATGTTTATCAACATAAGCAACTGCTTCAAAATTTTGTTATAAGTAAACACTTTTCAAGTCATAAATTTTCAAATAGTGAAAAAGGAAAAGAAGTTTGTGCTATTATTCTAGTTAATAAATTTTGGGATACTTGCTTGATCATTGTGAAGATTATGGCTCCGCTTATAAGGCTGTTGAGGATTGTTGACTCAGATGAGAAGCTATCTTTGGGATATATATATGATGATATGTATAGAGCTCACAAAACAATTATAAATCCTTTTAAAGGGATGGAGAAATTGTACAAGCCTTATATAGATATTATTGATCGACGATGAGATAAGCATCTTACTCAAAGGATCCACTTAGCAGCTTATTTTCTCAATCCTTATTGTTTATATAGTGGAGAAGCACATACAATTAATATTATGGGCGGTTTGGTTGATGTGATTGAATGCAAAGGTATTTTCTCTATTGAAGAGCAATCACAAGCTATAAATGAAATTAAATTGTATCGTGAAGGTTTAGGGAGTTTTGCTAAATCATCAGCAAAGAGAGAACTTATGATGAAAAAAATGCAGCTAGGTAAGTTTTAATGTTTTATACTTTTAATTCATTATTTACTTATCAATAATATATATTTTTATTTATTATAACTATTAATTTAAAATACAGATGAGTGGTGGAGATTATTCGGTGACAGTGCTCCAACATTAAGAAAACTCGCTATTAGGTTAGTTAGTTAAACAGCTTCTGCATCAGGTTGTGAATGTAATTTAAGTGTTTTTAAACTTATTTATATAAAGAAACGAAATCGTTTGGAACATCAAAGATTTAATGACCTTGTTTACGTTACTTATAATTTGAGAATGAAGAATAGGTATTTTATAGTTTTGTTTTTATTTCAATAATTTTATTTTTATTATTGACTTTATAATTTCTCTATTATGTGTTCAGAGCGCTTAGTAAGAAGAGAACATATGATCCAATTAATATTTATTGCATTGAACATACTGATTTTTTGGATCGAAGAAGAAGAACCATCGCTTAATCTTGATTATAATGAACTTGAAAAGATGATTTATGAAGAAAATGTATTTGTCACAACGAATAAATTAAGAACATCTACTGATAGTCAGTTCATATCTTATTTTGATTATATTTAAATTAAAATTATACTGTATTACAAGTTTAAAATTGAGGATAATTTCATACATTACTAATTTATAATTTATTTTAATGCAATAAAAGAAGTTAATGCAAACACTTTAGATGAAAGTGTAGTTTACGAATCTTTAAATAATATTGGAAAATTTTGAGTTTTTGACGATAATGAGACACAACCTCCTTCAGAAATATAATTTTGATTTTTATTGTCATTTTAAGTTTTATTTTAGACTCATATTTATTCATTATATAATACTAGACATTGGTGTATTTTTTATTTCAATAAAATTTTTTATTTTTACTTATTCTTATAAGTTTTACTTTTTATTTATTATATACCGATTTTATAGCGGTTCACTATCGGTTGAACCTCTAAACTTTAAACTTTTCCTTCGACTGATTCGATATCCGATCCGATTTTTAAAACATTGCCTAAACCTCTAATCGTTCAATAATTATAGCCTCGACCACAAATGGATTTTACTTTGAGTGTAAAAGGAAGACCAGATATATTTGCACCAAAATATATGAGTTCTTTTAAGAAATGCAAATAGGTTAATGTATTATACGCTAAAGAAATATTTATTTGAAAAAGAACATATTCTACCGGAAAATCTGCATGATCTCAGAGGTCAAGGCGGCAGTCAGAACGACAAGGAGAGAGCATTGGTGTTAATGCAGCTCAACTCTCTGTTGAATGTGTAAACTTTGCCAACTGATATGGTTGCATTCACCACTGTTCCTCTATAATGCAAACGTCTAACAGAATTCTGGGTTTTGGACCACATACCAACTTCGTCAAGATCACCTTCTTTCCAAGATATGCTGATTGTAACGTCTCCCCGAGCTTTCAATCCTTTTACGCAGCCATTGGGCCACTTATGGGTGGGGAGAGCAGGGAGTAAATAGATGTCATTTAAAGTACTCTGGACTATCATCTCAGCAACAGCCGCAGGAAATCTGGAGCACAATAGGATTTCCTAACCATTTCTGCTTTAATGAGAAATCTTTGATAAAAAACTCAATGATGTTGCTTACCCAAAGTTTCCATCAATCTGAAACGGTGGGTGTGCTACAAACAAGTTGCTATACAGGCCACCTTCAAAGGCAGCTTCATGCTCTGGATCTATAAGGACGATTAAATGTTTGAGCATCCAATATGCATGTTCACTGTTACGAAGACGTGCCCAAACTGCAGCTTTCCATGTTGTCGACCATCCAGGACCCGCCATTCCTGTTTCAACAAGTTGTGTTAATATTTAGGGACATTCAGCATGGCTCGGAAACACAACAACGCACCTCTTTTATAAAGAGTGTATTCTGCAGCTTTACAAAGGTCTGGATTCTTCTCAATAGTTATAGTATGACCTGGAAAAATACCAAAGAGGTGGGATATATGTCGATGATGAACCTCAGGATCCTCAAAATCCTCTGCCTGCCAAAATTCTTCTATTGTAGTCAATCCCCTTTTGAGGTAATTTTTTAAGGAAAAAAATAAATAACAGAAGCTTATATACCCATTCCATAACTGAACCATCTCTAGCACTGGTTGTTGGTCGAAGCCTAGGCTGAGCCCTGCGAACCTTTTGAATTAGTGGATCATCACTTCTTCCCAAAACCTGTTTCAAAGTAATAAAAAGACATGAACCCATTTTACCACAAAAGTCAGAAAACGACAAGAGGTAGGCATACCTCGGCAGCTGAAACAATTGAAGAGAATAGTTCTCTTATGATGGACATGTCCATGGTTGTTGAGTAGCTAACTGAAGCATGTTGACCATCTGGAGCAATGAACGCATGCTCAGGAGAAGTCGATGGATTTGTCTCCAGCAATTGTTCTAGCCCATCAATCAACCAGTCCAAGAGAAATGTGACACATCCTTCCAACAAAGGATATGCCTTGTTTTCCAGAAAATCCTGATGGTGGAACTTTTCTAAATTAGAATCCCTCGTGTAGTGGATAAATGTGTTATTAAAAAGAAGAATAAGCATCTTACTTTGTCCATGGTGTAAAGATAATGCTCCCACAAATGTGTAGAGAGCCAGGCTCCACCCATGGGCCACATAGCCCAGACAGGGTCACCTCGATTTGGTGTTGTTTTTCCCCACACGTCAGATACGTGATGTGTAAGCCAGCCGTTTGCTTCATAATTGACCTTTTGACATCCAGTGCATAGACAATGAGTTTCAATTGCTGCCACTTACTAAAAATGGTCTGGTACTTACTTTTGCAACAATGAGTTTCAAACTGTTACCACAAATGGTACGGTACTTACTTTTGCAGTCTTACTCCCATTGACTGACAGGATGGAGAGGAAGTCAAACAAAGGCTCTTGGCACTCTCGGAGATTGCAAGGAAGTGAAGGCCAGTAATTCATTTCTGTGTTTATGTTTATGTGTGGACTGGCACTGCAATAATAAACAACACCAA
This sequence comes from Erythroxylum alaternifolium, assembly GCA_027478495.1. NCBI lineage: Eukaryota > Viridiplantae > Streptophyta > Magnoliopsida > Malpighiales > Erythroxylaceae > Erythroxylum > Erythroxylum alaternifolium. The sequence continues at coordinate 27,210,692 of JANIIA010000003.1, read as the reverse complement.
TTTCCATCAATCACTTACTGCACCAAAAGTAGATATATATATATATATATATATATATATATATATTCACATGTATGTATTTATATGTATTTTTTAAAAGAGATAACTTAAATGTCAAAAGTCAATCTACAATAGTTATCAAATTCTAAAACCGAGCACAACATTTGTGATGTTGAAGCAGAAGAAAATTATGGATGGGGGGACAGAAAGGGAACATGACATACTCCCATGCTGGGTGGAGATCCGCGCTCCATATACCCTGCAGATTGGCCACCTGGGTTCCAGGCCTTGAACAAGAAATAAGTAGATATCGACCAAACTGGAATAATAGCTCCACCAAGTATGGATCTTCATCTGTTTGAAACGATTTCACCCTCTGTGCTGTTGAAACTGAGTTCTTGTTCTTCCAGCTTTTTGATAGCTGAATTGACATCCGATGGAAAAGGCTTTGATAATCATCCATATGATGCAAGTGTAAATCATCGTACGACAGATTACTTATTGACTTGATCTGGAACAAGCAATCTGTAGTAGGTGTCTTCATGGAATCTTCTGGTTTAGTGAATGGCCCATCAAATGAAGAAGAAGCCACTATACGCAACACAGCCCAATCTGAACCTTCAACCTTCAACATCCTGTCATCCAAAGCACGTATTACTCCCGAGTCCTCACTTATCTGTATATCAATAACTGCAGAGAACTGAATTCCCTTTGGATCGTCATTCCGATGTTCCGGGGAAGACATCCTTTTGCCGGGACAACTTCCTTCCAGTATCATCTGATTGTGGCCCTTTGTGTGAGTACGATGATTTAGTAAGCTGTCCAGAGACAGGGTAAAAGTCACGGACCCCCTTTTGTTCCCAGAAATCTTTGTCGCAATTACTTGACTAGGATTTGAAGCAAAATGTTCCCTTGTGTATTCTACGTCGCCGACACAATATTTTACTCTTGCTGTTGCAGTATCCAAGTCAAGTTCTCGAGTGTATGAACCCTCATCATACTTGAGATGCGAGTCATCAAATTGTAGCTTGACGTCGCCAAGTGGTAGGTAGGTCTAGAATACAAGGAGAAACGCCATCAGCAATACACGTAAGTAAATAACTCTTATGTTTAGCATCCACGTAAGTAAATAACTCTTATGTTTAGCATCCCCCTAATTCTAATAAATGTACCACATTAGATAAATTATGAGTAAACTATGCAACTCAACATCTCTCATCATTTCCCACTTCAAATCAGAGCTACTGTCATATTTATGATTATGGGCATAAACTGTTACAACCAAACATGCATCCGACTATGCTTGTTGTTTAATGAGGTTATTGGAATGCACAACTTTAATTAGCTACAAAAGCTTGGCAGATTTGACAATCTCAACAATAATTCCCAAGTCCAAACCTTCCTCAAAAGTTCCAATTACTAATCTATATATGCAGTGGGCATTACAAATTTTATTTACTTATCAACCACTGTCCAACCAAAATTTTGATCAAGTTTCCAAGCTTTGAAAAGCGCAGAAATTATTTACAGTCCTGCCAATGAAACAAAAGGGAAGGTAGCAATATAAATTTGAAGAAGAAGCACACATCTGTAGGTTTATCTGAGAGCTTATATGCTTCTTTAGTGGCTTCACCATACTTTCCGTCATCAACAAGCTTTCTCACCACTTGTAAGGTCTGTGGACTACTTGGGTTAATATAGTCTTGAGGCACGCCAGTCCACAACGTATCCTCTATCCAAATAAAATAAGACAGCTTATAAACAGTAAAAAGAAACCAAAATTTCGTAAACTATTGTCACATGAAACCTGAAAAACCTGAAGAAATATGAAACGTGGACTCTAAAAGCTCGAAACTCTCTCTACATAAGAAAAACTCATTCTCATTACCGTTAAGCTGAATAAGTTCCGATGCAACACCGCCCCAAATCATTGCACCAAGACGGCCGTTTCCAATGGGAATCGCGTCGGTCCAATGTGGCGCTGGACGTTCAAAAACAACCTTCAAAGGTCGAGAACTCTCGCAATCCCCAGCCAACGAGCTCGGACACCAAACATCCTTCTCCATCGGACGCTGCACAACAACCCACCCTCCGGCCTCCATCATCTCTAAGCCTACCTTCACAAGCACGGACGACTTTGTAAAGATGTTTTGTCGGTAGGTAACGTGAGAATGAGATATGAGCAAGTAGGTTAAATAGTGAAAGACAGTGACGTGAAGGAGAGTGTCTCGGGCTTTATAGTTGATGTGATTACGCAATAAATGATTTATGGCATTACGTGAAGCGTATAACGAATCCACAAATTGTATAACTATACGTGTTTAATGTCATATAATATTTAATAACATAATTTAAATATTTCGTATCAGGCTCTGCTTTTTGATAATTCAAAAAATAGTTTTTGATAAAGAGAGGTGATACATGATGATAAGTGATAACAACCTCATGTTAGGCTAATGATGAAGTGGATTTAGGAAAAGAGATCATTAGGAAATTGAAAAGATCCAAAGATTGTAAGACGTCAAGCTTTACCTCAACATGAACGAGCAAGTTATAATTAGGCCTGCTCGCTTCAACCTTTCTCTTGGCCTTAATATGATTTTTATAATATATAGTTGTATTTATTGAGACCCATACTGAAAGTATAATTTGTTCGATAATCTCTAATAAAAACAAATATAAGAGAAGAGGATTCTTAAAGAAAGAGGAATATTTTAAAAGCCTCTCTCTGTTTTTCTAGTGATTCTATAGAGGAAGCTCAAATTCAGAGCTTTCTAATTGTGTCTGAGATGAGATTAAAGATTTTTCCAACTCTTCAGACACGTTTGAAGGCTATACTTAATATCACTTTTTCTTCTTCACTATTCTTTAATAGTTTTTGCTAGTTACTGTGAACTCTTTTGAAATATTAATTTAGATTGAGTTTTTAATAACAATATTTGGATTTTCTTTCTAAAAATACTTTGTAACAATTTATCAAATACCTTAAAGGCAAAACAATTATGCCTCACAATATAAAACATAAATATAAAATAGGTGTAAAATAATTAGAAAAAGTGTTTGGAACTTGGTGCATGGTATTGTTAAACTAGAGGCACCGACATGGGTAATATTGAAGTGCTTTAATATCTTGAATTAGTATCCATACAGATTCAATCTTCAACCTATAAAATGAATCAAACAATATGTAGAAAAACTATGTATAACAGAATTTAGTGGGAAAGAAATATAATATTTAAGATTTTAAGGAAGAAAAATACTTATGATTTTATAGTAGTTTGGTCTTTCATAACCTAAGTGATCTAGTCCCCAAGTTCATTCAGGACTTTTGAAACCATTATCCCTTCATTAATGGGTGATTGATTTTCCATATATTATTACCACAAGCGCACATTATAACTGTAACTAGTATTGGTGAGTACAGGTCAATTATAACCTAAAATTATAGGTTTTCTTATAAACTCTACATTTCGGAGCTACTTAAGGGAGAGAGCAGTTGGGAACGTCTAGAGACATTTAGAGGTGATTCAAAGCTTGAGGACTGGAAGATGCGGGATTTTTTTCGAGAGATTCATTATAATGTAAGATTAGACATCTACATTGTCATAATATATGATAGAGAACATAAAGGGAAATTTAGAAGTATGATTATGATGTTTTCTATTTTGTTTTCTGTATATATGGATGTGATTTTGTGTTCCGTGATGTATAGCTAAATTTTCTGTTAGTATCTAAATCACATGAACCCTAGTTAATTCCAAACAATGATTTGATTAATTTGTGAATACAATTGTGTTTATTGATTAATGAGATTTGATTATCTGTTATTATTACTATCTATTAATTTGTTTTTTAGACTTTAATCTGATTTCATACTTAGTGATTGAGAAATCCTAGGTTTGGATAGATCCACGATAATTGTAAATAGTTGATTGCAATCTTAGAGATAGGAGGACATAAATCTTTTGGATTAAGGTCAAATCTAATAGAGGGATTCATAACACGGTAAGGCAATCCTATAAGTTTTAACTTGTGTAATTTGGTTAGAGTGTAACATCTTAATATCACTTAGGAGGATATACGGATGCCACGCAAACAAACTTAAAATAGACTAAGAAGAGCCAACGACTCCCAGAAAATAAGCAAAATATACATCTCATTATATATTTTATTGAAGTTTAAATGGGACACAATTTGCACATATCAAATCCATCCATTAAAAATGTTATGGTTACTATGGGCCATTTACACATACTATAAATTTTCTCATTTCTCATAATATCTATAAGTACAACTCAAAGCTTAAGCACAAAATCTTCCAAAAGTTAATACTTCTTTCTTTGGCCATTGTGGTTGTACCAACCTTAATCTTGTTTATCAAGACCTACGCGGAGGAAAAATCACCATGCTAAGCATATAATTTAGTGGGAAAAATAATGTATGTAAGATGGTGACCTCTTTTAGTAGTCGTCTAACATTTACATACAAATGATTTATGAGAATCAAGCGATGGAAAGTACATTATAACTTGAAGTCATGAAATATCACATAACAGTAATTAAATATGATACTCAAGGAGCATGTCGACTATAAGTTTACATCAGAATAGAACAAATATCAGAACATATACAGGATTTGCCTTCTAATCTTTTCAACAGTGCGTAACAGGAATAGAACAGAAGTTACCTATGATTGGTATCTACAGAAGAGGTACTAACCTCTAAAACAGAAGAGAATTAAGTCTCTAAAACAAAAGACACTGTAGTTTCTTAGAACAAAAGTAGCTGCAGACCCTTCTAGGCATACCTATATACCCACAACTAAGACTTGGCAGGTTAAAACAAATCATTAGAACATTAATCACATTTTAGAGTCATATTCAAGACAATTAATTCATAATACACAAAGTCATTCCAGTATGCTCAATTTGAAAGCGTTGATTCACGTCCAATTAGAATTAATATGCCTTATGAACATAAATCTTTTCAATGATGCGTCAATGAAAGCATTTACATATATACACATTACATGCATAATGAGTCTCATGTTACCTTATGCTGGGTTTACTAAGTTTCAAAGACATCCAAAAGGTAAAATGTAGTAAACATCGGAGTCGAAACAATGTTCTGGCTGTGAAAGAAGACAAGGTCACGATCGTGATAAAAGCTCACCATTCAATGCCTGAACTTGTTCTGTCTTAAGCATATAGTAAACATTCGAATCAGGTCTTATAAACATTTGTTCCCCTATATCTTAAGCTTCTCATGGTATAAAATTCATGCAATCTGGTATATTATTCGGAGAGTTATTATCAAAATACTAAAGGCTGTTCTAAAACAGGGACAATAACATGAACTCAATTTCGAGCTAAATTTCAAAACCGTTAGAGATAGAATTCAAATTTGATTTCTTCATGAAAGTTTTAAACCTATGTCTCTAGTTTAATTTCCAAGTAAAATAATCCCGTTTGGATATCTACAGGTCAAGATATGATTAAAATATAAAAGTCTATTCAGTGGAACCACTCCATCTAGCAAGGTACACATTCCAATTAACTAACTTTAGTCTTATTATGTAAGAGCAATGCCAAAAAAAAACACACATCCAAATGAAACAAAAAGATCCCATTTTTCTTATAGAATAATTCTCTTAACAAAAACCCTCATGTTACACTCAATAACTCAAACAATATATTAAAATATCCATACCTTTTTAAAGAGTGATCAAAACCCTAATTCTTCACTCCACTTGCTTCCCTTCTTTGATCTTCTCCTCTTCCATACCTAACATACCCATTCAAAACTCATATTCAACAATCAAATATACATAACATAACCCTAGATAAAGAGGAGATGAGGAAGGAGCTAATGTTCACACCAAAATATGAAATCAACTCATATTAGACTTCAAATGCACAAATTTCATGTGTTTTCTTTCAAATCCCTTAAGAGATCAAATTTGAAAAGACTTTGGATGAAGAAAGAGGCTCAAACTTCTGATGGCCGACCCTCCCCTCTTCCTATTTATGTGTTTAAGTAAATTTTGTGGTGGGTGAAATGCCATATGGCTAATTCTTATGATGTGGGACATGACACATGGCTCAATCTTATTGGTTTATACTTTTCACCTTTTTTTAATTAAAAAATGACCACACCTTTGTCTTATTCTATGAAATTAAATGCCATCTTACTACATTTAACAATTTAGTGATTAATGTATATTTATGCTTATATAACACAATTAACACAAATTCCTGAAATACCCCAACAATTCGTTCATACTAATTACAAATACTTTTATGGACATGAAACATTCCTACTAGGGTATAGTTTGGGGCCTCACATAGAGACCTTAAGATTAGTTATTGGTAGACTCAAGGCTAGCTATTAACATACCTTAGGAATCTCCATGTTCCAATTAATCAACAACATAATTGCACGACAAATAATCAATCAGTTAAGGGTTTAAGGGGATTTAAAGCCTAGGTACTAATCGTATGATATAAGTAATTAATTAAGTGTCTTCAATCCTTTGCTTTGATTTGTGCTATTTGTTTACTTTAGTTGTTAAATTTTAGTTTTCTTAATTAACATTACAATCAATTCCTAGGTTAGATAATAAAACAATAGTAATTACTAGTACTTACCTTCTTCATGGGATCGACCTTACTTATTGGTACTAGCTACATCTATTCCATGCACTTATGGTTTATTTAATATTGATTATTATGCTTTAGGTCAATCAAGTTTTTGACGCCATTTTTGGGGAATTAGGAACACTTTAGTTTTGTTAATATAATCATTTTTGTTTTGTTTTGTGTGATTTTGTTTATTTAATTGCTTTATTTAATTTGTTTTTATTTATGTAATTTGATTTTTGTTTGTTAGTTAGGGTATTACTTTAGTTTTAAATTTAGACTCTAGGTTAGTTTATGACTCGAAGTAACACTAAGAATTTACTTGACACAGATCTTGAGATAGAAAGAACTATGTGTACGAATTGTCGAAGAACAAATCTTAGGGAGTTTTGAACTAGAGACAAAAATTTTTTCCTGAAGTATTTTCCTCTTGTGAAGACTAGAAAGTTGAGGAACGACATCTCATCTTACTCCCAAACTGAAGGGAAATCATTATATGACACTTGGAAGAAGTTTAAGGAGATGTTTCGACAATGCCCACATCATAGATTACCTTTGTGGATGCAAATCCAAACATTCTATAATGGGATAAGTCAAAACACTAAACAGTCTATTGATGCAATAGTTGGGGGAATGCTCAATAACAAGACACCTAAAGCGGCCCAAGAATTGATCTAGAATATAGCCACAAATAACTATCAATGGTGCTTAGTTAGAGCACGAACCACTAGTAGGCCACATGGAATTTGTGAAGTAGAAGCAGTAACAAGATTGGCAAGTCAAGTGAAGCCCTGAGCAAAAAGATAGATAATATTACTATGGATCCATAAGGGAGAGTGATAATGTGAGTTGTGTGGGTTAGATCACCTAGGACAAGATTGTCAATCTGATTAAGGAAAACAAAAGAATAACCCTCTATCAGGATTTCAGGCACAGACATCCCAACCAAAGACCTTAAATATGGATGAGATAATACTAGGATTTATTTATGATTCAAAGACAAAACTTAAGCAAAACAAAGCATCCATATGAAAAATGGAGATAAAATTTGACCAACTGGCCAAATTTGTGACTGAGAGACCAAAAGGAAGTTTACAGAGCACAACTAAAACAAATCCAAGGGAAAGGATAATGACAATCACTCGATTAGTGTGAAAAAGCTCCACAAGGAAGAAGATGAAGAGGTGACCACTGAGGGTCACTCTGAAGTTGGTTAATGAACCAACTCTGGATCATTTTAAGAACTCTCAACCCTCTATTTCAAACTATGTACAAACCAAGAGATAAGAAATGGAATACGAGTTAGACTATGCCATTGGTTTATTGAAGAAACTCAAAGAAGAGTTTCCTTATAACAAAATCCTTCCATATAAACCAAAGAGCTCGAAATTATTGGAAGAGATCTCATCAATTAGAAAGGAACAGAAGAAGTTGGAGAAGGAAGAGTCAAGCAAAGAGAGCTCTAACAAAGTAACAATACTACTATGGAAGCAAGCTGACCCAGGGAACTTTTATATTCCTTGTCCTATGAGTAGTGTTAAATTCGATAAGGTTTTTATAAACTTAGGAGCCAGAATTAATTTGATGCCTTACTCTTTAAGTAAGAAGCTGGAATTGGTGAATTAACACCAATCAGGGTATGTGTACAAATGGTTGATAGATCACTCCACCATCCTAAGGGTACCATTAAGGATGTATCGGTTAAAGTAGATAAGTTCACCTTTTTGACTGATTTCACCATCTTGGACATAGAAGAGGACGTAAAAATACCCATTGTCTTGGGAAGACCATTTTTATCCACCACTCATTCTCTTACAGATATCGATGGAGGTGAGTTAACTCTAAGAGAGGGGAGCGAGAGCATTTCATTTGAAGTGTTTGATGGTAAAAGAAATTTCTTTAAATTTTTAGATGCTATACTCACAAGGACCCTCCCGAAAAGCCACAAATTTGAAAGAATAATCGAAAGAAGAAGATGAGGAAAAAAGGTGGTAGAAAGCACAGTCAAGTAGCTTATTTAAAGTTTATGAAACCTATAGTAACGCTATAATCACATGATTTGTATGAATCACTATGACCAAAAGAAGTACGTCGAGCTAGCGATGGTAAACAAAACACTACATGGGAGGCAACCCATGATTTTGAAATTATTTTGTTTATCTTTTGTTTTATATTAGGTTTTCAATTTGATTTGTGTGTTTTCCGATACAATTTAAACATCTTTGAGAAATTGAACACAATTATGACTTAGGGATAGTTCTTAGTGTGTTATAATGATTATGTGCACATATCGTTACATTACGGATAAAAATTGAGGTTGCATAATTCAAATGCATATTAGAATTTTTCTGCACGTTCAGATGTACGCTAATGCCCTTGAGTGTACACTTTTATGAATCACGGTCATTCTGATGAACGCCAATGCACACAAGCATGTGCTTGCGCGATTTATGTTCAAAACACCCTAATCTTCATATTTTCATTCTCTCCTCCTTCCTCTCAACGCTGACGACTCCCAATCCATGCCTAGTCCCAAATTTTCATTTTTCAACTAATTGTAACAACAACTAAGTAAGTTTTCTTAATAGTTTCACTTGATTATAAATTTTTTACTAGGTGTTTTGGGCTATTTGTGGGGTTTTCATCTAAAAAGGCTAATTGTGTGATTTTGGGATTGCTAAGAAAGTTTTGAATTTAATTACAATATTGGTGTTTAAATATAGGTATTAATTTTCACCCAAGTTTTTGTATTTTTTAATATGAGTTATTGTATACGAATTGGGTTTAAATTCGACTTTGATTGCGGAAAGTTGTCATTTTTGTCATTTTTTGTATTTTAATTACGAAATTTTTGTGTCAAATTAGGTTGAGTAGTTGATTCAGACGTCGATTAAACACTGGCTTGCATTTATTTTCACAGGTCTGTGTTCAATTGCATCACTTTTGTATAATTATGTTTCTCAAATTTTTAATTTGAGTTAGGTTTAGAATTGTCTTTTACCGATTAAGTCCTTTAATTTATTAATTATTCAATTTTTAATTCTAGTTTTGGAATTAACTAGTGTTTAGCCATTTTTAATCAAATTTGTTTAAGTGTCTAGGTTGTTATTTGTTTTAATTTTGAAATATTTTTGTCATCTAGTTTTTTGTAATTAGTTAGTTTTCGCAATTAATACGTTTCGAGCATCATCGAATTTAAGTGTGCGGAACAGTATGCCATAGTTTTCGATAAGTTAATTTCCTTATACTTAATTTTAAACGTTTTAGGCAAACATGCCACGTAGACATCGAGAGGATGAAACTCCAAGAAAAAGATATTGACACGAGTCGTCTACACGGGACTTGTCGCTATAGAGACCACAGATGCTTACATTCAATGTCGGGGCTCAAGAAGAGAAATTTCTACACCTCAAGGATAATATATTTGGCATCAACTAGTATATTAATTAGGAAGCATTTGAGAAGGTTAGGCTAACCCAACCAGTGAGAAAGCTAGTGGAGGTAGAAGCATAGTCACAATTTTTAAAATCGTGGAACCATCGTACAGAGAGTTGACTTTGGAAGTACTTTCCACTTTATCTGTGGAGAAAGGATAGTATGATAGGGATTGCTCTAATAAAGTATAGTTCTAGATGAGGAGGGAAAGACATCTGATGAGTATCACACAGTTTTCCATCGCTATGGGACTGCACGATCAATATTATGTGGGTACATCACACTACTGAGAATTACTCATAGATTTGCCTTGCAGGTGTCCTACATAGCATTTTTAGAGCTGGCTCAGTATTATAACTAGTGGATGTTAAAGGCTTTAATAGTGAGCAGTCCAGTTCTCAGGTATGTACATGGTATTCCAAGTCATACATTAAGTGGTCATTATTTATTTGAGAGAGTAATGAGAGAGCTGATAGAATCGATAGTGAGTCATCTTAGCGTTGGTTGCCCGATTCCACCAACTAACGAGGGTGACTTATTTATAGCTCCTCTAAGTAGCTAGGATCATCATCAGGGGCATCCATCCTCATCAGATCAGTCATGATCACCTGATGTTTAAGATGTTTTAATTTGTATCTTGTTTATTTATCTTTCATTTATGTTTTCAATTTGCCTTCTGTTACTTAGTTTGTCCTTTTTAACATTATGATTAATGACATTATCTTCGTTCATATAAATTTTTATTTTATCCTTTCTTTTATTTTATTTTTGGAAGGGTACATTAACATTAGATGGATCAAAATCAAGTAATCGCTCCAAATTAGGGAAGTACCAAGCAACCCACTCACTTACATATTTAATTGTCTATGAACATTAAGGAAAATTTCCAATTTTAAGTATGGGGATGGGTTTAATGAATCTTTAACTAATTTCTTCAAGTTGATTATAATCTTGATTATAAGTTTTATTAAATGATATCTTGAATTGGTTGAATCTATCCATGAATACTATATTTCCTTGATGAATATTGATTTGAATTGGTGTGCAAAAGGATGATGGTTAGAATGAAATTATTTTTCTAAGTCATTTTTTCATAATCATTGAAATTTTCAAGTTGAATGATATTTTATATTATTTGCACACATATACCCATCTTTTTTATGAGCTTTTGAGCTTAAGAGCAAATTTTCAAAATTTTTAAAGCTCTTGTTACTCTTGCATATATGTTATATCATGCATAGTAGGATAATTCTAGAACTTGCTTTTATTATACATGTTGTGACTATATTTTTGAAAATTAGAAACATTAATATGATAAAGGCACTTAGACTTGCCAACTTGTTTAAGCCTTTTTCTTTGAAAATTATCATACCCAAAAATTGACCTTTAGGAATAACCAAGCTGAGCCTTAGCCTTTTTTATTGATTAAACCCACATATTAAGCCTTATTCCTACTTTTCTTTGAAGGCCTACTATTATTTTGAACTTTGAAGGTTATTTGCATTATTTATCAGTTGAGACTTGAAATTTGTGAAAGGTCCAATATTTCTTGAATTGTGGTACTGAATGTTTATTGTAAAAAAGAAAGAATAAAAGAAAGAAGGAAAGAAAAAAAAAAGAGAAGAAGAAGAAAGATAAGAAAGAAAAAAAAGTATGTAGTAGCATTAGTTTCGCAATGAAAGGACCTATGTATATTTGTAAACAAGTCTTAAAATATATTACATAGTAAATTTTCTTCATTCAACCTTTTTGTTATCTCAATTGTACCTTAACTAAGCCCCATTACAACCTATACAAAGTCCTTTTGAGATTTGTTTCTAGTTTGTACATAAGTGCTGAAGATGTGATTTTACTGCAAGCCTATAGTAAGAATTCTACTGTGCATTGATTGAGAGTTTTGATACTTTTCACCTTAAGCACTTGAGTGCATTGAGTGAAATCTTTGTGAGGTTTAAAGAGTTATGCTTTTGATTTCAATGCGATTATTGATGTGATTAGTATTAATATTACTTAGGAAGTTAATTATATGATTACTTGACTCCGATTGTATGTTAATTTGATTCGATAGGATATAATAATATATAGTATAAATAGACAGGTTGAAATTGGTGAAGGATTGACATTGTGAAATTTATAATTTTGATTATGGTTTGCTTAAGGACAAAAAAAAGCTTAAGTGTGAGGATGTTTGATAGATGAATATTTTATTATATTTTGACACCCATATTTGATATATTTTGCTTGATATTTGATACTTTAATTATATATTTGGTACCTAATATGCTTCAAGTGTGTTTATAAGTTATAATTGCCTCTATGGACTTAAAAGAGAACAAATCAGATAAAAATGTGGCTAAAATTGAAAAAATAGCAATCTGGAAGAAATGTGCATTTTTGCATGCCAGTGCACTTTCTTGATATTCGATGTACCTCAATTATGAATCACACAAAATTCTAGGTTTTCTTTTAAATTCGATGTTTTGGAGGGAATTAAGGGAGAGAGAAGTTGGGAACATCCAGAGACATTCAGAGGTGATTTGGAGCTTTAGAAGCAAAAGAAGTGGGATTCTTATGAAGGGATTAGAACACAAGATCGAATGTCTACATTGTTAGAATACATGATAGAGAACATACAAGGAGATTTAGAATTATGATTCCAATGTTTTAATATGTGTATATATTACATGATAGAGAACATACAAGGAGATTTAGAATTATGATTCCAATGTTTTAATAT
>JANIIA010000003.1:27171908-27197783 GCA_027478495.1 Erythroxylum alaternifolium | reverse complement strand
GGCGCGACTTATAACCACTGGATTACCGACGGAACGATAAATTCCGTCAGTAATATAGGTTTCTAGAACATGCGGCCACTGACAATTATCGACGAACAAGACCATTCCATCGGTACAGGCGCGGGATTTGCCGACAGTTACCAACGACAAATATCTATCTGTCGGTAAAAGAGCGGCATTTACATTCGGGATGAAACTCAAATAGTGACGGCCACCGCATTCCGTCAGAAAAATAGGTTATGTTGCCGACATTTTCTGACGGTATGATCGTTTGCCGTCAGTATCAGCAGACAAGCAGACCGATGGAATTTTTGTACCTTCGGCAAAACTGATTCGTAAAAGCTTTACCGACGAACAGAAAAAGGTTCGTCCGTAAAAGCACGATATTTTATTATAATTAAACCGCAAATACCGAAGGGTTTGTTGTTCCGTCGGTAAACAAGGTTTGCTGCTGATAATTTCCGACGGTAAGATCAACGTTCGTCGGTATACGCTTCCAATATTACCGACGGTAACTTATTACCGTCACTAATATTTGTCCATAAAAAATTCCCTGACGGAATATTGGTGTTTCGTCGGTGTATCATCCGTACTTCATTAACACGACGACGTCTGTTAGCAATTTATAGACAGAAAAGATTGTCTGTCGGTATATTAATCGAACATTTCCCGACGGACGGCTTTGTTGTCGGTAAATTGCATTTACATACTGACGGAATGTTATACCGTCGATAATTGCCGAAGCAATTAAATTGCGGGAACAATTCCTGCAATTTTTTCCGTCGCCGAAACCTTTGGTGTAGCTATTTTCTGTCGGAGATTTTACGCTAAATTTTTTCCTACAATATTGCCGACGGAGTTTTAGGCCGTCGGTAAAACATTCCATTCTCTGACAGATTAGGGACGTTCCGTCGGTAATTAGCGACAGAATTTTTGTCGTCGAAAATATTCCGACGCTAATATGTGATTTTCTTATAGTGGTATAATTCAATGCTTTCATCACTCAGCCGATTAAACATAAAGTAGGAAATTGATGTCTACTCTATTTTAGTCTAATCATATTTGTTATCTATTATTGGAAATTGATTATATTAATAATATTTGAAAATTATTTTAAAGTATCAATCCACCTTGGTAAGGATTTTTTTGAATCAATAATAACTGAGAACAACAGAATATTCTCTCTAATAACTTTATGGTAATGAATCCCATATTGATCTCTCAACAACTTTCATATAGTTCATGCTAGATCTAATAACAACTAATTGAGCTATATTTAACTAGGATATGTCATAAGTAATATCAAAATATAACAAGTCCTATATGAGATACTTTAGAGATCTGAAGTCCAATGCTCACTAATACAATTGTCAAAATGATAATTTTCATAGGAATACAATTAATGTTCTAAATAGAATTATCATGTCAGTGTAGTTCAGTGAACTTATTTTTTAATAAACACTCACAATTTTTCTTAAATATCTCCTTATTTTAGTCTATGAGATTGACTACTTCCTTTATAAGAAGGAAACATAATATGAGTTAGTCTTTCTACCATATTAGTGTCCAATCTCAATATAATAATAACTGGAACAATTTAAGGATAATACATATCTCATCATAATTTCATTTACAATTCAAATGTATCCTTTAGACTTTATCTCATATATCAGCTAATATATGCATAAGATAAAGAATGCCTTTAAATAATTATGTTAAAAGAAAATTATAACTAATCGATTGGATATAAGGCATAAATCAACAATCTTCCATTTGTACTAAGCCAATCATTTAATTATCTTATGTCATATCCTATTTAATGATTATGCTACTGCTAGGAAATGGTTTAGATAGAGAATTCTACAAGATTCTAGATATTAAGCGGTTGCTTCTTACAACTTTTATCTCAATTATCATCATAATTTAAAAAAACTGCTTAAATGCATACTTTGATTTTTTATTAAATCTTAACTCATTTAACATGCCTAATGACTCTAGTGATCTAAATTACATTGTTATCTAAATAATGCAAGGAACTATACTAAGTTTATTAAATAACTTCTTGATCTAAATAATCATTTCTACTAAATAAAAATGTAATATAGCTTGATTAACAATTGATGCCAAATTAGTACCTTTCTAACTCAATATAATATTGTTCTAAAATATACCTTAACTAGAACTTCTATCAAACTAAATTTAATATCTATATGCCCTTAAACTCAAATATCAACTCATATATATAATAATGATCTTTAATATTTTATGAGTATCAGACATTTCAAAATCTAAACATCTTTTATATATTATATATGTACTTGGAGTAGAATAGGTAAACAACTCCTATATCTTTCTATATAGATTTAATTTCTAAACTTAAGATGTTACCTTTTCGTATGTAATAAGAGTTGATATTAGACTATAATATCTTTAACATTTGAAAATGTGAAGTATTGTTCTTTATAAACATTATGTCCTTACATACTTCCAATAAAGAGTATAACTATACTTTCTCTTTTTATTTTGAAAAACTTTCAACTAAATATTAAATGTATCAATAAAGGCACTAGTTTTATTTGGAAGTACTATCATAAGATTTGAACTTTTCAAATTTTATTTTACTCTTACTACCATCTTGAGAATTGTTCTTCTCTAATTATACACTGAACAACTATTTTATTCAATAGGGTTTGTAAGATGATATCCAAACTTTCTATTACCTAATTTAGGTCTAAATTTATTTGATAAGATATACTTTAAACATAGTATCATATCCAAAAATCATTACTTAAACTCTTTTAAAGTCTTATAATTCCATAACTAATATGGAATCTTGCAAATTGATTTAATTAGAACTATCAAAGGCAATTTGTTGCACTAGGCATAAGTATATAAGAAATAAATATTACATATAATATCCTATTTTATATAATCCTCCTCACATAAATTCGTAATGTTATGAAATTTAATTATGGAAGTATTCACTAGAGAATCTGATTCCCTATGTATAACCATGAAAATATTAAGCATATCTTATCGGTCTCATCGAAGTACTTTGATATTCTTAATGCTTAATTTCTACTTAGATTTAAACACTCTGAAATTTTTAAAATTTTAAACAAATATTTCATTTTATATGGAATATATTATATAAATTCATTAGTAAACATAATGAGATACAATTATTCATCCTTTATATAAATTGTTATTGCATATAATATATAATATGTATAAGATCTAACAATTCAATACCATAACCATTCTTTCACCAAAGTTTGATTTTGTCATCTTTTAACCTAATAAGTTTGATAATTTTCATATGATTCAAAATGAAAAGATACATATATCCTTATATGCAACTTTATGATTCTCATTATGTTGATTTAACTAATATAGATGAAAGGATATATCTAACTTTTTATTCTTTACCACTTATGGTAAGTATAAGTCTCCTTCAATTTTGTATAAAATTGTATATATATATATACAAGAAAAGTTATGTAATCGCCTTATAGTGATAACTATTATCATACTATAGTAAATTTATTTAATTGTAATCCTTATTTATACTTTTAATAGGTTAAATTAAATGAAGTAGTTCTTTCAAGGTACTATAACTTTTATCTTTACTTCATGCAGCTATTTACATTGTGTTATCATAATGTTGACGTTCATTTTATAAGTTACCATTAACATTATTTAACTAAAAAATGACATTACATTTTTTCATTTATACGATATTGAAATATCTCTAAAATTGTTTCACCAAATCTTTAACAAGAATCAATAACAATATAGCATAATTGATATATAACTTTCCTTTTTAACACTAATAAATCAAAGAAGAATATTGTTAACCTCTCTCCAACCCTCTTTCTAATTTTGGGCCTAGATTTTCTATATTCCTTTTTTAGTTAGCTATTTTAAGAAGTTTGTTAACTTTTTCGATAAGCATTAGATAGGATTCTTCCTTTCTAGCACCACTCTCCCCTTTGGCCATAAAGACTCTCCTTCTTTGTCTAAATGGCTTTAGCTTAGATCTTAGCTTGCAATGTCGCACTTTCTATATAAACTAATTGATTTTGTTATAATGAATTATTCAATGAGGTCTTAAAGTTAAAGTAGCTCTAGTTTAAAAAGAAAAGGGCATGTCTAAAAAAAGGTCGTATCCTTTCTTTTTATCTACTTGCCTACTAATGACCCCTAGCCACATAGATTCGTAAGAAAGGATAATAAGGATGGACTAAAAATTTTGATCTATTCCTGAGTTGGTCTTTATCCATAATTTTAGCAAACCTTCCAGCCTCTCTTTACGAGAAGTCTCAAACACCATCTCTACCCCTATTAAGGTCTAATGGCTCAAGCTTCTCCTTCTAACTCTCTAGACCAAGAATCACAAGGTTTTTCTCCCCTTTGGACAACACAAAGCCTAAAGTCCGTAAGAAGACTCTGGCTACTCCTAAAAGGAAGACCTAGTCATAGGTGGTTGGTGATAAATCTCTAAGCTCCAAACTCATATTCATCCCTCTGACTATAGAAAGCAACAGATGAGTCATTCCCTACCTATTAAAGTGTTTCAAGCTAGTGCATTAAGGTTGATTTCCATAATGGTTGGTTATTTTGTGGAAAAAAGACCTCTTTTCCCTACTGTGAAATCTTAGGCAGAAGGTAAATGAATTGATTTTTTTTAAAAAAAGTCCTAATTAACAAGGAAGAATTCTTCTTATTCTCATTCAATTCAAAAGCTAATGCCAACAAAGTCCTTAATTAAGGTCCGTAGCATTGTAATAGGAAACCTATCATTTTGTAATTATGGAAACCATACATGGATCTAGATAGAAATAATCTTAATATAATTCCTTGGGAGTATTTCCATAATATATTGTTGAAATATTATAGTACAATTGGACTTTGCTACCTGGTCATCTCTATTGGAAAACCACTATAATAAATGAGAACACTACAGTATTGGGGAGAATTATTTATGCCAAGATCAACTAGAAACTAAAATTAATAAGGAATTACTTAATACTCTTAAGCTAAAAAGACTAGATGCTTTTGGTAACCTGGAGGAGACTTCCATATTAGTCATCTATTAATGGGAGACACAGGGAAAAATAAAGTTAGAACGGAATTGTATAGGGAAATTTTTCCTTAGAAGAGATCGTAAAGAGATAATAAAGAAGAAAATAATAAGGCTAAGCCTCTAAATAAGGAAATAAGTAGTGAGATACCTGAGACCATCCAAGTAAAAACAAGTGATGTTCTAGTTGTTAAACAAACCCTAAAGAATAGTACTCACTAGGATAATGGAATTGATCCACAAGCCATAACTAATGCCACTATAGGGACAATTAATAACAACCATCTGAAGGATCGTTTTTGTGAGGATATTATGCTAAGGAATCAAGTTCTAAGTTAGAATTTAAAGAAGAGATAAGTAGCTAAGACTCCTTAGTCAATATAAGAGGCTATTGCTAAGGTCTCACATACTAAAACTCCTAAGTTACGAAAGAACTTCACTCTAACACTGAGGAGGTCAAGAAGGAAAAAGATTTAAAGGAAGCAAAGCTTACTTAGTATCTCCAAATATTAATGCTAGTATGAAATTGTTAGGCCTTGAACAACCCCAATAAGAAATATGCCATCTTTAAATACCCAAACAAAATAAAGCCATTTATCTTTGGCTTTTTAGAGGAAAAAAATCAAAGACAATAAGTGCAAGAGTCTTTGATTCATTTTAAACAATGAAGGCTTTCTTACTAATTATAAAGCATACAACAACGGGAGAATTATTATGGATTTTAATTTATATATAATAATGAACCATAGCTCTAATTCATAAACCTTTCTTATTTTTCTATTTTGAAAACAATTAGTTAGAATATCTTCTTTAGCTTTATGTATGCAATTATCTCTTTTTTCAAAGAAACTCCCTATGGTAGGACTTATGTAATGTGTTTATAAGAATGAATGACCCATGGTTAATCATTTTAGACTTTAATTAAACTCTCTTTACATCGATATCTAAGGAAGGCAAGGGATCTAATGAACTTTGCTATGAATTCAAGGTTTTCCTTACGAACTTAGAGGTCATTGATTTCAATCACAAAAGAAACCGTTTTATTTAGTCTAATAAGCGATAAGGAAAATGGTTCCTTAGAAGAAAATTAGATAAGGCTTTAATTAACTAGAAATGTTTAGTTGAATTCAAAGGTAGTAAATCCATATTTAATGGCCCTCTAACCTTAGGTCATTTTTTAGTAGGAGTCCACAACCTAATAAGAACCCTAGATTGTATAACTCCAATTAAAAATTTCAATTTCTTAGCTAAGCATCAAGGATTCCAATAGGTAGTTGAAGATGGAATAAGCTTAAATGTTAAAGGTTGTGGGTAATATAAATGTGTCAAAAAAATAAATCTGGTGAAGAAGAAACTTAAGGCAGTGTATAAAGGCCTCATTAGTAGTAAAAGCTTAGACATAAAGGAAGCAAAAAGGAAACTTGACTTTGTAAAAACAATTTGTATAAAGACCCTTGGAATTTCATTTTTAGAATGAAGAAAAAGGAAGCTCAAGAGAATTATATCAAGGCTCTAGATGACCACCATTTAATATTGAGATGAAAATCCATAATTCTTTAGGTGCAAGAAGGAGATAGATGCTCAACTGTCTTCTTTGATGTAATCATAAAAAGGAAGAACGTTAATAAGATTAATTTCCTCACTAATAATATTGAGGAGACGGTTTGAGGATAAAAAGATAACAAAGACTTAGTACTTAAATAATCTAAAAGCTCCTTAGGATCTAGTATTAAATGTGAGTCCTCTGTGTGTACTCATAATACTTTTCTTAAATCAATCATTTCTTAGTCAAGTAGTTGAACTAGTTAGGCCAATTCATGTTAAATATGTGGATAATGAATTGAACAACCTTAACTCTAATAAATCCTTAGGACTATATGGGCTCAAAGCCTGTTTCTTTAAGCAATCTTTACAATGGACCAAGGAATCAGTACATAAAGAAGTTATAGAGTTCTTCAAAGATATCCAGCTTAAGGAAATTGATTAAACATACATATGTTTAGTTCCTAAGCTAACTAATCCTAGTTTCCTAGAGGATTTTACATTAATATCCTACTTCAATACTCTATATAAATTCATTTCCAATACATAAAAGGAAGGAAACATTAGGGTAACTATTCTCTTAGTTTAAGAATTGCTTAAAGGGTATCAAATAAAGGGTTTAGACAAATTGTGTGCTTTGAAAATTGAATTTAATAAATCCTTGAATTAATTTAATTAGAACTTATTACTTCATTCCATTAAAGATTTTAGGTTTCCATTAAGATTATCCAAATGGATAAAGCAATTTACAACATCTGTCTCTTTTAGATTTCTTATTAATAAGGAGTAGACTGAGTTGTTTAAAGGGAAAAAAAGGTTTAGATATAGGAACCCTCTCTCTCCCTTTATCTTCTCCATTTGTATGGAGGTTCTTTTAATTCTCATAACTTTTGATATTATAAGGAATCCATCTTTTAGATTCCATAAAAAAATCAATAGATGGAAGATAGTTTAACTTATCCTTTGTTAATGATGTATTAATGTTCTATAAAGTGGATCTTAGCAGAATTTTTACTCTCTTTAATTCAATTAATCACTTCTGTAAGCTATCACATATTTAGGTGAACCTTGACAAGAGCTTTCTTTTAGTATGAAAGATGTAGAGTGTATTAACAACGAATCAGCTTCTTTAATAGGTTTAAGAATCCTTTAACCTCCTTTCATATACTTAGGGATTCCTATTATAACTACTAAGCCTACTTATAAAGATTAAAAACTTCTTTGAAATGATTAAAAGAAGAATTAACCAATGGTGTAATAAGAGGTTATCTTATATTGGAAGGCTATAACCAATCGAATCAATCCTGAATAATCTCTACATCTATTAGGTCTCACACTTGATTCTGCCTATAAAAATGGCTAAACATACAAAGAGAATGTTGAGAAACTGTTTTTGGAATGGATGTGCATATAAGTACTCAAGAGCTAATGTAAGATGGAATAAAATAGGCACAATAAGGAGGTTTAATACTCATTCAAACTATAAGCAAAGTTATCCTTACCAAAAGATTATAGACATTCATTGACGAGGAAAATAATAAGCATCTAAAGGATGCATATGCATTATTTCCTTCATCTCTAGATTGTTTTAAATGGATAAGGATACTAGTAAGGTTCTGTTTAGCTTTGTCTGGCCTCTTATTTAAACTCTTATAAGGCTTTGCCTACTCTTTCTTAGTGAAAATTTATTTGATTTCCAAAAAATTTTCTTTTCTAACTTTGATAACTCATCTTAAACCTAACATATGTCTAAGAGATTTGGTTCACTAATACTTAATATCAACCATACTAAACAAAAATAATTTCTTTTGAGAAAAAATAAACATAAAGGAAGCAAGTAATAGGTTATATGCAATTAAAACCAAACACTATTAAGACTTCAATTATTTATTTACTTAATCTTATAGTTTATTCAAAATAATAACCCTCATAACTATTCTAGAAAGATTACTCTAGTTTCTAAATGAGCTATGATTATATTCAAATTTAGTTGATCTTGAGTTTGCTTAATTAACCAACTAACCATAAACTAGGTAGATAACAACTTGATCTATCATATCTCATTTGAACCCTAGATCTGTTAGATGATAACTTTTGTTAAAACATATCTTTTATGTTATTTCTAATCTTATCTCTAACTTCATATGATTATGAATTTTCTTATCCAAACCATATAAATTTAATAAGTAAAACCTATTATTATAATGCCTAACATATTTAGGTTAATTAAAGTGACCCTGAGTTTATTCAATAACCCTAATGATAACCTAATTCTAGCATATTCTTAGAACAATGGAAAACGCCAATCATGTTTTAAACATATACTTAATATTTTAACAAAAATTTAATTTTAAATGGTCTCATCAAATATAATTGAATATAAAATTTCATACATTTAAACATGCAATCTATTATGAACACATAATATATAAAATATATGAAAATGAAATTTATGCGAACATAGTTAAATTATATGCCTAAAATATCAAGCCTTGTTTAATTCTAGTTATTGATGTAATCTTTATAATATAAAATAATAATTTTCAAATTTTTAGATAATTAAATTAGATTAAACCTATTGATTCGTTATTTTTGAAAAATTTAAAGAGTATAATCATTAAAATAAAAAAGAGTTTATGTTCTTACAAGTACTAAATATGTTACAAAGTAAGTAAAATGACTTTAGCATAAGACAATTTATTCTAAAATCAAACAATCTTACGTCACTTTCAAAAGAGAGCTAATTAAGTTAATTTTAGGACTTCAGTAAAGTCTCCATTCTTGGAGACTAAAGTGACATATGGAGAAGTGACCTTTCTCTAGTATGTAATATGGTTCCTATTGATATCTAGTTTTCTTCTTGCATTAGTGCTCCACTTTCTAATATGGTTCCTATGGATATATGATTTTCTTCATACACTGGTGCTCCACTTTCTAACATCTTCTTTTTTCCTGCTTCGACTTTTAATAAATCATGTATTGTAGAAATTTCCAAAGTTGGGTCATCAGTAGTTACTGCTAGAGCTACATATGGAGTTTCCTTTTTCATACTTGCATTTTTAGTTTACAGCGTCTACTAGAGTAGCCTCACCCTTGTAAGTGCTCCCTTTTCTTTTATATTGAATCGTCACCTTTAGAATTCCAAAGGTCTAGGAGTGAAAGTTATAAATTATATATTATGGTGTATTTCCTTATCAAACTAGTCCACCTTTTAGTACATTTATTATTTGGATGCTTGTGTTTTTGATAATGATTAGCTGCTTTTTGATCCATATAATGAGCTCATACTTCATTAGTGTTTTATTTTTTTAATTCTCCTAAATATTCTATTACTATGCTATTTCCACAAGTAATATATGCACTATCCAAAAGTTATTTCAAAGACTGCCTTATCTCTTTTATATTACCTTCTGTTTCCCATAACATGCTTATTGTATCCATAGAGTTTAGGCCTTACTCTTCTAATAGATACGTGTGTATGGTTGTTTCCTAAACCTCCTTTAATATCCTTAACTTGAAAAATAGATGTTTTTCTATTTCAAGTTCTTTCTTACTTAGCATATAAGTATTAGTGATATTTAGATAAGTGATTCTATCCAATATAGGAACTTTTTTTAAACCAAAAGCTATAGGAAGGATGATACTTGAGGTAGTAGATTTGTGCTCTATATTATCTTCTAGACTTCTATTTAAGTGCCTTTTTCTTTGAAAGGTTCCCTACCTAAAGACTTATTATACCTGCTAGAATTATGCCCCAATCACTAACATTCAACTTCCTTCATACTATTAGGATGATCATTTGGGATATAGTCTTTAAAAACTTTTGGAATACCATATTAATGATTATGATTGATCCATTGTTGAACCTTAGTATTTAAGGGGTAACTACTGCTTAGTATGTGCATTTGGGGGGTTATTGCATATAGGACCTACTTTGTTCTAACTGTCATAAAAAAGAGATACAACTTTTCCATTCCTAATTTTGCATAGAATTTTCTCCCTTAAGTCTTCCCTTAACTTCAACAATTGCCTAATAAACCAAGAAAAAGAGGATTTGGCCCTTAGTTCCCAAATGCTTTTATCTTTGAGAAAGTAGAAGTGAAATCATTTTAACTATAGAGATTCCTTGTTAACCATTAACCTTTATATCTTTTTACCAAGGAGGACTTTGTTGTTGGTGTTGATGCTAGTGATACCTGGGCCTCCCTCCTTATGTGATTTGCATACATCCTTCCAACCAACTTTAGCTCGGACTTCCTTACCACCATTCCATAAAAATCCCCTTTAACTAGGAATTTAACCTCTTAAATAAATTAAACTCTTATTTTAAATAAAAATTTAATTTAATTTGAAAATAATTTCTAAATTCAAATTGAAAACTATTTTTAATTATTTTGAATCATTTATTAAAAATTGAAAAAGCTTTCAATAAATTACTCTTCTTACTAGTTATAATTTAGAAAATATTTTTAAAAATTTTATAAGTAAGATATTCCAACCCAATCAGAAAACTATTTTAATATAAGTTGAAATAAATTTTCTTAACTAGAAAATTATTTTATAATATTAAATAAAAATTTAAATTTAATTCAGAAATTTCTTTACATATTAGTATCTTAATTAATTAGAAAATCATTCCTTATAAATGAAAACAATTTTCTAAATTTATAGAAAAATCTTTTTCTTAATTAGTTAATGAAAAAACATTTTAAATTTAATAAAAATATTATTTAATAAATGAAGAAACTTATTATTCAGACTAATAGAGAAATTTTTTTGAATAATTGGAATAATAATGCTTTAAATAGATAAAATTTTAAATTTAATTATATTAATTAAAATTAAATAGATGATAATTTTAATTAACAAATATCTTTTTAATTAAGCTAATAAAATAATTTTAATAATTATAATGATTTTAATTAATTACAACAACAAAAAATAATATCCTAGTAGAAATCTTGCTAACATGTGGAGTTCGGGTAGGTTCAAAAGTATGCAACCTTACCTCTATCTAATAGAGAAGCTATTTTTGATAGACCCATAAGAAGGAGAAAAAAGGTTTTAATAATTGTTTAAAAATCCAAAAAATATACTAATGATTATATTTAAAAATCAATAAAATAAAATAAGAAAATTCAAAATAAAAATACAATAGAAATAATAAATAATAAATGCAAATACAAATACAAATAAATAATTCAAATAAAATAAAAAAATAAAAATGAAAATACTAATAAATAATAAATGTTAAATAATAAAATAAATATAACAACTAACTGAAAAAAAGGGGAGGGGGAGGGTTCATTTTATGATAAAAATTCATTAATTTCAGGTATTTTACAACAAGAAAACAAGGGTTCTGTTGAATTTTAAATAGTCAATTTCACTAATAAGATACGAAGGTTTACTTTACATTATTAATTATGAATATAAGAAAGACTCATATATTTATGGAACAACATTACAAGTAAATCCTAATTAAGCAAGAGATTCCTTGTAATTATAACACAACTAAAAGAAAATTTGTTGATATGTTTGGAGATTTTCCTCTCAACAATTATCTAACAGAAGAAGATATTATTGAGACAGAGAACCCCTCCCGTAGAAAATATTTTGATTGGAGAATTCTCTAGATAAAGGTGTTTTGGATAAATATAAGACACAAGAATCTAAAGTTAAAAAATTATAAAATTTAAATTTGGAATCAATTTAATTACTAATTTTAATTCAATTCATTTATTTTGGAATTGAATTTGAAGATTAAACTATTTTAAATTCTAATTTGAAATTGGGTTATTCTAAATTAAATTACTCTTACTCCTAGAATAAGCCCAAATAATGTTTTAGAATACATTATTCTAAAAACAATCCATTTGCTTAGCTCTAAGTAGTCAAAACAATATCTTCATATGGAGATATATTCAATGTTGCTCTAGGAAAAGCTTCAGATTATGTTTATATATATTGCAAACCATACTTTTTAGAGAAACAATTTATGGAGAGACATTAAGGAATAAAACAAAACCATAAGGTGATTATGGATTGTCCTAGGAGACTTCAACTATATTCTCCATCCATATGAATATGAGAAGTTAGGGAGCTACATAAGAAAGGTGGATAAGGATCTCAAAATTTGCTTAAGTAACTTAGGGCTAGTATATCTTAGATTGAGAGGAAATTGGTTTACTTATACCAATAAATAGGAATGATAATACTTTATAAGAAAAAAGTTAGATAAAGGTTAGTAAATTTTGATGGATGATAAAATTTCCAAAATCATTTGTCTAGTTCAACAATTATGGATTCTTAGACCCTTCTCCACTAGAAATCAATATAGAGCATCATGTAAGGAAGTTAGGAACATCGTTAAATTCTTTAGTTTCTTAGCTAGTTTGGAAGGATTTGATAAGTCATTAATCTAAATTTGAATAAATTAGTTAAAATATTTGAATATTTTAAATTAGTTACTAGATTAAAGCTTATTAAAGAAGCATTGAAGAAGTTACATAAGCAAATTTTCAAGATTGATACTCTTAAAGAAGTGGAACAAGCCAGAAGTGAGTTGAATGATATCTAAAATTAAATAAAAATTGATCCAATGAATCAAGAATTGAGAAAAAAAGGAGAAAGAAAATTTTACTTCTTAACTATTTATCTTAGAAGCTCCCGATTCCCTTTTTAAACTAAAAGTCATGACTAATTGGTTAAAGGAGGGAGACTTAAATTCTATTTTTTTTGCTTCCCTTTAGAAAGCATATAAGGTAGAAGAAACTTAAACAAAATCAAAGGGATTTTAGGCATTACTAGAATCCAATTTTTGACTAAGATCTTCTAAAACATAATCCCTTACCTCAAACTCTATAGTCTATCTATCTAAATTCATTTATCCCTCTCAAGGACAATCAAAAGTAGACTCCTTACTAGCATCCATTTCTAATTCTAAAATCAAGAATGCACTTTTAAATTCCCATCTAAATAAATCTCCAAAACTTGATGACTTTAATGCCTTCTTCTTTCAAAGGTCCTGGAATTTATTAAAGCCTCATGTATGTAGCTTGATTAGGGGATTCCTTACTTTTAACACCCTTCTTAAGGAATTAAACAAGACTCTCCTTTTTCTAATCCATAATATTCCTAATCCCACTTCATTCCTAGACTTTTGACCAATCTTTTGTTTCAACATTCTCTACAAAATCATTAAAAAAATATTTCCTTAAGACTTAAACCTATAATGAAATCTCTAATCAATTTCTTTTAGTCTAGTTAATAAAATGTTTTTATGTTTTAAACTATAAGTACATCGTATAACCGTAGCTAGCGCTTATAAGTACAAGTCATTCTCGTAAAGACTATAAGTACTACTAATAACGTCTTTTCTATTATCTAACTAACAAATACGATGATGGTATAATTAAAATTAAACTAAACAAAAATTTAACACCATAATGAACTAGAACATAGATAACATAACGATTAATTAATGTCAAATAGCTAATATCTAGGTAATGAATCCCCTTAAGATTTCTTAAGTATTAACCTTTATAATGCAATTCAATTATTAATCATTGGACTGTGAAAATTCCTGTCTTATGTTAACATCTTTTTCAATAATATTAACAACCAATGCTTAGTTAATTAAACTAAAACCTGTCTCCAATTAAAACACTTATAATCACATTACTTGATTTGTGAATTTTACTAATAGATTTGAACATAATCTAAAGGATTTACGTCGAACTATCTTTAGGATTGCATGTAACTCTTTCCAATTACAGTAGATTTAGTTATACAAAAGGATTTCTCAATCTCAATCATAGGAAATCATAAATAATATCTCAGACATATCAATACAAAAATAAAAATGTATAATTGAATCATAACGAATCAATCAATTAAATTGCATGAAATAAAAGACCAAATCATAATATCTATCCCAACTTAGGGTTCATCATACCTAAGCACTAAACAAACTTAGTTTATAAACATATAAAAAATAAAAACTCAAAAGTTTAGAAGAATAATTAAAAATAAAAGATCCATAAGGTATATATCCCCCTTTTTCTCTAATGTAATCCCCTTGAAACTTTGATGAAAGGTTGCTTTCTATTGGATCTCTATAGTAATCTTCATGTTTTATTCAATGTAGGTTGATAAATCTAGCTTTAAATTTCGTCTTTAACATTGACTCTAATTACCTCCCTTTTATCTCCTCTCCATAATTAGCATTTATAATGTAAAAGTAAGAATTTCTGGACTATAGACCAGCTACATGATCGTGTGAGTCACCATATATCTCATAAACAATTCAAAATCATGATTTTATATGTTTTCAATCAGTTATATAAGCATAGGACACGTTCATATATGTGACTTACATGAGCGTGTACGAAGACAAGGGCAAAAACACCTTCGAAGCTTTATACATTCATATTCACTAACACGGTCCTTTACAAGGGCTTGTATGTTACTCACATATGTGTGTATATCTTCACATAGGTTTATACCTATAAAATAGCTCCAATTGTTTTATTTTCTACCTTGATGTCACACAAATTCTTTTAGTTTTGATCTATGAAGGAAATTGAGACCTAAAAACATAGTGGAAAAAAATAAGTACCAAAACAATATAAAACTTTTAATTAAAACGCAAAACACGCTAAATATGAGCATGAAACACAGTTTGTTAAATGTTTATAAAACATTCCCACACTTAAGCTTTTGTTTTTCCTCAAGCAAATCATAATCCAAATAATCAAACTTAGAAACATCCATCCTTTATTATCATTGACCTGTCCATCCACATCCAAAATCATTGTATCATATCAATTAAATTAACATGTAATTAGGCTCAAAATATCCTATAATCAAATTTCATAAGTCAATATCAATATAAATCATACTAATAACTTTTTGAAGTCAAAAGCACAAATCCCACACCTTATAAAGAATTCACCCAATCAATTCAAAGTGTTTCCAGTGGAAAATATTACAAACTCTTAAATCAATACATATGACGATTTTTAACAATGAAATTGTAATAAAATCACATCTCCACCACTAATAAGTAAGCTATAAATAAAAATCAAAAGGTTTTTTGAAAAAGGGTGTAATGAAGTTTACGTAAATGTATGGTAGGGATAACTAAAAAGGGTAATGACATTGATGGAAATTCACATAGAAAAGATTAAATAATACTTAGTTCTTTATAGCATAAGTCCTTTAAACAATAATTTCATTAGGATAACAAAAATTCTTCTCACTTTTAAACAAATATCACAAAATATTTTCTTTTTTAAGATGCTCGTAATAAATAATTTTGAACTTTTGAAATTCTTTGACCAACTTTGGAGAGGATATAAAATTATAATAATGAAGCAATTAAGAAGAAACAAATTAATAATCAATATTTACAAACAATCATAAAAATATCAAACCTTGTCCTTTAAATTATTTAATATGACCCAAGTTTCAAGAAATCAAGTAAATGCAAATTCTTAGGGTCCAAAAATAATAAAAATTTCTCAAGAAAAATAGAATAAAGGCTCTCAATATTGTTGTGATCAATCAAAAGGGCTAATTCTCAAAATTGGTTAGTCCTAAAGGCTAAAACTAGGTTGGATAAAAAAAAATCGGATTAACAAAAAAGGTTGAAAATAAGTGTCTTCATCATTTTAATGTGATAAGTGCTAAATTGATTGTGAAATTATTGCATAACACTTAGTAATTATTATAAAATTGCTTAAGATAATCACTTTGACTCATTTGTGATTTTAGGCATAATTCAGAAGCAAAGAAGTTAAAGTAAGTCAAAAGCACGATATTTGGGTCATTTTTGAAGATTAATTTTCACTTGTCTTCATGGAGCAAAAAGAAGAAATTAAAAGACAAGAAGAAAATTAAAACAAGAAAAAATGCAAATAACTATTGGGAGCAGATGAAGGCAGCTGGAAGGAAGCAGTCCATGACCAAAATGACGCAACGTAGATGGGAAGCACAGATACAAATGCAAATGCCTATGTAAAATGTAGATGTTCAAGAGAGAAGTCTGTAGGGTTAAAAAGATACATGAAGAGTAAGGTGGCCACCAATATTTGTTTTTCACATCACATGAACAGTACCAAATAGAGAATAGAGCTTGCAATAGAGAGCTTGGAGGTGCAGTGAAGAAAAGCAGCTAGGGGTCTTCAATAGGGATATTAATAGGGGCTGAAGAATTTTTCCAGGAGAGACCTATAGAAGGGTAACATCTCGATATCCGTTTGGGGGTGACATTGACACCGATGACTCGGGTTAAGTGTTTTCTTGTTTTAGTTGTTTCTTTCTCTCATTAGGAATTGATTATGTCATCTTGTGTTTATTGAATTGCGTATTATGAAAAGATGATTTTAATGCATTCATTGAATCGTTTATTTGCAAACCCATTGCTAAAATTTTGATATAATCTGTAATTGTTATGTTGAAATTCATGTGTAGCAACTAATGATTTGTAATCATTAAGGATAACATGACCTAGGTTAAATGATGCATCATATGTGGTTTTTGCCTTGATTAATCAGTTTTCCTTATTCGTAATGATATTGTCTAATGAAATCTAGAGATCGTATCCTAGGTTATTAGGTGGTTAGGTTTAATTAATGATCATATCTTGATTAAATAAAACCTAAGGAAAAACTTGGGTTAATTATTAACCCACAATTAATAGCTGCTAGGAGAGGTTTGAGAATAACAAATCAATGAAATATGCTTAATTAGTGTGTAGGCCGAGATTGAACCACAGAACCGAGTCCCTACTAAATTCCCCACTTTTATCATTTTTCGTATGTTGTCTTTAGTTTATTTTCATTAGGTTAGTTTTATTTTATTTTCTTATTCCAAAATCCAAACCTCCCTTTTTTCCTAAACACCGATTAATTTCATTTCATAAACTTTGCACACACTCTCTGTGGGATTGACCTAGACTCACCACTGCTATAGTAGTAGTCTAGTTTTTTATTTTGCCTAAGAAAATATAGACTCACTAGAGATCAAAAGTTTAAGGATAGGGAGGATGATAAATGGGAATGATCATCAACTAAGACCCTATCGTGAAGAATCTCACGTGGAGGAGCCACATGTGATAGCTGAAGATTACAATCAAAATTCACAGCACATCGTCATGTTAGTCAAAATAAAAACTAGGCTACTGCTATAGCAGTGGTGAGTTTAAGGCAGTCCCACAGACAATGTGTGCAAAGTTTATGAAATGAAATTAATCGTTGTTTAGGAAAAAAAGGGGGTTTGGATTTTGGAATAAGAAAATAAAATAAAACTAACCTAATGAAAATAAATTAAAGAAAATGTATGAAAAATGATAAAAGTGGGGAATTCGGTAGGGACCTAGTTCTTTGGTTCAATCTCGGCCTATACCCTAATTAAGTATATTTTATTAATTTGTTGCTCTCAAACCTCTCCTAGCAACTATTAATCATGTGTTAATAATTAACCCAAAATTTCCTTTATGTTTTGTTTAATCAAGATACGATCATTAATTAAACCTAACCACTAAACAACCTAGGATACGATATCTAGATTTAATTAGACAATATCATTATGAATTATGAAAACTGATTAATCAAGGCAAAATCCACATACGATGCATCATTTAACTTAGGCCATGTTATCCCTAATGATTCCGAATGATTAGTTGCTACACATGAATTTCAACATAACAATTACATATTATATCGAAATTCTAACAATGGGTTTGTGAATAAACGATTCAATGAACACATTAAAATCATCTTTTCACAACACCCAATTCAATAAACACAAGATGACATAATCAATTCCTAATGAGAGAAAAAACAACTAAAACAAAGAAAAACACTTAACTTGGGTCATTGGCGTCGATTTCACCTCCAAACTGACGTCGGGATGTTACCCCTCTATAGTTCTCTCCTGAAAAAATGCTTTAGCCCCCGTTAATATCCCTACTGAAGAGCCCTAGTTGCTTTTCTTCATTGCACCTCTAAGCTCTCTGTCGCAAGCTTTATTCTCTATTCGCTACTGTTCACGTGATGTGATAAATAAACATTAGTGGCCACCTTACTGTTCATGTATCTTTCTAACCCTACAGACTTCTCTCTTGAACATCTACATTTTACATAAGTGTTTGCATTCGTGTTTGTGCTTCCCATGTACTACGCTGCCATTTCGTCTTGCTGCTTCCCATATGTGCTGCATCATTTTGATCATGGACTACTTCCTTCCAGCTGCCTTCATCTGCTTCCAGTGGTTATTTGCATTTTTTTCTTTTAATTTTTTTCTTTTCTTTTAATTTCTTCTTCTTGTTCCATGAAGACAAATAAAAATTAATCTTTAAAAAATAGCCTAAATATCATGCTTTCGACTCATTTTAACTTATTTACTTACTAATTGTGCCTAAAATCACATATGAGTCAAAGTGAGTATCTTAAGCAATTCATAATCACAAAGTGTTATGGAATAATTTCATAATCAATTAAGCACCTATCAATTTCTACACACTTAGCTTTTGGCCGTCCTCAGATAAAACATTAAAATTAAGCTCAAAGACCTACAAACATTGACTTATTTCCCATATGTGTCAAGAATATATAGTCATAAACAAAGATGAATGACTTTAAAAAATCATAGCAAGAAGTCAACATTCGAAGCTTTTACTCATGGTTAATCGACATTCATCATCTTCAAAAATTAACCAATCTAATGGTAGACTCAATACTATTCATGATCATATGATTCGACAACTTTGCCTATTATTTCATTTCTCCACCACTACTGTTCACATGCAAAATCATGGATCAAAGGACTTTTCAAGGTTTTAATGTGGGCAAAGGTAAGGTGAGACGTATTTGGGTTAAGTAGCATGAAAGCTGTTAAGCTAGTGAAACAAAACAACACTCATCAAAAACTGCGTATTGTTAGCTATGATGAATGCAACATTTATATTTCACAACCCATTCAGCTCTCACACGCAAACCACATAAAGCATATACCCATATGAAGGAATCACTGTTGAGCAAGTTTTACAATTTATAGAACCCTCAATAACTGCAAGCATATAAGTCGTACTTTGTAGTATTGAAGGGTCAATCCCATGAGGAGGGCACTAGCCTAATCCTAAGTCGTCTATGGCTTAGAGAAAAGAATAAAAGGAAATAAAACTACAAAAGTGAATATGGAAAATAAATACAAGAAATTGATTCAAGAATTGTAACACAAAAATTTCAACAAACAGAATTAAACTGAGCAGTCACATAGGTCACAACAGAAATTTGTCAAGAGAGTTAATCAGGTTATGAGACAGGGAATTTTACCTATCATTAATGCTAATCTAGCCATTTATGTGTTTGTGGGGTTTCAATTCTAGACGGTCATAGGGTTAGTTACTCTCTCTCTAGTTATAACCATTAACCTTAAATTGTATACCCCAATCGAATTATGGAACTTGCAATCTGTCAATTCAGAAATTACCCATAATTCTAATTCATTCTTAAGCTCTCTAATAAACAATCGAGTTTTGCACGAGATCTCTCTATGAATTACTAACTAGATTGATTAAATGGTTAATTAGATCGCCTAACTCTCATTAATCCTATCTAATCATTTTTATCCAACTCACCATCTTGGTTTGATATCGAAACATGCAATTACATTAATCAATTACATCACCCAAAACAATAAACACAAAAAGAACTAAATCAAAATTAACTGAAAGTAAAATCTTGAAGGAGAGTTCAAAACATTATCAACAACACGAAATCCATTTCCATACAATCCATCTCAACTTTATACATTTAAATGAAAAATGAAATGAAGAGAAAATGGAACTTAGGTTAGCAAATCAGGAAGGCAGCGGCTTCAGGATACCACCTGATCAAGGGAGCAGCGGCATCAAGATCCGCTTCTTCTTCCTCTTTTTTTCTCTCTCTCTCTTCTTTTTCTCTCCCTTTAGGATTTCCAAGAGTGGCTGAATGTAAAACTGCTTCTTTCTATTGTTGTTGTTCTATTTTTGTTCTTTTGTGTTTAAGGTTGAACTAGGGTTTTTTGGGGGTCCAAAAAGTCTTAAAACTCCCTCGAAATGTGAAGTTTCAAAGTGGCTGCGCATCTGCCTGACGCAGGCCATGATCGTGGGCCATACAATTGGCCCTAATTTGCTCCAAAACTCCTCTGTTCTTCGATCTTCACCCTGAAACAATACCAAACACATCAAGGTACCTCAAAAACATCATATTTAAGATCAAAGGATTGTTCTAACCTATAAAACACTTAAAACCCAAATAAATCACAAACTAACACAATTCTACCCTAAACATATACTAAACAATTGAATAAATGGCTAAACATATATCAAACTATACCCTAAAATACGATGCATTTCACACCTATCAACATCCCCACACTTAAACATTTGCTTGTCCTCAAGCAAACAAAATAACAAACAACACAAAACACAAAACACAAAACACACAATGTAACAAATAAGGCAATGTCTTCAACTTCACGAAATAATTTAACTCTAAACGCAATTATTCAAGTTGTTCCAAATTATTAACATGCTAAATCCGCTTCTAGAGACTTTAGACTAAACATACATATTAATCAAAACTCAAATGTCAAGTTACTCACCTTTTTCAATTATACACGCACATTAATAATTCTTTGGTCATTCAAATTCTGTAACTACTCTTAAGTACATTTTCATGAAAAGTCAAACTATTTACAAGTTCAGTAGGTTTTAATAGGAAACACGTTTTTTTAAAAAAAATTTTAGACATGGACCTAGTCTTTTACTCGGAGGTAAACATTGGTGATGAATGTCGATTCGGTTACTCGACAAAATCGTGTTTTTATTATGCTACTTGGTTGAAATGTCATTATAGTCTTTTGACGTGGAGGCACATATTGGTGATGTTTGTCGATCCTATTACTCAGCTACATCATGTTCTCAATTGACTACTAGCTCCATTCATAACCCGAAGGCCAGTTGAATAGTTATTTATATAAACTTAACCAATAGTTTTTTTTCTTTTTTTATTACCTACCTTATTGCTTAAGCTACTCGTTTTAATGGAAAAATACTAACTAAGCTACTTAAGCTGAAAGAACTAAAATTATGAATGAGTATGACAATTTAGAGGGTGACAAACTCACACTAAATCCTAATTAACTTGCATATTGAGCCAAAGACCCAATTCATTAATTTTGCAAGCTAATGACTCTTTATAACCTAATAGACTATGTTCAAAATTAAATTAATTTCAATCCGTATAAACCATTGACTCATTCACACAATTCACAAAATGCAACCTAACAGACAATCATATAATATATAAAATTCACATTCAAAGCAAAACACATAACCCTCCCTATATTTGAACAACACATTGTCCTCAATGTGAGAAGGATACATATATGAACAAAAGGGGAAATAAAACAACAAGTGGAAGGAAAAAGAACAAAATACTAACAAAAATGAAAAGAAAAGGGTTAGAATAAGAAACCATCATAGTGACTGAGGTGGTGATGTATCAGAGGCGGAGACCAAATGTGCTTAATGCCGAGCTGGCTTTCCTATCTTATAATTGATGTGGAGAGAGTAAGGGAATTATTAGGGCAATGCATTCTGAATCATTGACATTATTTATGGAAATGAAACAACTTTAACTACCTAACAATTTAAATCGACTTAACATGCTAATTTATGGTCATTAGCTTGACTTGTATCATTGTAAACTCAACCGGGATCAATTATGAGTGACTTACTTCCATCCTTTTCGTTCAACGTCAATTGTATAGCCTATGAGTAAGCTACAAATTGTAAAATGATTAGAAGGACAATATTGATAAAGTTGAGAAAACCAAGTAATTTCAATAATGTCTTTTTCACTAACAAACTGTCAACATAATAGGGAATAAAGAAACTCCCTGAATCTTCTATAACGTCTAGCAGTTTGTTTGGTAAAATGGTGAGCTGCTCTTATTCTTCCTTAGTCACTCCCTTTTCTTCTTCTTTTTTGCTTCATGAACAGTGACTTTCATAACTTCTATAAACTCGATATCCGTTGTCATCTATTCTTAATCCTCATGCTCCTTTAAAGATTCGACATCATCAACTCTTATAAATGGTATTCTTGATGCGTAAGGCAGAGGAGGAACATAGGGAGGGTCCTCAATCTTTTCTTCATCCTTTTTTTGCTTCTATTGGTCTTTTACAGAGTGAGTTTCAGCTGGTCTATCTATTAGTTCTCCTAACTCTTTCCCACTTCTAAGTGTGATAGCCTTAATTTTCTTTCTTAGATATGCTTCTGTGTTGCTTGAAGGACTTCCCACATTTTTTGTAGATAACACATTAGCAAGATTTTCGATTTGAACCTCCAGGTTGAGAATATAAAAGGTATGAGTCCTTGTTACTTAGTCAATTTTCTCTTCTAACCTCTTTTGGGCCTCATCCATACTTATGAGCTTGTCTATGATCTTGTCCAGTTTGGAATCATAGTCACTATACTTATCCTATTGATATCCTTGTGATCCTTAATTTATAAACTGAATCTCAGTTTTGTTAGACTAATGAAAATTTGGGTGGTTATGCCACCCCTACTAATATGTGCTGGAATAAGGATTGCTATCTCCTTGACCAACTTGTGCTTCATTAAAGTTAAATTGCTCCACATTGTTGTTTTCCTTTAAGAAGCAATTAGTTATGATATAGCTCTCTTGTCCATATGACTTATATTCATGTTGCATTGCTGTGATTAGAGAGGAGGAGGTGGTTTTCATGCCATTTAATTTCTTGGTTAGGTTATCAATCTCAGCCTGCAATGTTGTAATTGAATTTGTAACAATCATTCCTCCTGGGTCCCAAAAGGTTGACTGATGTCTACTTCATTTTGATGCCCAAAGATAACTAGTGTATGTCATGTCTTCTAACAGATCGTGTACTGCTTTAATTCCTTTCTTCATGACTGATCCTCCAGTAGTTATGTCTATAGTGCTCTTTATGGGTGGATTTACTCTAGTGTAGAAGGTTTGTAATAGGAATTCTTTGGGTAGGTTATGATGAGTACAACTTCTTGCAACTCCTTATACTACTCCCCTGCTTCATATAAAGACTCCTCGTCATTTTGTTGGAAATTGATAATTTCCGTTATCAGTCTTGTTGTCTTGTTGAGAGAAAATTCTTATCTACAAAAACTTGAGCCAACTACTCTTAAGTTGTGATATTAGATGGGTGAAGAGAATTCAACCAAGTGTTGGCTCGATCCCTAACTGTAAAGGGAAAGAGCCTCATCCTAACAGCATCCTCTGACATCCCAATATATCGGAAGGTGCTGCAAATTTCTAAGAAATTAGCTAAATGAGCATTGAGCTCCTCATTGGCTAACCCGTAAAATTGCAAATTGGTTCGCAACATATTTAGCAGTGATGGTTTGATCTTGAACGTATTCGCTTACACCAGTGGTCACATAATCCTTTGATGATGGGCATTGAGCTATGGCCTCATGATGTCCATAAGGGTACGTCACTCTCCATGACGTATTTCCTCCACCATCGTTCTTTCCATCTCTTTTTAGCATTCAACTCTTGAGATTCCCCACTGTTGTTTAGTGATATCTAAGTTGATTTTTCGATTACTTTATGCCCAGTTTTTTTTTCACAAAAGATGGTGAAAAACTTTAGACTACAAGAATTAAACTAATATATGCCTCCTCAATAATGACACCAAAAACTTGATCATGATTTTTTGATCTATGTAAGTTCTAATGATTAACCTCAATAATCCTCAAGTACATGGGCCATTCGCGTAGTACCTAAGGTGTTGATCCCATAAGGAGGAATAATTTAGTCCTAAATATAAGGCCAACACAATTCGCATAAATTCAAAAGATAGCAAAACTAAAACAAGAATTCAATTCAATCACGCAATTCAATCCAATAATTAATTATGAAAATATTAACAATTTAGCTATTGCAACACACTCAAGAATTAACTTAAAGAAACTATCAAATGAGAGAAATGGGAATTTTACCTATCTTTAACGCTAACCTAATCGATTATGACTTACAAGATTATTGGTTCTAGATGATCTTAGGGTTGATTACTCTCTCTCAAGTTATAACCATTGACCTTAAATTATAAACCCTAATCAGATTATAGAAAATTGGAATTTCTCAATTAATAACCTGTCCAAAACCTTAATTAGATCTGAAGTTGTCCAATAAACTATCGGGAACCTATGCGAGATCTCTCTTCATACTGTTACCGATTTGATTAATTTCTCATTCGTATTAAATCACATAACTCTCTTTAGCCTAATTTATTTATTTTTCATTCGATTCAGCCTCTCAGTTTATTACCAAATTATGCAATCACAGAAATTAATCACAATAAATCCAATAAACATAAGAACAATCAGATTTCATTAAATCAAAGATAAAAACCCGAAGGTGAGTTTAGAACACCTAAATATTCACAAATCCTATCATATCATCAAATTGATATTCCCAATTCTATACAATAATAAAAATGGAAAATAACAGGAAACATGATCTTGAATGGAGACGGGAGGTAGCTACGTTGGGAAACTCCTGATTTTAGAAGTACATTGATGTCGGCTTCTTCTCCACTTCTCTCTTCCTTCTTCTCTTTATCAATCTCTCAATAATCATCTCTAGGATTTCTCTCAAAAGTGGCTAATGCCAAAGCTCCTTCTTTCTGTTTTTGTTATTCTATTTATGTTCTTTTGTGTTTAGGGTTTAGCTAGGGTTTTTCTAGGGTTCGAAAGGTCCAAAGTATCCTTCACAACGTGAATTTTAGAAGTGGCTGTGCATCCGCCTGACACAGGGCCACGATTGTGACCTATGTCAGGCCTTTCAGTCATAATCGTGGCCTATAGACCATTCAATTCCCCAATTTGCTTCGAAACTCCTCCGCTCTTCGGTCTTCACCTTGAAACATTACCAAACACATCAAGGTACCTTAAAAGCATCATATTTAAGCTCAAAGGATTGTTTTAACCCATAAAACACTTAAAACATAAATAAATCACAAACTAACACAATTCTACCCTAAACACATACTAAGAAATTGAATAAACGGCTAAACACATATCAAATTATACCCTACAATATGTGCATTTCACACCTATCAATCACTCATACAATTTATGCCAACAATACATTGAAATCACAAGAGTGAACCTTCCAAGCCAACATCTACCTCATAT
>JANIIA010000003.1:27075867-27095428 GCA_027478495.1 Erythroxylum alaternifolium | reverse complement strand
CAAACACTTAAGACACTTTTTCTATTTATCTCACTTAATCACTATCCAAAAACCGGGAAACATCATGTATGCATGTATAAACATTTCATGTGCAGTATTCACTTATCATGTGCATATATGCATGTATGCATATGTCACTGTTCACTAGCAATTGGTGAGGGGATGTTACACTTATTGATGCTACTCACTTGTTCTTCCCTTTTCTTTTCTTTTCTTTTTCTTTTAACTTTTTTCTTTTTTCTACAAACGTGGAAGAACTATGAATCAAAATAGCACTATATAAACTGTAATCCACAGGCAAAAATATACTCAACTAATCTCAGTAAAATTTTCACAATGATCAACTAATATATTACATAATACTCTACTAAGCTTGTGAATAGGTAAGTTAATGACGTTTAAGGTTTTGAAATTTTGGGTGTTTTCAAGAAACAAAAGGTTAAGGCTCAACGGGCGTAGCAAAGGATAATCAACGGGTAGGTCATTTAAGCCAAGGGTTAAAAAAAGCCTTAATCATCTCTATTAAGCATTCATCCAGTAGATTGAAATCGATTTAAAGCAAATTCTGAAGGTAATAACCTAAGAAAGTATCACTCAACAAAGAAATAGAATGACTATGAATGGAGTCATATGGCTCAAATGAAAAATCATTATACATCTCTACAATACCTCATTACTCAAATGTCAATTTGTGATTAAACTTATGTAACTAACTATGGGAAAATCCTGGTGCGTGCATCATATACACACATTGCAAAAAAATAAAAAATTATTCCAAGACTTTCCCTAAGTCCAGGATCCATATGCCTATATAAGGAAATACCATTAAACCTAGGTGAAAATTCCCAATTCATAGACATGTTCCTAACACACACACACACACACACATATATATATAAGAATTCATGGCATTTACATAAATCAATCATTCATGTAATAACCATGTACCTTGTGTGTAGTCTCCTTCATTTTTTGATCTTCTATTTGTCAGGTTGTCGCAAACCACAACAACCAAAACAGACCGTCTCTAGCGGTATCCATGTGAAGATCGGAGAAACTAACAGAATCAAACTCTTTGGCCCAAAAATAGTTAGAATAAAGACGAGAGTGTTAGCTCTCTTCTTTATTCTATGGAGAGCAAAAGTGTTAAAGCAAATGGGGAGGAGGAAGAATAGAAAAATGAAGAGAGATATTAGAATCGTGCGTAAAAAAAATGGTTTACCGAACCATTAAATGGTTATCATCTTACTTCTTACTTTTCATTTTTTTCTTTTTATCATTTTTGTCTTTTACCAATTAAAGAGAATAAGACTTTAAAGAACCCTCATCTTCCACGTTACACCTCTCTTTTATATATATATACATATAAATGTTGAGGTGGTCCAATCACACTAAGATCGATCCTACCGAGTCTCGGGTATGAAAAAACACTAGAGACCTATTTCAACAATATCGACATCTCGATCTCATCAGGACATATCCCAATCTCATGGGGATCCATTTGGTTATATTGCTCTCCGTATAATGGATATCTATCCAAAACCATTGTACAAATCCTCCGAGTCACTCTTATGCGTGTGACCCATTAGGTTTCTAGTCTACGGATATTTGCACCATTGTTATGATGAGATTATCACTAACATTAGAATAGGACATCCATATAATGATCTCATAGTAGTTCATCCAATGTACTTACTACCTCTAGTAAGCATCCACATCCTAACTCTAAACATCTCATGTTTACAGTTTCTGAGATCCACTACTTGATCAAATCAAAGAGTTTGGCATGTTCTAGTCTATCCGGATTAACGATGTCTGCTCTCATTAATCCTATAATTAGGGATAATTTAGATATTGACATAATTGCACATGATAGAAATCTTAATAGTGTGATCACATCCATAATTTCCTTCATGCTATGTCATATATCATGGACTTCATTAATTTACTTATAGATCAATATCAATTCATAAAGAATGAACAGCAAATTAATGAAATATGTTGTTCTTTATTATTGAAAATAAAGTCTGTGCACAAATTTGTACAAAATGCACTAAAGATGATTTCCTTTAAAGCACTACTCTAACAAATCTCCCACTTGACCTAAAGCCAATCGCCTTGGTATCTAATACCGTAAGCTAGTAGAAGAGAATCAAATCTATTATAAGATAATGGCTTTGTCAATAGATCAACAATATTCTACTTAGTGGTAATTCTCTCTGTCTGTACATCACCTCAACCATGATCTCCCTAATCAGATGATATCTGCAGAGTACGTGCTTGGATCATTGATGAGATCTTGGTTCCTTCGCCTGTGCTATAGCCCCATTATTGTCACAGTACAACTATATGGGTCCATCACAACTATGAACCACACCATGTAACATCCCATCACCAATGGGAAGGGTAAGAGTGAAGGTAGTGATCGCAAGTAACTCACCCTTCTTATAGGATATGTATCGGAATGACCTGCGGGCATCCCGGTACGTACCCTACGGTAAGGGGGTGCTACACACCAAGTTCAGTAATGAACTTCTTAATCCAAACTGTTTCCTTTGATGCGTCTGAAGCTGCAATGTACTCTTCCTTAGTTGTTGAATCAACAATCATCTCTTGTTTAGAACTCTTCCAACTGATCGCCCTGTCATTTAGTGTGAATATAAGACTTGATTGGGATTTGAAATCATCCTTATCAGATTGAAAACTGGCATCTGTATGCCTGCTTACTTTTAGATTTCCATCTCCATATATCAAGAAAACATCCTTAGTCCTTTGCAAGTACTTGAGGCTGTTCTTGACAGCCACCCAATAACCCTCACCAAGATCTGATTGATGTCTGCTCGTAACACTTAGAGCATATAATACATCAGGTTTTGTACATAGCATAGCGTACAAGATCATATTCATGTGTG
This sequence comes from Erythroxylum alaternifolium, assembly GCA_027478495.1. Taxonomy (NCBI): domain Eukaryota; kingdom Viridiplantae; phylum Streptophyta; class Magnoliopsida; order Malpighiales; family Erythroxylaceae; genus Erythroxylum; species Erythroxylum alaternifolium. The sequence goes on along the minus strand of JANIIA010000003.1, from coordinate 27,092,516 downwards.
TCCTCTCATTTTGTGTCTTAGGAAACATAAATTTTAAGAGAGTTATCCCATGAGTCATGGGAAGATACCCTCTCTTAGACTACTCCATGCTAAACCTCTTTAGCATCTTATCTATATATGTTGATTATATTAGACCCTGATTTTTTTTAAATTGGTTATTATTTGTTTAATTATTTATTTATGTTTAGTATGTTTGTTTATTTATTTTTTGAATCGAGTCATTAATTTAGTAAGCATGAATAAAGATTGAAAATTTGATAGAAATATTGGAACTTAGTTAGAATTAATGTGGTGTTAAGTGGATTAAAGAAGTTAGGGCCATAAAAAACAAAAGAAGGACAAAATTGGAAAGGCCAAATAGGTGAGGGGTATAACTAGAAGAAAGAGAATAAAAGTCGTCTTAAATTAGAAGAAGAGAGTAAGGTGTCGTGAGAAGCAACAGAGAAGAGAAAAAAACGTGAAGGAAGAAAAGAAAAGAGAAGAAAAAATCATGGAAGCTAGGAGAAAGAAGAAGAAGGAAAAGATTTGAGCTAGTTTAAGGTAATTTTCTTCATCTTTCTTCTTGTTTTGTTAGAAAATCAAAAGGGATTAGAGAAGAGAATGGGTTGGTGTTGGAAGAAAGGAGAATAGAAGGGAATCCATTTGATCTTAGGGTTTCTAAGTTAAGTTTTGGGTTTTCTAACCTAGATGGACTATGGGTAGGTTAAGTTTGAGCTTGATTTGTGTTGATTTCATTTTGTTGTGATTATAGAAACTTTGGGGATTTCCATTTGAATTTGAATTTAATGGGAAATTGGTTTGTTTTAGGAAATCAAGAAAATCCTACCCAAGAGCAAAGGAAATGGCAAATTGAGTTTGGATTTTCAAGAGTTATAAGGTGGGTAATTTATTTATAGTTATTGTGAAATGAGCAAATTTTCCTTGTGTGTGTGTTGTGTGTTAAAATGATTTGCTTTGAAAAATTGTGAAGTAGAAATTTGCATTATGATATATGACATTTGATAAAAATTGAATTGTGAGTATAATTATGCTATGCCTTGGAATTGTATCATAGCATTTTGATTTAAATGGAAAGAAGAAAAAACATGTGAATATGAACTTGTGATTGATTGAATTAAGCATGAGATTTGATTGTGTTTGGGCGAGAGAGGAACCATTTCGTAGTTACGTGCACGTCGTCATAAAGCCTTCTCCTGGCTGCCCGCTTGTGGCACACGAGATTCGAAGAGTGGACTCATTTCGTTCACGGAGTAAACTTCGGTTTCTCTGTTTTGTTCTACAGAACCCTCGAGTCATTTGTTTATGCATTTGCATCTTTGATGTATTAAGTTTTGATGAAGTTGTGTATTATTCTTTGATGTTAAATCACATCCAATATGTTTTATATGATGATGTATTGAGTTATGAGTTATAAATGTTGAACTTACATTATTAGGTTAAAATAAGATGAGGATGCTTATATTATTAGATGCATGTATGTTTGATTGTGTGGCTTATCGCCAATGGCTATAAATATATTAGCCACTGAGCTATGTAGCTCAACCCAATTTTTCCCTCCTCAAATATAGAACGAGACAATTAGCGATCCTTGCAAGGCATTTGGAACTCTAAGATAGCTAGAAATCTTTTGTACTAAGTAGTGACTATTTTTTGGATAGCTTTATAGGCATATCAAACATAAGCATCCTTTTGTATTTTGTATTAACTTGATGTGTATGTTGATATGTAACTAAAGCTTGATTAAGTATTTATTTTTTTAGCAAAGGGAATGAGAATTTGAGGATTTGCTGTTGTGTATGATGATGGTTGTGAAAGAGGAATGAGTATGTGATTGTAAATTATTGTTTGGTTTATAATAACATGTTAGATATTGGAAGGGTTGTATGGGATTAATTATTTTAGAGGAGATTTAATAATTTAACAAAAGTACTTAGTAGTTGAATTGATATGAAATGTATGTGCATTTTAGTGTTGAAATGTTGAGTTAGAGTTACAAGTTAGAAGGTTTCGCCCCAGCGAAGTCAGCCTTGGCCGCGGAGAATTTTTCCCGAAAGGTGTTTTCATCTCCATCTCGTGACTTCGCCGCAGTGAAGTTATAGGTTGGTCAAGGCGAAATTTTTCCGAAAGGTCCCTGGAAATATTTCCTGGTTTCTCCATGACGAAACATTTAGTTTGTTGCGGCAAACTTTCCCCGAGAGGTCCTGGGAAATATTTCCTGATTTTACCGTGGTGAAATATCTAGTTTGTCGTGGCAAACCTATATTTTGACCCTTCAAATGGCAAAATCTCGTTTTAGAGTCCGTAGGAAAGATGTAGATCTAGAAGTCCTCTTCAAAACGTCCTAAGACAACCTTAATCTGATCTCTCTAGTGAAAGTTATGTCAATTGTAACAAGATAGGTACAATATGATTGAGGACATAACTAAGTTTGACTCGTTTGGTTATAACTCTATTATCCGATCACCAAATGAAGTGATTATTGAACTAAGAGATTCCTAACGTATTTCCCTATCTCTCCATAAAATTTTGGTATCCATTGGAGTCTGTTCCAAAAAGATTGAAGGAGAGAAAATGGGAAACGACTAAAGAGCATGAATTGATTGTTTTACTAAACATACTTCGGTATTTTAATCATATCTTGATTGGTAGAGCTCCGAATGAGACAATTATTGTTTGAAAATAAACTAGAGACATAGAGCTACAATTGTTTAGAAGAATTAAATTTATGATTCTACAATTGTTCAGAAGAAGTAAATTTGTGATTCCGCTGCTGGAACTGGATTTGGCTAGAGAGATCCCATAGAAATAACCTTACGGGATAATACGTTCACGTCTTTTGATATTCTAGATGGTTTTCTAAAAACGAGGTCCAACACCCCTAGTGTGAGGGCGATGGGGCTGTGTAATATGAAAATCAAAGGGTGAGGGCATCAAGAGAATAAATTAAAAATGAAGGGAAAACTAAAATTAAAGCATAAGGTTGTCGGGGCTGCTTAATCTGATTTAAGTCATTTTTAAACAACGACGTCATTTTAATTATATGATTAAACCACATTGCTCCATTAATTTTCATTTAATGTGTTAATTTTGACTGACATGTATTAATAGTTAAGGTTTGTGAAACAAGTGGTAAGCCACATCATCAAACTTAACAAAAAACAAACGTCGGGCTAGAATTGAAAAAAATTGAAAGTTTGAGTGTTTTATTATTACTTTTTAAAGTTTAGGCTAGAATTGGAAAAAATTGAAAGTTTGGGCATTTTATTGTTACTTTTCAAAATTCGGGATATAATTGAAAATTTGACGAAAGTTTAGGCTTTTTATGATAATTAACCCTTATAATTATTATGGCTGTTAAAAATATCTAGACAAAAGAATGGTAATTAACACAATTTTTTTCTAATGTCCTCAAATAGAGATAGGAGACAATATTGATCAAGGTTATTCAGTGGAGTTGCCATTTTATGTTATTAAGGAAAGATAGAGAAAAATCTTGAAAAAAAAACAATTGAAAAGGTCCTAACTCAAAAAATGAGTTTAAAATCTAATTGTAAAATAGAAAAGCTATCAAACACCTTATAGTACATGCCTAAATGGTTACCCATATCTAAAAAAGTTTTATAAATATGAGGTGTTAAAAAAGAAAATTGGAATGATTTTTAGAAAGATGTTGAAGTTATAGAAATGAAATATGTGGTTGAATGCCTAGGAGTTTATTGTTTAACTTAAGTCTTAAAATCAAATACTTAGAATGATGAAGAGGAGTTGAATAAAAATTAAAGCATATTGATGAATGCCTAATAGTTTGTAACTTTTACCTAGAGTTTGACATGAAATACATGAAAATACCTAAACTAATATTCCTCTCTTTCTAGATCTTAGATACTAACCTACCAAAGAAGATTATGAAGCTGATAAATTCCTCCTTACACATTCATCTTCTTTTAATAATTTCACTTTAAGCTGATTGAATTCAAAATCATCAAGTACGAAATCATCAAAATCATTTCCTAAATTAGAGCAGAAGACTAACAACAAATAAAAACCACATACTGCACTTAAATGTATCGATTAGGCACTTGAGTAATCAATTGAGTTACTTTGCAAACTTCCTAGCACAAGCAATCTTCTCAAAATAATAACCAATCTTCTCAAAACAAGGCTGCATATAAAAGAGAAAGGTTGAAAAAACAAAAATTTCTCCAAAGTCTTTATAGTTTACCATTAATTAGCTTCAGCATTACCCTGACAAATGTGTGTAGAAGAAAACCTACAAAGATTTCATTTTTGATAACTAAATCAATTAAAACAGGATCAATTTAAGTGGATATAATGCTCATTTTTTCTATAAGTTCAGCTCTTTATGTAAAAACCAAGTCTCCAAAAAATGACCTAAGCCTCCAATGAAATTATTCTTAAAACCAAGCATAACATTTCTTAAAGTTTTGTGTGTTTTTATTTTCATGTGTCCTTTTTCTACTTTTGATTCAATCTATTTCATAAGGAAGTATGGAAATCTAGAAGGCCTTACTTGAAATCTATTTAAGATTTTGTGACTACATATTCAGGAAACCATGTGTCAAGCTATGTCAATATAGGTATTTGTGCTATTGGATCATCCATATGTTCTAAATAAACATCCTATAAGCTAATTTTCTAAAAATTTAATAAAATCCAAAATATTTTAATCTAATATCCTCAAATCATCAATTAAAATTGTCAAAATTTTGATAGATAAATTATAATTTTAATTACGGATTCATTCATGCAAATATTGCAAAAAGGAAATGGTGTTGTTAAATTCATATAAAAAATTTAACTTTTCCAAAAAGTCTCACCCTTAAATCCCAAGATTACATACAAATAGATAAGTAAACCATCATAAGATCTAAACGTTATACTGCTATACATTACTTTTCGTATAATAACTCAGGAAACAAGCTTTAAGTTGAATAGAACCTAATAACGTAAGGCTCTTAATCTATTAAGTTAATATATAAAAATAAAAGTTTCAACAAATTAGTGCGAAGGGTGAACCAGTATATGTCCGGGAGTGACAGTGGCGTGAGAAAGAGCAAACTTCCTCTGCTTTTTGTCATATTTGAAGCGACCAAATCCAGATCTGAAGAACGACGAGTTCTAGATCTAAAGAGCAAAGAGACTTTCACTTAAAACCTATGCAAGCTTCGGTAAGTTTCTGCGATAAGTACGAGACTTTTTTCTCTCTTAACTCTGCTTAGCCTCTACTTCTTCCTTCTTTGGAAGGCCTTGTGAATGGACATTGAGGGAGACCTACCTCCCTCAAATTTATCAACCAATAATTTCCCAGCCATCCCTTCTTTACATAATGAGAAATCCCTTCCCCCTAATTCGAAACCCTCACTTAAAGCCTGGAAATATTGCCCACATATTCAGTATAAGAGGGGAGAGTTAAGACATTTCTAGAATTTCATGTAGGATGGCATAGTAATGCCTTTTGCGAAACTCCTCAAAGTTGGAACATTGGTATGGGCATCGACATTGGTTGGAAATTTTTAGAACAAGAGTTAGCTTTTCTAGTGGTGCAAGCTTGGGCTATGAATTGGTGAGGGAAGAAAGGGTTATAGAAAGTGATGCTCGATGATGACGATTCTTTTCTCTTGAAGTTCAACACTAAGGCTAGCATCAGTGATATCCTAGAATAGGGGTCGTGGCATGTGAGTGGCTAACCTATGTTCATCTAACGATAGAGGCTAGGTATACAGTTTAATTCAGGTAACATTCAAACAATTCTGTTCACTACAAGAAAATTAGAAATTACCGACTGAACATTACTGATGAAAAAGATTCTGTAGTAAATTAGCTTTGAAAATTGATTTTCCATGGATAAAATTGTCGTATTTTGTGACGAACAAATTATCCATTGGTAAAGGTGGAAGGAAATTATCCCCACAATTGTTTTGACAAAATATAGTGATGGATAATGATCTTAATGGTATATACCAAGGCATAAGAGTAAATGTGCATGCCTATTGCTTCACCTAGCTTTAGTATATAAAACATTATAATCATGTAAGATATTATAGTAATTGATCTTATTGAGATATTATGAATGGCTGAAAGGGAATGATGAACATAGTTGCCTTGTAAAGATTTCATGAACGATATAGGTATATTGGCCCTTATGAAATTACTGAGAAAGTGGATCTATTGGCTTACAGATTGGCACTACCATTAAAAAGAACTTAGATCCATAATGTATTTCATGTCAGTATGCTCAGAAGGTTCAGTTAAGATTCGATGCATAAGTTACCAGCTCAGGAATTTGAGATTGCAAATAATTTGAGTTATGTGGAGGAACCAATAAAAATAGTCAAATATCAGACTAAGCAGTTGAGGAATCTGAGGAATCGAGTAATTGGAGAAATCATTTGAGAGAAAAAGCAACTTGGGAGAATGAGGAAAACATGAAATAACATTATCCCCATCTGTTTTATCAATAAGGTAAGAATTTTGAGGACAAAGTTTCTTAAGGGGGTGAGTTGTAATATCCTGTCTCCTAAATCGTTAAGGGCTAGAGGTTTAGAAGATTAAGCACATTCATATTGTATTAATCAATTGACATATTCCGAGATGCTTGAATATGATTTTAATAAATTAGAATTAAATTAGAAATTGATGGATTTAAGTTAGTGATTTGGAGTTAATTGTTAAAAATCAGAAGTTTGAGGGGTCAATATGTAAGTTGGTTTAGTTAAATTCATAAATGGTAAAATTAGAGACAAGTGGCACTTTATATTTGCGACAAATGGCACTTTATATTTGCGACAAATATCCCTTTAAATTTGTGACAAATGCACTTTAGACTTATGAAATATGGAGCTTTAGAATGGTGACATGTGTAGCTTTACAAATGGTGAAATATGTTCAATTGGTGACATGTGTATACTTACAAGTAGTGACATATGGAGGCTTAAATGAGTGACATGTGGAGCATAAAGTTAGTAACACATGGACCAATAGAATAGTAACATATGGACTAATAGAAGGATAAAATAGGGACAAATAGAATGGTGACACAGAGACCAATTAAAGGGCGACACATGAATTAGTTTAACTTTCTTTAAACTTTCTAACTTAAAGAAAATAGATGTAAAAGGCAACATAAGGGAGAGTGAAGGTCTGCCATGAGGTTAGAAGAGGGAGGAATACAAAAACAATAGAGAGAAGGAAAGAAAAAGGGGAAGAGAAGAGGAGAAGAAAAGAAGTTACCAAGGTAAGTCGAAATTCTGGTTTCAATTTAATCTTCCTATTTTGATCTGTTTTACATATCTTTAGAGCATGAATTTGAAGCAACTCAAATTTTAACTTGACCTTGGTGAAAGTGTCTTGATAAAATAGTGACTAAAGCTTAAGTTATGCGTGTTTCTCTAATACCTCCCGTGATAGACCCCTGTATAAGAACCTTGTATTATTTCCTAATTTTTGAGGGCTTTAGAACCCGAATTAGTCAAAGTATAAAACATGAAAATTGATTATTGATGTCTTATTAATGCTTCTATGAAATAGCTTGGCTAGAAGATGTCTTGACAATGATAATGTTTTTTCAGCATTAGTTGCCAGCCTGTTTCTTACCAGAATATTGGACAGAATTTGGATAGGGATTGTATTCTAAAGGGAGATGCTATTCTTGTAATTTTTAGATATATTAAGACTAATGGAAGTCTAGTTTCAGTAGGCATAAGAATCATGGTATTTAGACTTTTGTAGAGAGAGTTATGATTAAAAGAAGACAACTCGTTCATAAAGGAACATTAGGAAGAAAAGGAAATAAACATTGCACTTAAAATTGCATACATATTCTCGCTATTCCTTATCAGTGACCAATGTTTGTATGCATGTCTAATAGGCTCTCATAGTGATTTTCAATACCCAAATATTGTCAAGACGTTGAAGCAATAGCTCGTTGTAGTGTTTTATGAGTTAACCTAGATGTTTCTCACTACGACTGATTTTTTTGGGTTAAATTTCAATTAATAAATTGTTATTTATATGATTATTATAATTCTGGACATTGTTGGTCTAAGGAGTTTAATATTTTGGGACTGTATATGGAAATTTTTTGAAATTGAATGTCAATTATCAATTATATGATTATCCATTAAATTCTTATTTGATTCAAATTGATTGTGAATCTGGATAATCCGTTACACTAATGAAAGCAAATGATGTGTGAGATGATTCATATCATTGTCTTTGACATTCATGATGAGTTAATGATAGTTGTGATTAAAATGACCAACACGTAAACATTCAGGGCAAAATGCTCATAATCAAGGCCTAAGGCTCGTAATGTGAAATTAGGGCACAATGCTCGTAATTTGAAAGCAGGGCTTAAAGCTCGTAATGTGATTAAGGCTATAATGCTCGTTAAGCTGGGCAACAGAAAATTGTTTGAAACCCAGGGCGTGAATTGGCATATTTGATCACAACAGAAAGAAAGAAGAAATAAAGCACATGTGCATTTGCATTCACATTTTTGCATATATGATATGTTCTAATTAAATCAAAATATTACAATACATTTGGATATCATTGATAATATAATATGGTTATTAGAATTGTTCTATATGATATGATTGTTGATGTGCAATAATATGTTGCTAAAACTGTCCTCTATGATTTTACTTATGTGAGTGCATCGATGATGGATCATAAACTCATCAAAATTGCAATAATGTTTTCAGGTCCAGGAGAGATCTAGCTAGTCTAGTTGGAGTATAACTTCTGCAATTGGACATGAGTTGGTGGTCGGGATCAGTTGTACCTATAGATGTCTCAAGTTATTTTGCATCAAAAATAACATTGTCACGTTGTCTTATTGATATCAGACTTTCTTTATGTCTGATGAATATTATGCAAATTGTGATATACTACTGGTTGCTACTTGGTGTATGTTTTGGGTATTAAATGTAACACCAAGATTTATAAATGTTTTGATATATATATATTGTTAAGACAATTTAAAAGAAAGTTGAGCTTTCCTTTATATGATTTACACAGGTTAAATATGGAAGGTATTTTTAAAAGTAAGGTCGAACTTTAGCAATTTATTGAGTAAAATGCCTCTGTGATATATGATATTACTTATAGGGTGGAAAAATCTTTTTGAATTGTTTTCTAACATAACATTTCAGTAGAGTATAGCCTCGATTATCCTTTGATATGCTCGGGAATATGCTCTATTGGAGTGGGATGTAGGACGTAGGCCTATAGTTGTAGATTATAAGTAGCTTTAAACTAATGGTAGGGTCACTAGCTCTTAAGTTTATCCCTCACCATATGGAAGACTTTGAGATTAAAAAATACAAGTTCAGTTTTAGGTGGACCTAAACAATTTGATATTAAAATATAACATCCCTGTGTTAATAAGTATTATAAAATCATAAGACTATGTGAGATTATGTTTTCATATATCTGGGAGGATAATTGTTTATCATGACAATTTTAAGTGTGGCCTAAAGTTGTTAGTTAATAGTTTTTATATTGAATTGTTAAGAGAGACATCTATGAACTTAGGTTAACTGCATCCTTTTTTTTTACATTTGATATTAGGCTTTTTATTAATTGTTCAGTTTTGAAACGTAAATTCCAATCATAGACTTGTTTAGATTCATTCATCAATTGAGGCTTTTAAGAGTGGTTTTTAGGGTAGCATAGTTTAAATATCAAATCTAACATGAATCAAAGTAGAAAAGTCTATTAAAGGTACACATACTTAGAAAAAGTTTTTATTCTTTTCTTTGGAAGATGGTTTAGAACACAAATTTAGAACCTTAAAATGTTTTATGTCTTAGGTTTAGAATCAAATTATTTGATATATTTTATTATTATTTTTCCTTTCTAGCTCAAGCTTAACATTATTATTTTATACTCAATAAGTTAAAACATATATTCTATATTATTATAGAATGGGGTTTGAGAAACTCAATATTTCTTTGACTTAGGCAAAACAATTTCAAGGAAAAAAAGCTATGATTAAGTAAAAGATTGATGAAGTCAAAGGTTTACATGTTTAATTGGTATGGTGTAACTTTGGTAGGTTTAAGCACTTATTGTCTAGGTTTAGACTCAAGTATTTGAGATTTCGCTTGAAGTGATAAAGATATTTCTACTTCTTGATTTTTTTCTCAAACATAAGTATAAATGTAATTTTACTGACATGAAAATCATAAATGAATATGGTGTTCATTTTATTTTATGTTCTTTTAATTTTTATTTTTGGATTTATTATAATGTAATAAGTTAACTTGTCATGTTTATAAGATTATGAGGAGTTCAAATGATAATTGTGATAAATTTATTGCTTATAAACACATGAGTTATAAATGGTTCCTCTTTTCTCCTAACAAAAGATGTTACATCGAGTTCCTCTACAACTTATGAAAGGAAGAAGATAATGAATTATAAAATAGAGTTTACAAAGTAAATATATGTTTAAGGATTGTTAAGCTAAACTGTTATAAATTGATTTTGTCTCTCATTTCCTTACTTTCGTTTATTGTTGTTGTTGCTCTACTATTATCCAATATGAATTTGTTATAAAGATAAGTTAATACATAAATTTATTCATTAAGCTCTAAAAAGACATAAAATACATAAATGCATAATTCACTCTTCTTTTATGTGTCATATGAAGATTAAATAAATTCTGGTTATTAAAAACTATCATACCATTTATTATGGTTATACCATGTAATACACTTAGCACACCATTTAGTATGGTTATATCATATAAGACAAGATCTTAATCGTTGATCTCCTAAAATCTCGATGTGACCTATATATATGATAAAACTCATGTGGGAGTTGTCATATATAGTACTTATGGCATTAAAGAGTTGGTTTAGTTTTGAAGTTGTCATGTTGGAGTTGTTATGGATATCTAGTTCATTTTATTTACCAACAATTGAATACAAGATGAAATATATTGTTATTTACAACTATCCTAATAGGCAATAATAATTTCTTTTAAGATTGAAAAGATAAAACAATTGTGTTATATTAAATATAAGATTCCTTTGTTTTGCGAGCTCTGTTTTGTGTTAAAGAGTGTCAATAATCGTCTGACGTTGTCCTTCTTCTTTGTAGTTTGCAGTTGTCTATCCATCCAGGTAAGTTGTCTAGCTAATGCTCTAATATGTTTTGCTTTACTAATTGGAGTATTTGAGAGAAAATGTTTTATGATTCCAAATGAGGTCTTGTTTTTATGATGTTTTTTTGCAATATTCTGAGTATCATTGGTGAGTTTTTATGTTTTGGTTTAATATTCTAATTATTGCATTTAAGATGGGCATTGTTTGAAACATTGAGGCATAATAAATCCTTAGTATGATATATAAGCCGAAAACCGATGATGCAACTCCAATGAAGCTTATCGGTGAAAATTCCACAAGCCTAGGAGTCACAGCAAGAACTTGCTTTTTCGATTCATATGGTGTAACAATGCCATGTACTATAGTGCTTTTTTATAAACAAACTTTGGAAATCAACTTGTAGGTGATTAATGCAAACATAGTTATCCTGGTTTTGTATTTTGTTGTTTAGAATATTGTTAGAATGATTGATGGCTAGATGTATGAATTACATAAGTATTTATTGCATGTCGAATGAGTTGTATAATTATAAATGATTATTAGCATAATAAACTCCTAGGATGATATATAAGCTGGAAACCTATGATGTAGCCCATGAGGCTTATTAGTGAAAATTTCCATGAGCCTAGGAGTTACAGCGAGAACTTGCTTTCTTGGTTCAGAGGTGTAAAAATATCACGTACCGTAGTGCTTGGTTGGCATATTGTTTTATTTGGTTGATACTCCTATATGTTCAGTTTTTATAATTATGAACTCATATCATAGGAGGAGTTGGTTTCAATTTAGAGGGGAAATGGTTAAAGACCTATAAAAACTTAGGGGTTGTTCTATAAAGTAAAGATTAAATGTTCTCTAAACTAAGGGAAATGAAGGATACTAACTATGAAATCACTTTTTTAAATAACAGTTTTTCAAAAATGAGTAATGTTGATAGATCTTAGATGTATAGATGATCGACGATTTCATTAATCTTGAGTTTGTTGATGTAACACCCCCATTACCATAAAGTACAAACTGAAACACCCTGAAGACATTCTAGTATATACCTTATAATAATGTTGTGTTAGAGCAATCATAAATCTCACTCAAACATGGCATCATCATTTGATATACTCTTATAAAACTTTATAAAGAAGACACAATAATTTAAAACTAAATTTCCTCTTTTCATTCTATAAATCCGAGCATAAATATATTGTAACTTTCGAATATCCATACATGTAGATCATCATATTCTAATAAAAAATATGCTACATAAAAGAGGAAATTCATAAAATGTCTAACTAATTCTTCAGTCCCAGTTGACCGACCTTTGAGCTATATATTCTCCCAAAAGTACAAGAATATACTTCTTATTGCGTCTCTCAGTTACTAATGTCTTCTGTCAGTCTTAAAAAATCAACGTGCAATTTTGGTGAGTTTTGCGAACTCAATGAGATAACCATCATCGATGGCTCACTCAATTCATACATCACGTCAATACATTTAACATATAATTCACATCTTTACATATGCATAAAAAATCACATTTCACATTCTCATTCAACACAAGGTAACAATACAACTTAATCAGTCAAACATATGTATTAAAATGTATATGCAATGTTCGTGAGACTCAATTTCATTTATTATTATCCTTATGACCGTTTGCCTTTTTACTAGTCCATATCCTTTAGTGGATACCGAGCTGTATCAAATAATGTCCCATATCCCTTAGTGGATACCAGGTACATTCACAACTAAGCCCAAGGCTTTAATCACAATTTGAGCTTTAAGCTCTTTAGATTGGCGACTCCAGTCATAACTACCTTTATCTTTCATGCATTCATGTAATGGATGCTTCACATTCTTATATTCTCAGTCAATCCCATGATTGAATATTCACATTCAGATCACATTTATCATCGGACCTAAGTTTGGCATTCAATAAGATTGTTGAGTAACATTTATTTCATCCAATTCACATATAAGGAGCACTTCAATATTACAATCATTAAATCAAAATCTTCGGACCTTCATGTCCAAAATCAGTATAATCAATCACACATTCATAAGATAATTCAAGCATAATCAACATAAACAATTAATTTAGTGAGATCCTTTAGGTTACTCACTATTACTCCCTTTTTGCTTAATGCCTTAAAGTTCCAGTAGTATCTGGAAGTGGTCGCTATACTTGCTCTTCTATATACAATCAAATACATTTATATATCACCCATGTGCATTTTCATGAGAATAATCAGTCATAAATACATTTATGAATGTATCATGTAATATGCATGTTTAATGGCAATTTCTCGGGTATGGTTCTTTAATACTCTTTATAATCAATTTGAACACCTTCCATACATTCTTTTAATCCTTATTACCCTTTTATTCACTTTAATCCCTTTAGTCAACATCAATTAAATTCATTTAAGAGATCATTTAAATCTACATACTTCATATAGTAACATCCTTACTAGAATCAGGTTGAAAACATCCAAAAAAAAACACCCTTTTATAAAGCCTCTCTGATGGACAATCGCGACTTCCTTCATGCTTCAGCAGAGTCGCAATTGTGCAGATGCATGATTGTGACCTGCTGTGTTTTCTTTCTTCCTTTTCTTCCTTCTTTCTTGCCATTTTTGACCTATAATTAGACATTTTTAGGTAACATTTTCTTCTAATCAAATGTTCCTCTATCTCTTAAGTTTCTAATGAAATCAAATTCAGATATTTTGGTTCAGTATTGTGTAAGTTAGAATAAAAATACTCCATACTATTTCTTATACTTCAACAGAACACAACTCTAAACTTCAAGCCAAATTTCAAGACTTTTCAGGATAATTTCAAATTCAATTCCTTCATGAAAAATGTATCTATATGTCTCTAATTTAATATGAATTAAGAATTAACTCATTTAGAAATCTAAAGATCAAAATATAGCCAAAATACCGAGATATGATAAGTGAAATCATTCTAGTTATCAATATATCAGCACAATCACCATTTCATCCTAAATTTATCAATCAATCTTTTCTGAATGAATTCCAATGTTCATAAATTTTCATGGAGTGGACGAACAATGTGTTAGGAATCTATTGGTTCACATTTCAAATCATTTGGAGTTTGGATGAAAAAGTTATAGCCAAAAGATTCAAAGTTGTTCTAGTTCATATTCAGACTTCAAAAACCAAAATCATACACGCAAACTATCACCTTCTTCTTCCTCTCTCTACTGTAATTCTTTTCATAATCAATAACAATCCAAAACCCAAAACAGAACCTGTGGCCATAAGGTTCTACATCACATTTTTCTACTTTTGTTTTTGTTACACTAAAAACTCAAGACAAACAAATTAAAATCCCTGATTACTAACAACCATAAAAAAACAAATCACTATTCACGCAACTCCATTTTAGTTCAGCTTTGCTGCACTTTTCCATTCTTTTTTTGCATGTTTTTCTTCTGTACATTCTCGATTTTTATCACCGAAATCCTATCTCACTCTTGCATGTATCCATTCCTAAAGATTATAACATCATCAAAAACCATTCACGAAAACAATGAAACATAACTTACTTGATACAAAAAAATTTCCAGCAATGATTTCGAAGGATGAAGGATAAACAAGAATAAAGTTTACTTTGATGAAGCCAAATACACAACCATAAACAGTAAAACTGTTTCTGTGTTGAAGGAACAAGGAAAAAGTTTGGTGATCTTGATGAAGAAATAACAATTCAGTGAAGAAACATACATGAAAGCTATAGTAATTTCTTTGTATAATAAACAAGACCACGTGTAAGCATAATACCTCTCCAAATTTCACCATTGCATGTGGGCCACGTGTCAACATACAATGCTGTCACATCTCACTCTCCCATTTTTCACTTATTTTATATCAACATTTTTCCTAGTCCAAAAATACTTCAAATTTTCGAAAATTCTCTAAAATTCACTAAAAGTTTCGAAATAATAATAATAGTCTCTAAATCAATTTTCAACACAAATAATCTACGATTTGCATTTTAATGGCATTTACAAAGCAATTATACCCGAAAATGAATGCATGTACAATTATTTCATGGATATCAACACAATTCACATATTTAAATATGCCTTATGATGCATGAAACGCACTTCTAATTGCTCAATATACACTATTCCGGGATCCTAGCCCCAATATGGAATATTGGGACGTTACAATTGAGGGAGTTGAAGCTTTGATTCACTATGCATGTTCTCAACCTATATATATGGATGATCCAAAGATCATATATCTATGTAAAAAGTGCAAACATATTCGTTTACTTCCTTTTGATGAAGTGATTCTCCATTTGTTAAGAAAAAGGTTTGTTCTAAATTATTTCTAGTGGACACGATATAGGGAACCGTTAATTTGTAGCACCTCAAGGGGCAATGAAGTAAACTCATTAATAAATATGGATAGGTTTAAAGGGGGACTAGATTTATAACAAATCATGTGGGTGTAGTAAAAAATCCTTACACACAAATGGTTTATGATGCAGTCGGTTATACCTTTCAGGAAAATATAAAAAATCTTGAAGAAGAACCAAACCCATATGTAAAAATGTTTTTTGACTTACTAAAATCAGCTAACCAAGAATTATGGCCAAATTATGAGACCATGACTCAATTATCTTCAATTGCTTAAATATTGAACATAAAGTCTAAAGGGCATATTTTTGATTGAATTTTGGATAAAATTCTTAGTTGGTATAATGAATCATTACCTCCTGATTATATAATGGTTAATAATTTCTACAATATGAAAAAATTTATTAGGGGTTTTGGTTTTCTAGTTGAAAAAATTGATTGTTGTAATTTTATATGTATGTTGTCTTGGGGAGATGACGTGGAATTACAAACGTGCAAATTTTGTGGTCAATCTAGGTTCAAACCTAGAAAGTGTTCTATGAAACAAAAAATAGTACCCTAGAATCGGATGTATTATTTCCCTTTAACTCTAAGACTTTAAAGACTATATGCCTTGGATGTTACTGCATCTCACATGAGATGGCATAATGAACATGAATAGGAAGATGGAATAATGAGTGATCCATCGAATGTACTCGCATGGAAACATTTCAATAACATTCATTTTGAGTTTACGGCTGAAATTCGAAATGTTAAGTTGGGATTGTTCACAGATGAATTCTAACCTTTTGGTCAATTCGGCTAATAATATTTATCTTGACCAATCATAATTACTTCTTATAATTTTCCTTCATGGATGTGTATGAATGAGGCGTATATGTTCTTGACGGAGATTGTGCAAGGGCCTATGAATCCAAAGAATAAAAATGATGTATTCTTATAACCATTAGTCTCTGAATTGTATCATCTTTGAAAATTTGGTGTGGAGATATATGATGTGTGCTGCCCGGGCGAGTCACGGGCCCGACATCCTACGTGACATCTGGACGCTTATCCCACGAGGGAGGAATTCCCCACCAGGTCAAACTTAAACAAAACAAACTCATTTAACCTACCTCCGAACAAAATCA
>JANIIA010000003.1:26980630-27008769 GCA_027478495.1 Erythroxylum alaternifolium | reverse complement strand
TGTTTAATAGAATCATATGTATTTTATAATAAAGGAAATGATTTATGTAGTCTTTGAATTGAGTAACTTAAATTATTTGCTTTGGTCATATTATAACTAAACTTATGTAAAATCTACAAGAACATAAATGCAATAGTTATTACATTATTATTTGTGGCAAAGTATAATCAAAATTATAATTACAAAAATTAAAATATTTATTAATATTAATTATTTTATAAATAATAAGTAATCTAAAAATAAAAAAAGAGAAACACAAATAAATACAATATCATTTAATATTAATTTTATGATTAAAATGCTAATATAATGTCCACGTTAATGAAAAATTACAAATTAATTACAAAATATTCAAATATTTAATAAGCTAAAAATATATTAAAAATCAGAAACTTTACCTTTAAATTATTTTCAAAACTTAGAAGCCAGAATCATGAAATTTTTCTGCCAATTTTTAAGTTCGAGTACCTTAGATACAAATGTTGATGAAAATAAAGAAATTAGAAGGTAAAAGTATATCTAAATAATTTAAAACTATTTATAGTTAACAAGTTAACGTTAACTTTACTTAATCAATATGGAAGTTTACGTTACTGACCAACGTTCTCTACATTCAATGCTAATTTCGTTGTAAAATGGGGTAATTTCCTTTATTTCCAAGTCAGTGGATGACTATTATGTTAATTCAAGTAGCTCAAATTCCATCAAATATTTTGTTGGAATTTGCTACATTACTCACCAATGGCTCTATATCCAATGCTACTTAAAGCAGGTTTAGAAATGTTACAGAGATGGGCCCCTATTCGATGTATCAATGGCCGTGTCAATGAAATATTGTTGGAAGGAATGAGGTTGAATGGTATGATTGAGAGTGAACCACTTCCAAACAGATGGGGCCCTTTTTTTGTGGCACCTGCCCAAGGTCGGCACTGTTATCAACTATTAATCGTTGGTTAACAATAAGCTCTGTTAAACTTGATTTTTTCTTAGGTTGTATTTAATTAAGAAGAGCTCATTAATTAAACCTACTATCGAACAACTTAGAACAAGCTATCTATATTTAATTGGAAAGTTGCATTACGAGTTAGGAAAACAGATTAATCAAGGCAATAACCATACAAATAGGGAGCAACCCGTTCAAGTGTTAAAAGATATCCAATTTCAAAGGTTAACTATAGTAAAGAAACCTTCAACTAGATACTCGAGTTTGAAATATTTCCTAGTTATTATTGAGGGGGAGCAAAAGAATTTCTAAGAAATGTTGTCATTTATAGACAAAGACTCTTGGCCAAGGCAATGTAAGAGGAGATGGATTCTTTAAAGAAGATTCATATAGATAAGAATGGTGATGATAGATTGATGAAGAAGGTTCCGTGGAGTAAGCTTAAGCTTTATAGTAAGCTTATCAAGATGGCTACCAAGTAATCAATAGGGTGGTTGATTTCTTCTTCAAGATGAGTTAGAGGGGGAGATTATTATGGGTCCAACCACATTTTTATAGATTTTTGTTCATCTAAGACCACTAAATCTAGACTTTAGAAGTGTTAATTATCTTCATAGATTAAAAGGAACAAAGTTCGGTCAGATTTAAGACAACAACCAATTAGTTAAAGATATTTCTAGTGGACATTCCCATGGATGGGTTGCACAAACTCATGTTAATGGTAGACACAGATGTATGGATGAAAGTGTAAGCTTTTGTGACTATGTACAAGTTGAACAACAACATTTAAAGTCAAATATGCCCGTATAGAGTCAGAAATAGCAATGTAAGTTGAGGACATTATTGTGTCCATGAACGTTGGAACTTTGCATCAAAGTGACATTGAGTTTTATTTGGGGACAGAGTTACCACACATGACCATGTAGGTCACTGTTGACAATGTAAAAATCTTATCTTCTCATATTGAAAAAGTTGGATGAGATATAGAAGTTGCTTAAGACAAAAACACATTATGGAAGAATAGTTTTAGAGTCCTAATAGTATTTTTCAACTAAAGTTTTATTGAAGTTTGATTTCTAGGATTAGTTGGAGTAGTATTAGTGTGTATATATATGTATATATATATCAACTTATATTCAATCCTATAAGTTTTTATGAGAGCTAAAAACAGTGTGAGTTTAATTGTGTTGTTTTGTAAGGTGTTCCTAAGTAAGACTGCTCAAAACCTTAACACTTGTATCTTACTATTTTTGGACTTAATGGTTTTATTGTCAGTTTTTCCCATGGTTTTGACCTCTAAACTTAAGGATTTTTCATGTGCAATTTATCTTTAAGTCATCTTTGTCATTTGAGTTGTTTATTATTAGTTAAGTGATTTCATTAAATTTGTTAGTGTGGTTGCTTAGAGCCTAAAACCCAACCATCTTTATGAAAGAGACACTGGTTTCATAACCAAAAGTTAGGCTCCCACTCCACCATACAAACTGTAATTAAAAATAAAAATATTGAATTTTATCTAATAAAACTTAACTACAATTAACGTATTTATATTTATTAGTATTTGATATAAGTAATCAACTACTAACATCACTTTATACCCATGTTGAATAATTTGTCTCTTCTAAAAAATTATAAAGTATTTAAATAGCTAGTTAATAAGTGTGGTGTGTTTCATATAAGTTGCTAACTCAAAATAAATTATATTATCCATAATAATAAACAAAAGAAAGATGAGGAGCTAGAAGAAGGATTTGAAATCTCTGTATTATTATGTGTATTATATGATACAGATCTTAGGTATAAACTTGAGTATCCAGCTATATACAAGGTAACTAAAACCTAGAAATATATTATTTAAGCCCTTAATTGTGCCTCATTGCCTATTGGTAATTAAAGATAATAATCCCACAAACATAGCAAAGTTTTAGCTTAATCACCACTTGATTGACAATGTAAATCAATCTTTGCTTCACTAACAATTTATTATAGTTATATTATATTTGATATACTTATGTAACACTTGATTATTTTTCCCTTAAGTAGAAATTTCTCGAAGAAAAAAGAACTATAAAAACATTTTGGAAGGAGATTTTCTCCAAAAATAAAAATGACAAATATAATTCTGGCGCATAAAAGAAAAGTTTCCAAAATATTAAAACATGCGAAGATGGCTTCTCTGCGGAAGCTGATCCTTTTTATGAGTCGAGCCCATTTACTAGTTCCCAGTCTCCGTTACTGATACTAAGGTACAGGAGATCTCTACCTTAATCAAGGCCAGGTCTCTAAGTAATTACTTCCAAACTAAAATTTCGCCTAGAAAGAAATTGTCAAGTGTGAAGTGAGATTATAAACAAGTGAGAATGCTCTTATGTCAGCAAAAGCCTCGTTAGGACTTGCACAGTCGAAGAAACATCGAACTAACCCCACATCATGCGTTGATCTTAATCTGCATATATTCCTCTTGAATTTAGGCACCCTAAAGTGGAACAAGTTATGATTACTTTACCTCTAAGATGGTATAGCCCTCAAAGCTTAAACAGAATAAAAAAAATCTCTCATACCTTAAGCCCCATTAATGGTTCCTCTTCCTTCCTGGTGAGATTTACGTAACAGTAACAACTCAGGCCACTTTTTTGAAATGCCGTTCTGTCACATCCTATACTTTTTGATTGACTTTCAGATTGCGTTAAGGAAAAAGACAAGATAACAATAATTTGGTTACCTAATTGCTGTAGTCTTGTGATTCACCTCAAACTTGCAAAAGCTTTAACAAGAAAGCCCGTAGAGACTGAACCAAAATTTTAGAGAACCAAGTGACTTCTAGTGTTAGTTTCTTTGCTGATATATGATTTCAAATATATGTAAACTGCTTTATATTTTTTATTCTCATATTTCACAAAGGTAAAGCCTGACTCAAGGAAGCTGGCTTTCTAATTACAACCGAACCAGAGCTTTCCAATATATCGTTAGGAAGATGGTACAAAATGGATTTCAAAAGAGGGCAGTCAGTGATAATTCCAACTTATGCCGGAAATATTCCCTCAAAATTCATGATCAATCAATTTGAAGAAAAAGGAGGTACCATCAATTGAGGAACCTACCAAATTCTAGTTGTTGAGACTATGGGACCTTAGAATTCGCTGTCCTAAGGGATTGTTCAAGTTCTGGGTTCACTAATTGTCTTTTCAGGAATCAGATTAGGGAACAAAGGGGTGACGACTGAAGACATAGAAGAGAAAGGAATACATGTTTAAAGCTGATTGTGTGATTGTAATAATCAATTAGCTTAATTATGTGGGACTTTGCAATTCCTTAATTATAAATGCTTTGACGGGAAGTGGGAACTAATGTAAATGCATCAAATGGTGTCAAACTGTGAAATTAAGCCAAGAAAAGTTGGACTCCTACCCCCGGAAGCTTGGAAAAAAGAAGCAATGCTAGCTTCTTTGTGTGACATTGTTTAAATTGACTGAAAGAGACATCAATATATATTGCTAGAAATATTAACAGTTTCGACTAAGTTAAAGCACTCTCTCATATATCGATTTAATTTTTTCTCGTAAATTATTCAATATGAATCTCTTTATTCCGCAGTGGAAGAATTTCTAAAAAAAAAAAATTGTCAAAGTAAACCTCTCTCGAATAATTACCCTCTTCTTTCTCTTTACTCCCTTAACTATGAAAATTGGCAGATGATGTTTTTATTTTCTACTGTTATCTGGAAAAAAAGTACGAATCCAATGCATGCCCTGCCCTGTTGAGCATATAACATGGAAGGGACAAAAAGGAACCAACTAACAAGCATGATGTGTTTTTGAGTAGGAAAAATCAGAATAAACAATGAAGCATCATTTTGTTTCCAGGAAGGCACGATATGAATTCCGAGACGAGAACCCTGCAGTCTATAAAACACCAACTAACGCCTTGACAGCTTTTGTTTAGTGCCTGCCTACCTTCTTGTCACCCGAACTTGTATTGACCAATCACATGTAAACCGTTTCTCCCACTAGCTGGTTTTATAGGAAAGATTATCATTTCTTTCTACTATAATCTATCCCTTTCTTCCTTCTTTAAGATGTTAGATCTTTCAAGTCATCGGTTTAGTTACTGTGCAAAAAGGAAATCATCACAGAGATAGATCGACTGATAGAGAAAGAAAGAGACAGACGGAGAATTTGTCCAGAACTTAGGGGTAATAGCATCTTTCACATGTAACTAGACGCCTTATGGGTGTTCGAAGTCTTTAGTCACTAAAACAAGACGACAACACAAGTAGCAAACACAAAGCATCTTTATTCTACGTCATAGATTTTCATCAGACTTTTTAAGCAGCATATGCAACGGCCAAATGAAGGGTAGAAAATTAATTCAGGGCAACCCCTTCAATACGGAACCTCTTTTCGGTGCAAACTGTAGAACTTTTTCATGTCAACATATACTGCAAGTTCGGTGTTTTATCGTATCTATGATATATAGGAGCTGGCTGGCCTTAAATCCGGCTTTGGGAAGTACAAATATGGAGTTCATATTTGAGTTAATTATGAGCGTATAAAACTACTTGATAGAGGATTTAGAGTGCTGTCGCTTTGTTACTTCTCGGTGACTTAAAATTCATTACTTTTTTGTTTGATGCAACATAAAGGAGCGAAAGCACAATCTTAAATACATTTGAAAGACCTTGTGCACTTGAACAAAAGTTCTTCCTTTGGATCTTTTTGACATATTGGGCACGTTGCAAACTACAGCCCTTAGATAACAACGAAAGTTGAAATCCCCCTTCCCACTACTTTGTCTTCAACATATCACCAGCCGGTGATTGGGCCCCAACAACTAATTGTTGCTTCATAGTGATCCCGTAAAATGATGTAGATATGCACTTCCAACTTGACCAATGAAAACCCTCTCTCAAAAACTCGGCCATTATGTGAGTTTATTATTCTATGTTATATTACATATATCATGGGGCCCAAAGTTATTAGTGTTTCAACCATCATTTCAATCCTAGTTTGTCCCCAAGTTCCAATCAAGGCTAGAATTGTTTCATTGCTTTAGGCACCATGATTCAATCAGAGACTTTGTTCATTTGTCATCTAAGTGGTTTGCTGAGCCCTCTCATCAAACGCTTCACTATTGGCCAGAACCATGGAATAATGTTCACAACAAGTAAAGTAATTTGAAGTAATCCAATACCCTTAATTTGAGCATGTAAGAGAAGATTCCGAAAGAATATCAATGCTACCTGGTTTAATATAACCCCAAATCAGTGACCTATAAACAATGCGAGAAAATGATGTTTTATAAGTTTTACACTATGCTTATATCTATAGTGCAATAGACACCTGAGCACGAACGATTTTTGCCGAGACTGACAATAATGAGACTGGTTTACTAAAACGTACTTAGGCCTCCCTTTATGCCGTCTCTCATTCGGTCTTAATTAATTTAATCAACATTTTGTTCAAAACAAAGCCTAGCGAATGGTTTCGTAGGAAGTAGAAACGGCACCTAACCAGTGCTAGAAAACCATACTTGGTTTTATTCTTGTTTTAATCCCATATAATTATGTATTGGCTCCTAATTATGTAACGTCCCTTGTCCTACTGTACTCTTCGGAGCATCTCTCGCTCAGTCCTCTCTCTCTTTTCATACTTTCCTGTTCTACGTGAATTTGAGTTTTTATTTCATCTCAGTTATCATTTGTGATTAATAAATTTTTAATTTTTTATGTTTAAAGGTTTTTCATGTATGTATTGAATATTGAGGGAAGTATCAAAGTATTTCGTGAGCTAACAAAATCGTATTATGATTTATCAAACAGAATTGAAATCTCCAATTCCATCATGTGATTTTTTTTAAAAAAATCAAATAATTACATACTTATCTAACACATTCCTTCATTAGTTGAGAATTCTAATTGTATGATTACTATGTAAATAGATCACAGTTATACACAAAAAAAGCTTGAGGCAATTATTTGTTTTCCAGTAGGTCTCATGCTTCTTGGTTGGTGTTCTTTCCCTTTTTGTAATGTTTTGACTAACGCCTTGTATTAATATATGTTCTTTTAACTTAAAAAAAGTATATAAAACTCGAAAATATGTTTGATATGTTCATTACAAAAATGTCTTATTGAAGTTAGTTACATCAAATAAAAATAAGATTTTTTTGAATATAAAAAGTTCTCATAAACTGGGATTATAAAAAAATAAATGACTTATCGTATAAGGAAATTCAATTTTAAATAACTATTATTCAAACAAAAAATTTAATGTAAAAATAAATTTTAAATAATAATTATTAAAATGTATAAAAAGTTTAACTTTAAAACGTATTTATAAACAATAAATAGAATTAAATTAAGAATTTGATAATTGATAATTCAGATATTCGAGTAAAATGTATTCATAATTGAATAATATGATATGAATTCTTAATTAAATTAAAGATGTGGTCAAATGAAATACTTGAAATGTAAAATGATGTTCAAACCAATTGAAAAAATGAAAGGAGAATAGAAATGTATGATGTGGAAAAAGAGTATTAAAAGACTTAAAAAATCTCGTATTGAAAATGAACAGAAGATTAAAGTGGTGACATGATCTATAATCCAATTTATTAAAATTTTGAATTGAAGAATGAATTCTCTTACATCTAAATCACTCTTCATTAAAATTAGAACATAACAAAATTTAGCATTTGAATGTAGGTCATCACATGTTATTTAGCATTTGAATGTAGGTCATCACATGTTATTCCCGGGCATCTCATCAAGCTAACTAAGCAATTGCTATGACCAGGAGCGCAACTTCAAACTTAATTGGGACTTTCTCCATGGCCAAAAGGTTTTAATCTAACCATACTCATTTGGGAACCCACTTGATAAAGTCCCAAAGTCTTAAATTACGTTGATCATAACTGGATCATGCCGTAATGTTAATTTTGTTGGTCACAATGAGGGGTTTTTTGCAATATGGCAAATAAAACTAAAGTATATGAATGCTAAATATTTCCTAAACTCGCCTGCCCAAAAATTGGTTGTTCCTAATCCTAATTATCCACTCAAATTTTCATTTTAATATTTGATGTACGAAAAAGATCAATAGCTAGCTAGCTGAACAAAGTCAACCATTTTAATGAAAAGATATTCCATTTAGATGCAGTGTCTAGAGTCGCCCTGGACAAATTATGCGTCCATCTCTTACATTTTAAAGACAAACACTTTCTTTCACATGACTGCTCCATAATTTAGTGCAGATCAACGTAATCGGCAGAACATCGTCTAGCCACCTTCATCTTAGATGTGCAGGATCAAGGAATTTTCGGGATAGAATCCAATTATATATAGTAATAGAGTATTAATTTAATGCTTAATATTCAAACACTTACTAAAAGATTTCCTTAAACCAGTTTAAAAGAGTGGAATGGTTCTCGAAGGAAATTTGTTTCATGAACTCGATGTACTAAAAGTCCATCATCAAATAAAAAAGCTTAACATAAGGAAAAAATAATAAATGAAAACTTTACTCCAATCATACTACTACAATGGAATCTTGAAAAGTAAGTTGAAAAGTTTTTTCAGTCATGCTCTTCTCCTGCTAGGATCGTTGATGCTTAAATTTCTGCATCGAAACTTCGCAATCATGTAGTTATACCTAAAACAAATATATGTATACATGTACATAGAGAGAGAGAGAGAGATTGTCAGATGCCAAAACAAGTAAGATTGAACATTAAGCTGGTTCGATCTTTATGCTTTAAGATTCTTGACAGGAAGCCGCACGGTTAGCTTAAGTAGTCTTCACGGAGGATGTTGAGTGTAAGGTTTTAAGTTCGAGTCCCAGCAACAGCAGTGTGGGAGTTTCATCTAATGTAGTGATTTTTTGTGCGCACTGGACACGGAACCCTCTCTCTAAAAAATTGAGTGAGATTAAACTGTGATTTACTTCTCTACTATTTTGCCGGTCGTCTTAAGTGGGCTATTCCACCTTTTTTGAGTGCAAGATTATGACGGGAAAATAAAAGATGCACACCTATGACCTATCATGCTTTCCTGGATATTCTAGCTCTAGCTCTAGCTCTAGGGATATAAAATGCTGATTCCAGTAAATGAATAATGATATCGAAGAAGAAAATAGAATTGTAATGTAGAGAAAATTAGTTAGATCATCTCAGTACTAATTAACTGAAAAGATGCATGATGTTAAATGAAGAGTTAAATTTTTGAGCCATTAAAGAGGGACATAAATAAATAAAAATAACATGATTAATAAATACAAGTGGCTGAGGAGATGTACGTATCAATTCATGACCCAGCAGGAGCAAGTCTAAGGTGTAAATCCAAACCCAATGCATCATCAAAAGAGGGGCCACCTTCCCTTTCCGAGGATCTACTCAAACTCAACACTGCCGCCCCATTATTATTACCATCAGTTCTATTTTGATGCGGTGATCCTCCGCGAGACGTACTATCATCCTCCATCCCGCCAACGCCATAAGTCCCACCTCCTCCGCCGCCACTTCCGGGAAACTCGCACCCATGTGAGACCTGAAACGATGATGTCCCATGTGGAGGCAGATAAACCCATGTCGGTGGTGCTCCGCTAGCCGTGGGAACAATCATCGAAGGTGCCAAGAGATGCGGCGGAGGAGCGAAGGCGGAGACCATAGGATTTCTGCCTAAGGACACAGAGACGCCAGTGTTTCTGGAGGCCTGCATTTGGGCTCGTTTGAGTTGCTGACGTTCCTTTTTGTGAGCGTTTTGGTGACCGCCCAGGGCTTGTGAGTTGGCGAATTCTCTGCAGCAGTACTGACACTCGTATTTTCTGCCGTCGCTGGAGGCAGGTGCTCCTTCCGGTAAGCTAGAAGAAGAAGATGCTTTGTTAATGGGGTCTGAAGTGAGATCTTCGTCTTCTGAGACGTTGAAGCCAAAGAGTTTTAAACGAGTGGTTGTGGAAGTTGATTTTGTTTGACAATCAAGTTCTGCCATTAGAAAACCCTACATACGATCACACTCAAAGCTTTCTGGATTTACTTTTTCCTTACAACCTTAAACAGAGAGAGATAAAGAAAGAGAGGGTCGAGGAATAAATGTGCATGGTTAAAGTTTCGAAAAGCAAATGGCAAAGTTTTCATGTTTGCGGATATATATACAGATAAACACACAGAATATGAAAAGCAAAGAAAAGGGTTTGAATAAAAGGATAACAATAAAATAGACTGAATAGAGAGAGACACACACTCTCGAACATCCCAAGGAGAAGAACAGGGTAGTGCTCAACGCCATTGGTGATATTTTATGTATGAACAGGAAAGGAACGTGTGATAACATTAACATGACCCAAGAACCCTCGAGGGCCCATTAGTTTTGCTAACTGTCTTGGAAAATATTTTTGCTCTTTTTGTCTTTCGATGTAGTGTGTGTGTGTGTACGTTTGCATATTTTGAGGGGTAAAACCAAACAATCCCTTTGTTTGTTAACGAAAATGGAATAGTAATCTTCCATTACTTTATGATTACTTGAAGGGTTATTGGTCATTTAAGTCTTTATCTATAAAAAGTTATTACAAAAATTGAAATTATGAGGTTGGCGATTAACTCCTTGGCAAGACTTGAGAGGTGAGGATTAGTACGTAGGATGTTGTGCTAATCCATTAAAGGTGAAAAAGAAAATGATGGACGGTAACGAGGGATTTAAGAATGTGATGAGTGGTCGTGCAGGGGCTTTGCATAAGATGACTGAGGTTTATTAACGCATGGATTTGTTAGGGTGCTTTAAGAATAGAGGGGAAAAAGTATAGACAAGCTAGGGTTCAAATTCTTTTAACTAGTTAGTTTGGCTATTTAAGGATCAAAATTCGTATGAGCATTTGAACTAGTTGACTAGGTTATCAACATGTATGCTCTTAAAGGACCCCTCGGACTGTATAGTATTGATTTGTCGTAAAACT
The DNA here is from genome assembly GCA_027478495.1 of Erythroxylum alaternifolium. Taxonomy (NCBI): domain Eukaryota; kingdom Viridiplantae; phylum Streptophyta; class Magnoliopsida; order Malpighiales; family Erythroxylaceae; genus Erythroxylum; species Erythroxylum alaternifolium. The sequence goes on along the minus strand of JANIIA010000003.1, from coordinate 26,997,879 downwards.
GATCTCGACTACAATAATTTTCCAACCAAAGCAAAGACTATTACACTCAATTCTAAGAGATTTCTTGGAGGGTTCCATAGAATTGGCTTTGGAGAGAAGAAACTCTTTGATTGCGATTAGGTTAGAAAATATTGATGAGCTAGGCCACTTCTCTTGCTTTCCAGTACTTGATGAAAAGTGTCGAGTTGACAAATTTGTTTGATGAACTAAGTTGAGATTGTACGCAACGCAAAGTAAGATGAATGGTACCTTAGTATCCTCCATTAGCGAAGAAGTTTGAGCGATCTTAGGAAGAAATTGAAACAAATTTAAGTGAATTCATATATAAATCAAGACATCATATCTAAATTTAAAACTTTAAAATAATGAATTATAAGTCTTCATCCTTATATTTCTTTTTACTTTATTTTGTCAATTTCTAACTATTAGATCCTAAACCCAAGCTATATACAATTTTTTCAAGGTCCTGGTGTCACCGTCTATTTTATCTTGAATATCTATTCTTAGATAACCATATTGCACATGATTATACAAAGCCTTCGTTGTTCGTTCTGGCGCTCCATTTAGTCAACACGAGAATTGGAGTCTTTCTTCTATGAATATGGTATTAATACAAATTCTTTTTCGACCAATTAAAAAGGGGTGGATCTATACACCTTACATCTTTCAACTAGTTTAATGTTTCTCTCTGTTAATTATTATTTACTAAGCTTATTGGTAAGTTATTCGTCTATATTATGAATGTTGAGTGACTGCAATATAGGTGTGCTAAAAATCCTTGATATATAAATTTTATATGCAAAGATTTCAATTTCAGATGATGCATTTGGAAAGGAGCTAGACACGTTAGACATACAATGTGTGAATGAGTCTGTTCAGGAGTTTACAATTAAGGAGTTTGGGCCTACCATTACGTGTTGATGATGAATGGTTGTCTACGATGTTCGCGTGATTGACGTTGAAATCTAAATTCTGTTTTAGAGATCTCCCGGAATCTATCTTAGTATGAGATAGATATAGATATCTGATTAATTGTTAACTATCGTAAAACCCCACTTGGCGAATACGACGTGTGTTATTAGATTGAAGGTTTTGGCGCAAGTCTTCATCACAACTCCTTACCGTGTCCCACCATGTCTCCACATACCTTTCTTATTCAAAGTCTCCTCTTTAGCTTAGTCAAAATTTTGCAAATAAGAAAATCAAGTATCAATCACCGTGAATTTAATTGAACGTCTTTAATGACTTGAAAGCTCTTCTCAGACCATTTGATTCCATGATTAATAATTATTAGTACTTCAAAACAAGGTTTCTCTCATAACTGCTTGTGTAAGGTGGCAAAGAGATCGGATAGTTGCGACGACCTTCGTCTTGAATGATTTTGTGGTGGAGACACCTAAACCGGGCTCATAGAGGAATTGTCAAGGCACATAAATGTAGATTAGGACAGCCATTTGTTTAGCAAAAGATTTTTGTTTTTATTAAATATAGCAAATGTCTCTCTACAGCTTTATTAAGTTGGATCCAATGAACTTGTCGTTAGGCCTCTTGGGAAGGAAAGAGCAAATATAATTTGCTACCCACTATAATTTGCGAAGCGTCCATAATTGATCCGATCAAGAAGCTTTGCTCAAAAACTAGAAGATCATTAATAAGATAAATTTCTTACTTCTCCTCTTTTGGCGTGATTCGAACTCAAGACTTCCTGTAAATGAGAGCCTTAAGTGAGGAGGTTAAGTCATTAGGTCACTCCTCGTTGTAGTCGCCAAGGCTTTTATAAATAAAACTTCAAGAAGTCTTTAACTTTTTTAAAATAAGATTTGGCACAATCTGCGGTCTCTCTCTCTACTATTTGGGCATCTTCTTTGTGCAGTTACTGGTTTGAGTGACGAAGACTCATATGATTCTTTTGATTTTTTTAACATTGCTAAAGATTATTGAGTTCCTTTCATTCCAAATGGACATCATGATACTACCAAGTGCAATGACGTAATTATCTTTATCCCTTATTAAACCATCATTCCTCAAGCACGAGAATTTGCCAAATGATCACCTGGTAATTAGCTTCAAAATATGATGGTGAGCAGAGCAAATGCATAGAGCTCTAGATTGCCAAGTAAAAGTGAAATGAGAAGAATAAGTGGTTAATACAAATTTTGGGGCCAGAATTTTTAACAGTAACTTACAAGAATCATTGGAGAATTGACTGTCTGTATTCCAACTCCACAAAACACTATCCTTCCTATCAATACAAAGTTCAGTGTCTAATATGAAGTTTATAAGGGGACTTTTAGGAAGGCGATGAATGCAAAATGCTTTCTCTTAGCACTTCCCTAATTAGAGTAATTTTTGGGATCAAATTATGCAGTTTATTAAGTTCTAGAATATCTCTAATGGGACCAGAATTGAGCCATTGATTATGCTAGAAATTAGTAGCTTCACCAGTCCCAATTGAAAGTTTGATCACCCCATAACTTGTTTTTGTAAGTTTAAACATTTAAATTATAGTCCAAAATGCATTAGTTTAAGGAAGGAAAGTCTATAAATTATCATTTCTCAAGTAAAAACATGAAACCACTTAACGTAAAGTGCCTATTTGCATGAAGTAACCTCCAAATCCTCTTAATCAAACACACGTTATTAGTTAATCTAATAGGGACTATGCCTAATCTACCTTTGTCTTTAGGGAGACAAAGCTCTTTGCCTAATCTACCTTCATCTTTAGGGAGACAAAGCTCTTTCCATTTAACCTTAATAAAATCTTACTTATTAATATCTCCTAGCTAAATAAATCTTCTCATAATCGTCTCAATAATCTTGATTATGCCAATGGGAATCATAAGATGTGATGACCAATACACATGGAGATTATTAATGACATAATTGATAATCTAAATTCGACCTACTTGAAAAGGCTTTTGTTACTCCAACTTAAGAACCTCCTTTATATCTTATCTATAAGATGAAAATAATTGATAAAAAAGGTTCTTCTAAATGAAAAGGGGATGCCTAATTATGTGATTAGAGGTTTCATGGTTTTCAATCCCAATCGTACTATATGTTAAGCAATCAGAGATATGATCGGCTTACTCTTTGCCTTACTGACGACCAATCCTGAAAGATGTTTGAATGAGTTCATTGGTGTTAAAAAAACCACTAAGGGAGTTTGCATTAACTCTTGATAAGAGTATATATCATCCACGAAGAACAAGCAGGCAATCTTTAGCTTTTTACACTTAAATTCTTTTCTTGGTTAATGACTAGCTTAATAAGTCATAATAACACTTCCATTCTCAAGACAAAGAGGTAAAGATATAATGGATCTTATTACCTCAACCATCTTACTGCCTTAAAGAGTCTTACAGGTTCTCCATTCATTAAGACATTATATGACCCAAAACAAAAACTTTTCAAAACTTCTAAGTTGATTACAAAGTGCAATCTATTAAGTTATATGCCTTAAATAGATCGATTTTAAGGGCACAATTCTTAGAAGCATGCTTCCTAGTGTCCCTTGACTAAAATTTTGAGCCAGAAGAATGTTATCCCTAATCAGCCTTGTCTTTATAAAAGCACTGTGAAAAGAATCAATGATATTAGCGAACAAAACTTTAAGCCTGTTTGTGATCAACTTGGACGTGACTTTATAAATTGTATTGTGATATGACATAGGCCTGAATTCATTCAATGATCTAGGGGATTAGAGTCTTAGGAATAAGGCAAACGAATATTTTGTGAACTTACTTCAACATTTTACCATGTTCAAAGAACTTTAATTCAGCTTCTATCATCACTATATTCTGGATCAAAGGCTAAGATTTTTTAAAGAAAAATATATTCATCTCATCAGGTCAGGAGTTTTATTAGGATTGAGTGTAAAAATGGCATCATCTAGTTCCCTGATAGAAAAAAGGCTTAGCTAGGAGATGGACATCAAGATTAGAAATTTGTTGATTGACCATAGACTAAATAATGTGAAATCAAGAAAAGGAGTTACTAAGGCACCAAGAGATTAAGCAAAGTAATTATAAGCTTCCTAAAGCAAAATTTGTTGGGTGTATTTGATTCCCTAAAACATCCTTAACAGAAATTACCCTGTTAGTATTTTTCCATAATAATAGACTTGTGAAAAAAAGAAGAAGTGTTCTTAATAAAAATGTTACTCTTTATAATATTTTACAATTAAGATATATAATTTCTAATATTGATTAATATCAATGAATATAAATTTTTTGGTATAACTCAAGAAAACATATGTTAAATTTTATTAATCCAAACAATTAAAGTTTTAAAAATTTTATATAATTTAAAACTTTTATATAAATTTTCAAGAATAAACAAATTATTTATATATATACCATATTTGGAAAAGTTTTTTTTCTACATATTTAATTTGTGTCCCATATATATCTTGTTTATTAATGAATAATAGTAATCTCTTGATACTTTAAATTTTAATTTTTTTCATTAAAAATTAGTATTGTATCATAAACATTAGTTTGCTAATAAACTCCATAATTTTATACTTTATTCCAATCTTTTCCCTTAATATGTTTATGTATATAAAAACGTGAGAGAAATTTCAAGAAAGGATCGTCATGGTTATATGTAGTAATGGATTAGTCTTAACCTGACTTACAACATTTCAAATAAACTTGAACCAATTGAGAGTTTGATTGAAAAAAGAAATATAAGGAATGAGTGATTTGGTTCTATGTAATAATGGATTGGCTTAAAGAGAATGAGCTTTAAAGTAATTGGTAAAATTACCCCTTTGTTATGGATATAAGTTTAATTGGCGAAAACAGTTTCTTTGTAAAAATACAATAAGAATTTTGTATACATTATGATTCTCCTCAAACCTTACAAAACAAAGAGCCTTATATATTGGATATATTAACTTGATTTGAATCTAATTCAAAAATTTTAAAATAGACATGACATTGATCCAACCAGTTAGATATATAAGAATTTATGAGCTCGAAACCATATTCTTAAAAAAAATTAGGCCCAAATTCAAGTCCAAACATGATAATCTCAGGTTTTGTGCTCTGACTTTAAGTAAGACTGGGTGGGCTAGGCCAGACCTATCTTAGGCCCAATTTTGATCTTTAGCGCACTTGGTCATATCGCTTCAGTTTAATTTTAAACATAAAACATGTGTCACATTGAACGTAAGTTCAAGTTCACAAATGAAGAGCCACTGCAGAAATATGAAGGGGAATATCATAAATACACATTCCTTCAAAACATTGAAGTTTCTTACTGTAGCATGTATTAAGATAAAAATACCAAACCAGCGTGAGAAAATCCTAGAGGGGGAAAAAAAAGATAAAATATAAACATTGCTTAAGGATTTCAATACAATAATTAAATATCTATATGAATGTATCAATTCATACAAAATCATCTAAACCTATTCATAACTTTTTCTCAGATCCTTTAATGTTCAAGTTGAACCACTTCTTCTTGCCTGCTTTATCCTTTCCATCTGAGTTTCCATCTTCCAACGGACTCTCAGCTTTTGAATCTTCACCAAGAACTTTGCTTGTACTTCCATTGCTGTGAGTACCAAGCGTCCTGGCTACAGTGAATGAAGCATGTATACTATCACGCTGTTTAAGCAGCTCATCCACCTGAACAGGAGTTCAAACAAAACCGTTTACCAAGAAGAATAGCCTTTAAATAATCAGCAATGTTAGCAATTTTAACTTGGATTAAATTGGCCAAGACCCCTGCATTCAGCAAGGCACTATTAATTTCACAAAAAAACATTAAGACTACAGAAAATTTTAGAAGTTTTGGGATTGAAAATAAAAATGTTGAAACATAGACAAGAAACAGCATACGTGCGCATATCCAGATTAAATTTTACTGGTTTGTATATCCCGGAAATGCCAATAAAATAAAACACGGAAAGAGTAAATCTGGGTTTGAAACATACGGATTGCTTTTCCTGGCTGTATCTATTTGTTACTTCTTGGAAGCGTGCCAAAGCCTACAAAAGAAACTCCAATTAATTAAAAGAACATGCATTAAAAACAAAGCTTGTAGAAACTAGATAATCTACGTTTCTGTATTCTGTCTCAAATTGGCGTAGTTCATTTCTTTTTCTCAGAATTTGAGCTTCTATCTCCTTGAGGTTCTCAGAGGTTTGTTCATATGTGTCTGCACATAGTGCTTCAATTGTGTAGGTGGCAGTCTTAAAAAAGTTATCTCCTGAAAAATTACAGCAAAAGTCAAACAACATAGAAATCTGGAAAATAATTGATTGAGATCAGGCCCCAAAAAAAATATATTGTTCACACCATAGACAGCAAATATATGAGTGCCAGCTTTTAGTTCAGAAACTTCACATGGTTGAAGTCCTTCCAACCTTTTAAAGAATGCAGCATCAGGATCTTTAGCCATCGCCAACTGCTCAGAAGGTGTACACAATGGTATCAAGAACACTAAGAAGATAAATAGAAAAATCCTTGAATGCTAGAAGATAATTAGCAAATCGGAAGAGATTCACACCGCATTCACCGTTAAGTCCATCCTGTACACTTGAAAATGTAGAAAATACATCCCTGCAGATGTCGCCTTGCCTGTCTTCTCACTATCTTCCTGCAGAGGTAACAACATATTACTTTTTCGCACTTGGGTGTATTATCCAATAATATAGGTCTCCTATGAACGGCCCAATGTAACAAGGATTTCAACTACAAGATCTTTTCTTACTTAAGACTATTCCTCAAAACCACTGAAAGAATGTTTCCGTACTTTTATTTCATTGATCTAACTGTACTATTCCTTGAAACCACTGAAAGAATGTTTCCGTACTTTTATTTCATTGATCTAATTCATAGTTTTCATATAACATTTTAGATTTCCCTTTTCTATTATAGAAAATGCTCGTGTTCAACTTTTTTAATGATAGAGAGTTTCCATATTCCCCCACTAATCTAGATTTTCCTGCAGAGGATATACAAAAGATGACTTTCTAGTTGAGGTTGGAAATCAGCATTTATTTGTGCATCATGAAATATGAATTACCAGTGTTAAATATATTATTTCTTAGGTAGTACAACCATAAAGTATACACTATAAATTCATAGTCTACTCTCACCCGAATATATTAAATTTAATAGCATGGAATTACCTAGTAGCTTGATTGATACAAAATGAAATGCAAATAAATTGCATCTACAAGTGGTCAATTCCAGTTAAAAAAATAGAAAGCAGAAACGAGACTTTGACATAGAAAAATAGATGCACATACACTAAATATTGGAGAAAAAGGGAGAATACCTGTAACACTAATCCATAGCCACCATTTGCATCTTGCTCAAAATAAAGTAGCTGAAAATTACACAAGTCCAGTAACATGCTTTAACAATTTTATAGAATAAATTAAGCTTAGGGAACAGATAAACACTTATGTAGGGAAAAGAAGCGGAACATAGCACAAATAATTGGAACCTTAAATTTGCTTTGTGCATTTGAAGTTACTCTCACAACAATCCCCGATTCAGCTTGTTTTTCATTTATAGTGACACCAAAGAAATGTGCACATTGTTTCTCCACCTGCATGGAAACACAAAATAAGCAGCAGGTGTAAAAGAAAATAGCTTTATCATTCATGAAAAAGACTAAAAAGACTAGGAACCTTTCCACTGATTGACGTTCCAATAGGAAGAGGCCTAACAGTGACAGTTCCATTCAGGGCTCCTTCAAGAACATTGGTAGAGATTGTAGTTTTGATGGGGACACCAAGCTTACTGTTTAAAAGATAAAGGAATCAGACTTAATAAAAAGCTTCATATAACACAACCATTAAATGTTTCTGTTTCGAAATCACCTGAATAATGCAGCAAAGACTGTATTAACAGTTCCCAGATTAGATAAATCAATTTCCATATCCATGCTTTCAGCATCAAGAGCCTGATCATAATTTATATGATTCTACATTAGTAAATAGAAAATAACTTTCATGCAAACAAGACAAAAGGAAAGAATTATACAAAGTTATCACCTCATCTAATATGATGTTATACAGAAGTTTAAATCCATTTGCACTCGATCACAACGTATAATAAATGAAAAGCTGCTTGGAATTTCGGAGTCTTCACTTTATATGACCAAAAATGTACAGGGAAAATAAAGTTACCATAATCTTGAAAATCTTTATGATTTACATACGCAAGAGCATATAAAAACCTACTCAAACTGGAGTTCTACAAATACTAGAAAAGAAAAATCACAAGTAGTTTCTAATATTTTCACTATGGTAGCAGATTAATTCCAAGATATTCAATAACTTTTTTCATTTAAAAGAAAATTATAGTGCATTCAGTTCAAGAAGTTCAATAGCTCTGAAGAATTAGTAAGGTTCCTAAGAACTTTGGCAGTCACGAAGCTGATTGAGTTCTCTTCTAAGATTGTCAGGATCAAGTCTGACATGATTTCATTTGATAGCATAAAACATGATAGGATTAAAGATATTACAAAAAGGACCACCTTAAGTATCATAAAAGTCTAAGATTATTTATACAACACATCTGGGAAGTCCACCACATCAAAGTAAAAGATAAAACACAAAAGGAAAAGAATATATGGCATTAGTACCTCAAATCCTGCACTATCATACTGCCGCCTCTTTTCTGGATCAGATAGGATACTGTAGGAATATGCAACCTCCTTGAAAAGCTCTGAGGCTTCAGGACTGTTGGTATTCTTGTCTGGATGGTACCTACCCTCAATTTAAAGGTCAAGTCTAAGAACAAAAATTAAGACAGGGCACCACCAGCAACATCATGATGAACAAATATACATTCAAAAAGGAAAAGGAAAAGACAAAGGGGCTAAAACAATGAAGAGGAGACATTTTTAGAACAATAGAATATTAACATTGGCAAGTTCTTTACCATGATTGATAGAATAATAAAGAGGATCTTCTATGAAATGGTTCTAATAAATTTCTACTATTATTTCAATGTACATCACCTAAATGAGGGGAAAATGACTACCGAAGTGATTGCAAACACATATAGTTTAGTGCCTGTCCAAAATAACAATAATATTTACTTGGTGTTATCATGTCAAGATAAGGGTTTAGAATCCAAATGGGTAGTTATTCTGACAGGAGAGTGAAGACCTCTAATTGCAAGTATGTCCAACTTCTAAGGTCAAACTACACAACTCTCACAGGAGAGACGTATACACTAATGAAGATAGGAGAGGTCATATAGTTCATTTGGAATGAAGCAATTGGCAATAAACTGGAGTTTTTGTCAGAAGATAAAAAATGTGAGCAGAAACTTACAGCAAAGTTTCTTTTTGAAAGCACCTACTCTGTCCATTCCTCTAGAAGAAATCAAAAGAGTAAATTTCTTACATATTCATCTATTCCTTTCCAGTTGTAAATTAATCTACACAAACACGGTCAAGGGTTTATAAAACTTATTGCACCCGTATGTATTCGCAATAAAGATCTCCAATTGTTAGTTTGGGCGTGTTGGTGAAATCTAACAAAGAAAATAGTCAATGTTCTTATCCATAGGAAAAGCATGCCCCAATTAACAACATGAAATCCTAGCAGCAAAATTATTTCTGACTCAATGACCATTCATCCAAATTTATAAGGGTTCTGCAAGAAAAAAAGAAGAAATCAAACTCAGGTACCCAAATTATGCTAAAAAGGAGCAAGTTAATCAGCTAACAACCGAAATGAATACTGCCCACTAACTCAAAAAGCCACTACAACAAACCAAATTCCCAACCTTGATTCAAATTCAAACAACTTTAAGTTCCGTAGAATAACTCAAAAGAGAAAATTAAACAATACTTACTTAAGCGCAAGCTTTCTGTAAGCCGTTTTAATCTCTTGATCGGTAGAATCTCTTGACACAGACAACACCTCGTATGGGTCTCTTCGAATTGTTGGAGCTGACGTACTTTCCGCCTTCTTCGAACCCATCACCACCTCTCGGCAATAAGCCCTCTATCTCTTCAAAATCCTTTCTTTTGTCACAAACTCTTGTTCTTGTTTTACTTTCTTTTGAAATTACTCTTTCTTTAGAGATCTTTGTTCGACCTTGAATCTGAAGAAAAAGCAACAGTTTCGCAAACAAAGTCAGAGCTTGAACCCGATTGAAGAAAAAAGATTTGGAATTTGATGAAGAATGACTAACAGTCAGCTGATTTACACACAGCTCAAAGCTAATTTTCGGATCCCTTTCCTTTGTTTCACGGGAAAACTGAAAGCGAAATGCGAAGAAATTTCAAATAATACAAAAGAAATATATACAAAGAAAGAAGAAATCCCGACAAAATATTGTCAAGAACTAAGTAATTAATCATAAACAAAGATTCCAAGAGGAGAGGATTGACGTGAATACCTTATTACGGGGTTTGTTATTTGTTAAGTAGGAATTGTACATGTGTAATCGAATAGATGAAGGAAGAGAGCTGCGACTGATTATGTTATGGAACTCTTAGAAAAGGCATTTGCTTTCATTAGGCAAACCACGAAATTCTGAAATTTAAACAAAAACATTCGAATAGGATACAAACATAATGGACACAATATAGTCTTGTGTTTACGGTTTCGTTCTTTCATGCATTTATTAATACTTCCATTACTCTTTTGTTCCTGACTTCCTGCTCTTGACTTTTGAAGTGCTTCTCGTTAATTTTGAATTTTTGACACGTCTAACTGTCAACATTATGCTTTGGAATCCGTACTGGGCATTAGCTTCTGGATTTGTTTTTCCTAGCTTAGGCTCATATATTTTAAATTCCATCATTTACGATCAGAATATAAACCAAAAGAGTTAAACAACCCTTAATATTTACACTAATATTTGAAATGAACCCTAATATTTTAGGGTGTTTAAGACCTTAAAAGAGCAATTTAGACTTTAATGTTCTTACTAAAATTTTAAGTTAGACCCTAACATTTTGAAATGATCAACTTAGGTTTTAGTATTTGCAAAATGTTTAACTCAGAGCTTGATTTGACAAAATTTGACTTTTGTAAGTTAAATACCATGTGACAATTTATTTTTCTAATGTGTAGTTTTTTAAAAAAATTATTAAAAGTAGTTTTATTTTGAAATGGAAAATTTGTAGAATCGTTATCCTTTGGATACACATTGAGTAAATTTTCAGAATAATACAATACCCTGCAAATCATGCCAATAGAGTATTCTGTACTAGACAAACCCTGTAAGATAGGCTCGATCAAGAAACTATAAGTAGAAAGATTCGAATACATAATCTTTTGACTTCATGCTCCTCACTCCACCAACTCAACCACCTTAATAGGCAAAAGCGGACCTATATTGATGATGTGGATTGTTCGACTTCCGTTTAAACGTTTGAAAGTTTGAAACGCCCCACCTGAGTTTGGAAGCCTCCATTTAAACGCCCCACCTGAGTTTGGAAGCCTGGCAGTGGAGGTGCTCAGACTTTCTAATCACGCCGTCGCAGTCAAAGATGAGAGCATGCAATAAAGCTGAAGTAGTAGTAGCAACAGATAAAGATGGCAACTTTTGCCTCTTTTTGGTGCTAAATCAGAGTACATGAGAAGAAGTGAATGTGCCTAGAAAGTTAGATAACGATTTTAGCGGCTGAGACTGCCGGAGACTGGGTTGTCAAGATACGAGCATGGAAGTTGTCATCATTACTAAAGTTTGTTGGAACAAAATTTCCTTTCATATAGACTATCATAAGCTTTTATATTACTTTTAATTGCGTGGTTCTCGTTCAATTAGTTTAGTGGATTGGTCTATACTAAGACTTAAGAGTTACCTAAACTTGAAGAAGGAAATAAGCGAAACTAAAGATTGAGCAACATCATATTCAAAATCACTTCCAATTCACAGTAAAAAAAGATCATGAATACAAATCTCCATTATTATTCAAATCTAGAGCTTGTTCTGCTTCTACCAAACAAACACAAAACCTCAATTTACACAATGGAAACTTGACACCAACATGTTAAAAGCTTAAGGTAATTTTATTTAGGACTATGCCCAATCTCTGCACCCGAAACCCTGTCTGAGCAACCTTTATCTTGCTCCATCCAACAACTTAGAATAAAGATCCACCAGCTCGATCCCTTTTTCTTCTACTCCAACAAAAATCTAAATGAACCCTCCTTCGAAGATGCAAACTTTATTGACATGTGGCTTGGATTCTCCGAAAATCTCTCAATTTATTCAGTTTCTGATCACCTAGGAAAATATTCATCCTTTCCAACATTAGCTTACAACAAATCATGAATGTTAACAAAAAGAGTAATAATATGTTCTTGGATTTTGTTATAAGAGATTAAATGATAAAAACATGTTTCCTATGAGATTCCTGGCTTGGATTAGATTTTTGGCTTGGATTCCCTGAAGAGAAAGATCGCTTAGTTTATTCAGCTTCGATCATTTGGGGAAATAATCATCACTTCCACCTTTAAAATACATATTTCACAGTAAAGTTAGATGAAAGTAATTATGAATGAAAACAAAAGAGCATGAATGAATGAAAAACAAAAGAGCATGAATTACAGCTTAATCTAGGAAGCAAAACATAAAATATGTAATGGGACTTAAAATAGCTCTAAACGATGGATCACATTTTTGACTTGGATTCTCTGTAAAGAAAAATTGCTCAGTTTATTCAGCTTCGAGCATCTGGGGTAACAATCATCACGCCCATCATCCACACAATCCACGCAATGAAACAAAATTGATTAAACTTCCTTGGAAGCAAAAAAATCCTACAACCTCTAAAACCCTCTTCCATACACCAATAGATAATTAAGCATAAGAATGAAAATTGCACATTAACCATAAAAGACAACAACTTCAACATCACTAGCGACAATCGTATTTACCCAAAATCCAAACAGGGCTTTTGAAAACTAAAAAACGTAAAACAAAAAGAAAGAATGAAAATCAGAATTGGGGAAGAATAGTCAATTCTCTTAGACAAATGCCTTGATTTGTCGTCAGGGAAAAAATGGAATGGATAAATAAAATCGGACTCGTTATCTGTTTTGGATCATCACTGAAAAACTTCATCTACCATAAATGATTTGAGCACCTTCACTTTCGGGCTTTCAAACTCAGGTGCAGCGTTTAAATGGGGGCTTCCAAATGCAGTGTTTCAGACTTCCAAACGTTTAAATAGAAGTGGGACAATCCACGTCATCAATATTGTTGGTTCTGCTTTTAATAAAATTTAAAAATATTAAAAATAAATTGGCACTTGTCATTTAACTGACATAGGCTAAATTCTGTCAATTTTTTCCCCTAATCATTGTCTGATTTGAACGTTACTTAAACATTAGGCTTCAAATTAAACTTATGAAATATTAGGGTGTCTAATTTAAATTTTTTTTACAAAGGATAAAAAGCACTACAACTATCTAGCGAACTACACTCCTATACGAGGGTAGATAACCCCTTCCTGGTCCTTACGTAGGACATTCATAATCTCTGATGGTGGTGAATTCAATATAGTGACTCCCATTCCAAACTACCCTGTCAAAGTCGTTAGTTGGTCTATGTTGAAGTTGCCTTCTCTGAGAACATGTTTAAACCTAATATCCAATTGTCTGGCTACTAGAGCTCTAATCTCCATTATAAAGGGGTTGTCGGGGAGACCCAAGATTGTTGAAGAAGAAAGTATGTTGATAACTTCCAGGGAGTCGACTTCTACTTCCACCTTTTTGTAACCTAGGTTTCAAGCCATAGTTAAACCAGTGTGAACTCCCCATAATTCTGCCTCCAATGATGAACCTAGACCAATGTTATGAGCAAAGCCTCCCAACCAATTCCCTTGGCAATCGCGGATCAAAACCCCTACAGTAGCATGGCGATTTGAGGTCTTGAATGCGCCATCAAAGTTTAACCGAACCCATCCCTCCTCGGATCTTGACCATCCTATAGGTCTTGTGAAAAAGAGTTCCTAGTCGTAGGTAGATCTATTCGTTAAACACGTTGCTTTAGCAATCCACTCCATGAATTCAATCACAAGCACAATAGCCCTGCGTGGGGGTGGCCAATAGAAATTGCTTTCAAAAAGGGAACGATTCCGCCAATGCCAAAGAAACCAACACGAGACATCGTAAATAATAAACCAATCTAAATTCCACTAATTACGTTTTTTCTGAAGATTACATAACGTCCACCATTCCACATCTTGAGTAAGAAGGTTAGCGTTGATTACCTCTGATGGGAATTAAGACCAGAATTGACGCACACGGGGGTAATCTCGCATTGCATATAGGTTTCTATATTGCCACAAAAAGCGCACCTATTATTTGCCAAGAGATGTCGAACAACTCGTTGGTGATTTGTCAATAGCTTCCTTTTCGCTGCCAGTCATAGGAATGTTTTAATTCTCGGTGGCCTAGGCCAGTTTCAAATCACATTCCACAGCCTAGAGTGTTCGTGCCATCCACCGTTCTCAATTAGCGTATACGCAGAGGAGGTAGAGAAGGCACCATTTTGACTCAGTGTAACACCCCATTCTCAACTGATATATGCACGTGTGCCCATCATATACACGTGTACTTGCCTGTCAGAAATGACATGTTAACTATCTCACCTTCACTGTACATAACATGACATCACACATTAAACCATCAATCACACATTTTCTAAACTCAAAAAGTTATCACATTAATTAAAATCCATAATTTACATCGTTTTATACAACAATATCATCCCAGGTTTATAATGTCATCCTATGAGCTTAAACAACTCAGTACACACCAAATACAATAAACATGAAAATCTCAGCTGATTGACCTCTGAGCCAAATCTGACAATGATAGTTGCACAAAATATGCTTCTACAGAGTCTTAGAAGCTAGGTCATCTCACTCTTGAACCTGAAAAGCAACGGTGGAATTTTGATGAGTTTTGTGAACTCAGCAGAGTAACCATCCTCGATGGTTCACTCATGTCATAAAACAAGATCAATCATAATAGGTAATCACACAGTTTCAAGCCACTTGACAAGTATCAAATACTACCACAGATAATTCATTTCTCAGTTAAACAGTTCAATCATATAACGTCATTCACACAGCTTTGCAAATTTTATATGCGGATGCAATATGTATAAGACTCACATTCATTTTTATATTGTTATGACTGTGTGCTTTTACAGTATCCCGAATTATCAGGCTCAGTCAATCAGTCTATGATTCAATGATCACAATGAACCATAGGCTCGAACCACATATGCGGTAGCTTAAAGCTTTTATCGATAACAGTATCAGTAGCAACACCAGTCACAACTCATTATTACATGCATCGGAATGAAGTGCATATCACAGTTTGGTTATGAAATTTAATCACTTTCATTAGCATGTAATATAACAGTATATCAGTCACAATATCATTTACATGAGTAATAATCACAGTAGCAGTGGTCATCAGACTAGGTCTGGCATTCAACTTTTTAGTTGAGAATCAGAAAATCATTTAGGTAGACACATTCACATTCAAGTAGCACTTCCAATACCATTCTCATGCATCAAAACGCCTCGGACAAAAATTGTCCAGAATCCAATACATAATAAACACAATTCCGTACAATTCAATAAGATCAAAATATAGTTTAATAAAGTACAATACAACATGGTGAGACTATCTTCGGTTACTCATAGTTTGCTCTAAACAGCTATTGCCTTGAAGTACCGGCAATTTCAGTATGCTGTCGTTCAATGTGTTCCTCTATACAGACAATACATTCACATATCACAATAGTGCACAATTATATGCTCATTTATGCACATTTATGTATACTGAATATGTACAATGCATGTTCATGACAATTTCGGGTATCTTACTATAATTTTCATCGTTAAATCGATCAGATATCAAAGCCCTCATTAATAACATTTGGTGCTTACAATTTGGACCAAAATAAAACAATGTGAAATCAACATCATAACCTAATTTACCACTTCAGATTTTCTACCCATATGATTTCGGGTCAACTTTGCATAATTAATATGATAGGGTAAATGACAAAATTAGGCACAACTTCCTTCTGAAAAGTTGTGCTACAGTGTCTTAAGTTTCTAATTACTCCAACATCATCCAATTTGATTCAGTATTCAATGAGTTATGCACAAAATACCACAGACTGTGCATATTTGAACTTTTGGCTAATACATGATCATACTCTCTGATGGTACAACTCATATCTTTCAGCTAAGATATCCAAAAATTACAAACTTTATACCAATTTAAAGCTAAGAGAATATTATACAACTTTGGTGAAGACAACTCAGCCTAATTCGGCTCCCATCAATTCCGTTTATTCAATAACCACAAAATAAGATTTCTGTCCCTAGTAGTGCTACAGCCTAAGCTCAGACTCAATTTCATGCCAATTTTAAAAATCATAGAGAAAGAATTAAAATTTGACTTCTTCCCAAAAATTGTATACATATGTCTCTAGTTTAATATGAATCAAAAATCAACTCATTCAGATATCTACAGCTCAAGTTATAATTATAAAATCGAAGCATGATCATGAAAATTTTACAATTCATAACATTCCAGCAAACTTCCACACTTTTATCCTATCAATCACTTTCAAATCAATTCAGATGAGTCTAAATTTTTATGGAGAGAAAGAACAATGTCTTAGGAGTCTATTGGTTTAAGTTGCAAGTCATTTGGAGTTCGTATGAGAAAGTTATAGTTAAAAGATTGAGAGTTGTTTCAGTGAACTCTAGTTCCTAATTTATACATACAACCACCACCTTTTTCTCTCTCTAAAACTCGACCTTCATCTTCACCGAACTGCACTTCTTTTCTTCTTCTTCTGTCCATGCCACTTTTTTGACCCACAATCAGCCATTTTCAGACAATACTTCCTTCTAATAAAATGTTCCTCTACGTCTTAAGTTTCTAACGCCATCAAATGCACTCATTTTGATCTTGTATTGTACAAATTATGATCAAATTACTCCATACTGCTCCTTATATCTCCACAGATTTTTACTCTCAACTTCTAGCTCACTTTCAGAGCTCTTATGGACAGAATTTCAATTTCACTTCTTCAACAAAGTTGTAAACATATGTTTCTAGTTTCATGTAAACTAAAAATTAACTCATTTGGAAATCTATATCTCAAGATAAACTCAAAATACAGAAACATGATTCACGAAATTTCTCCAGTTCAAGATTTCAGCATACATCTTCACCAATATCTCATGCATTTCAGTCCAATTCACACATCATT
>JANIIA010000003.1:26692694-26705542 GCA_027478495.1 Erythroxylum alaternifolium | reverse complement strand
ATTACATTAGATAGCTTTAGATAACTTTCCAGATTTAAATTCCTACTTGTAATGTCCTATATATGGCTGTATACTCCAATTCAATATATGAGAAATAGAAAAATTCTTTCCCACAAGACCTTCTGCAGGCTTTCAATTTGATTATGCTAACTTTCAATTTGATCTCTTAGTGGTTTGAGATGAATATATCATGGGGCTTCGTTCATTATTTGATTAGGTTGTTATGTATGACAATTTTTAACTACTGTACTTATTTCCCATATTTCGTGTTAGTTCTAACGTGCAGAAGTTCTCTCCATTCAGGGACATACAGATGGGCATCTTGGGTTGTTTCATGTTAGTACTCATTCATTGATTGTAGGTGATCACTGTGTAGGGTAAGAACATTACTTTATAACATATTAGACTACTTTATTTACTAAATTACAGTGCAACTGTGCGGTAGAAAAATTTGTAACTGGTACTACGTTTGCTTGTACTTTCCACATAAGTGACACTGCTGGATTGATGCTAAAAAGTCATGTTAGGCATTTACATATATGAATTTTGCGTCTATTACATAGCAAAAAACTTTTGTAGTAAGTTAATATTTTTGTGTTATCTGTTCTACTTGTGTGCATTAAGCAGATTCTTGCCTATGTTAGTGCCAACACAATTTTTTTATTGATTAAGGTTTAGTTAAAGTGCTATGTTTTCTCTTCCTTTTTTTAACTCCCCATCCTCTTTCAAGTCTCTTATAGAACATCTTCTAGATGGAGGATTCCATTTGGATGTTGCATAAACTCTCAAATTTGGCATTTTCTAAAAGTTGCATCTCTAATATGTTGCGGACATTTTGCAGTCAAGGGAGCGCTCTCTTGGACATTGATTCTGGTGGCAACATGAATGTAAGTGAAAGCCATAGCTTTTCCTCTGCTATCCTCACTCTTTCAAAAGTTCAATATTAAAGAAGCACATGTTCCTGCTCATGCATTGTTATGGTAGATGCATTTGCATCATGTTTAATTTCTATGTCACATATATTAGATAGTCTAAAGAGGATGGTATGGAGAACAAGCTGTTTTTTCTCATGGACATACCATATGTGTGAAACCCAACCCATCCAGGGTAGTCAGACAGGTAAATCTAGAAACTGATGGCTGTGTAGGTTCAAATGGGTGGTTACAATTGTACTGTAAAATTTAAGTCTATTCTTTGTTGAATTGGAGCAATATGGCTGTTAGACCGATCAACCTAGGCTAGTCCGGTTGGTCTTTACCTTAGATGTACAAAATTGGGCTGCATTGGGCACTCAAACCCGATCCCCTTTGTTTCCAAAATGTAGCTTTATAACGATAATGTCTTATTGTATCTATGTAGAAAGTTAAGCACATTAATCACGGAAAAGCCTTTTAAACAAATCACTATAAATATAATATACTTATCCTATATTTTTTTTCACTACAAATTAATTTAGTAGAAAATACAATAATTATCAAAATTTTAAATCTTTCATTAATATTTAAAGGGCATTCCCAAAAAGGGCCTTTAATTTAGGCCCTTTTTGGGAGTGCCCTTTAAATATCAAAGGATCTTGTACACTGCTTCTAGATGCTCCTTGTATGGGGAATGCATAAATTGATTAACTATACTTACAGTATAGGCAATATCAGGTAGTATATGAGACAAGCAGATTAGTTGCCTTACCAATCTCTGGTACCTTCCTGTATCTACCGGGATTCCATCTTTAACATCTCCAAGTTTGACAATTAAACTCTACTGGAGTGTTTGAAGGCTTGCATTAACTCATTCTAGTCTCTTTTAAGTGATCTAAAATTTACTTCTTCTAGATATCGATTCAAGAAAGCATTCTTTATGTCTAATTAATTCAAAGGCCACTCAAGATTAATAGCAATTGAAAGGACTCAAATTGTGTTTAAATTTTCCACAGGTGAAAAAGTAGCAGAATAATCTATGCTTTATGTCTGGGTAAATCCTTTAGCAACAAGCCGAGTCTTATGCCTCTCTAAGGATCCATCAGAATTGAATGTTAAGAGTAAATACCCATTTACAACAAACAACCTTTTTTTCAACTTGGTAGATTGACTTCTTCCCTAATTGCATTCTTTTCCAAGGCTTTCATCTTTTCAAGAATATCTTCTTTCTAGTTAGGAACTTTTAGAACCTTTTGAATACTATTAGGAACAGGAATACTAGATGCTTGTGAAATAAAGGAATAATACTTGGGTAAAATATTTTTGCAAGACATAAAGTTAGAGAGAGGATGTTGTGTACAAGATCTAATATTTTTCCTCAGAACTAGAGGGAGATCGATTTAAGAAGAGTTTAGCTTAGAATCACTTACAAGAATACTTTTACAAACATGAACATTGGTGGAAACATCATGATTTTCTTAATCTAACCTTTGGTTAGACTCATGAAGATGTTACGAAATGGTTTGTCTTCCTTTTTCTGCTAGGTGTTCCTTTGAATATATAAGACCTTTGTACTGTTTCTCATACATCTCCATGCTTCTAGTATTATCATTTTGTGATGGCATTGTCACAGGTTGTTAATTAACCGATACAACATTGTCGATATTTACTTCATTTGCTTATGAATGGTCATGAGAAATATCACTCTAAACAAACTCAAACCTGAGATCTAAACCATCTAAGAAGCCATCTTTATTGATATTTTTGCTCCCTTAAAAGACAGTAACATTCGTGAACACAAATAGGTGCATGGTCATAAGCTAATAGTGGTGGAGATGAAGGTGCTTCATTGGATGTGTAACATTACTAGAAGAGATAAAGTTAAGAATGAATTAGTAAGAGACAAATTAAAGGTTGTTAGTATTAATGAAAAATTAAGAAAGATGAAGCTTAGGTGGTTCAGACATTAAAAAGAGACACTTTAATGCTCTAGTGAGAAGATACGAGAAATAGTACTTGGAGACTGTAAGAGAAAAAAAGGAAGGCTTGGTGAAGAACTAGAGGGAAGTGATCAAAAATGATTTAGCACAGCCGGAACTTACGGAAGGCATGACTTGCAATAAAAAACCTTCGTGTACTAAGATACGGGTAAAGAATCTTGTTTAGAGAGGACATTCTTGTTCTCTTAGTTCTTTTAAATATTTTCCTTCGAATCTTATATCTTGTATTTAGCATAAATTTTTATTACGTAGTACTTCCCTCCTAGTTATTTATTCTAAGCAATTTCTTACTTCGCCTAATTATTTGTTTGTAATAGCTTGTTTGATTTATTTTTGTACTTGTCTTCTTTCTGGTTTGTGTATTTATTTACTTATTCTATCTTTTATTGTTACTTTTTGCCTTGTGTTAAGTTTATTATATTATGTATTTTTATTTATATGTATTTATTATTATTTTAATGCTTATTTTATTTGTTTATTTATTATATTTTTAATTATTATTATTATTATAATATTATTTTAATATGTATATGCGCGCGTGCGCGCGCACACACACACACACATATATTATTCAAATGGGTCTAGCTCTACTAAATAAGGGTAAGGCGGCGTACTACTAAACTTTCTCAGGCCTCGCATATCAATGAGACTTAGGTTGTTTGATTAGTGGGATAGCCTACAAATATATGCATTTATGTGCTCTAGTATCTAGTTTTGAAAGTTTTTAATCATGACTATGAACAAAGGACCAAAAATTTTCAAGGGAATGTCAATAATGAGTCTAGTGGTTGGAAAATACTCAGTAAGAACCTGAATTGGTGTTTTGTAGTTAAAGATCCGAGTAGGCAAAGCTCTAACTATTTCAAGAAGGTGTTTGTTTTTTCTCTCAATTACCTCATTCTATTATGGTGTATTATTATATGAGCTTTGATGAACTATTCCTTTCTAAGCAAAAAAATTTCCCAACATATTGTTAAATAATTCTTTCCCATTTTCACTTTGAAATCTTTTAATCTTACTCTAAAATTGTGTTTGAATGATGTTATAAAAGTTTTTGAAGATTCTTTCAGCATCAGATTTTTCTTTTAAGAGAAAGACCCAAGTGACCTAGTATGATCATCAATATTGTTTCCCAGACAATGTAGCAACTCTAGAAGGCCCCCAAATATCATCATGGATCATGGTAAATGGTTGTGAAGTTTTGTAAGGTTGTGGTGGAAAAATTGCACGACGATGTTTTGCTAATTCACAAGATTCACACTGAAAACATTGAAGGATTTTTATTTATGAATAACTTCGGAAACAAATGCTTTAGATGGTGAAAAACTTAGATGGCCTAGTTGACAATGCCATAACACGACTTCATTATTACTAGAAACTGAAATAGAATTGAAGCAAGTTTGTTGGTCACCTTGCCTTCCAAAGATCCATCCTTTGTGAAAAACGTAGAGGCCACTTTTCTGTTTAGCATCCTCAATCATCTTACCAGAGTTTAAATCCCGAAATTCATAATGAGAAGACCAGAAAATTAGTTGACAATTGTGATCAAGAGTAAGCTTACTCATGGACAATAGGTTATATGATACGTTAGGAACATGAGGTACATCTTTGAATTTTAGGGAGGTACAGATAGATATTGTTCCTTTTCCCGCAACTAAAGCAAAGGAACTATCATCAATTTTGACCTTTTGATTTCTTGCACATGGAACGAAAAAAAGTATTAAATACTAGTCATATGATCTGTGGCACCTGAATATAATATTCAGGGGCCATTAGTGTTGGTAAGTATTACCTGAATGGGCTAGAGAACATGATGGATTAAGATTATTTTGAGATTTAAACATTTGGTGTAGATGTTCTATTTGTTCCTTAGTGAAAGGAAGAAATTATGCAAATGGTTGCTGCCTTGAATCACGCATCTTCTTGTCCAGCTTCCAGCAGGTTTCCCTAGTATGCCACGTTTTTTACAATGGTCACACCAAGGCTTCTAATTTTCACTACCTTTATCTCCTTCGTAGTCAGCTCCTTGAGTCACAAGAGGTGAAGCTTCATTCTCTATTCTGGTTTCACCAGCATTCTTCAATATCACTTGTCGTCTTGCTTCTTCGATCCCTACCTCTCAAATGACTTCTCTTATGGTCGGTAGAGGATTTCTTACTAAAATATGACCTCTAACTTCATCCAGGTCTTTATTTAATCCAGCCACGAAGACAAATATGTGTCCCCTTTCAACTTTCTTCTTATGCCAAGCACTGTCACTTGGATTTACCTAACTTTCTTCATCAAACAAATCTAATTACTGCCATACAGATATCATGTGATTATAATATGCTGTTACATTCCTCTCACCTTGCTACATTTCCACATTTTGGTGTTTAATTCAAATAATTTTGAGTGGTTGTCCAGATCTGAATATGTTTCTTTAACTGTTTCCCAAACATCACAAGCTGTTGGCATGAACATGAAGGGCTTCTCAACATGTAGTAACCATTAAGTTTCCAACTAGTTGTTTGACCTCACCAGTTAAATATCCAAGCTTCCCCTTGCCATTGATCACCAAATGTACGGATTGAGACCATGCAAGGTAGTTTTTGCCATTCAGCTTATGAATGGTAATTTGAATAGAGTTTTCCGATAGAGAAATAGGTGCAAGCATGCTACTTCCTCCTATTGAAGTTGCCCCACTTTTGTCATCTGAATAAGTTGAACTGGAACCCACCATGATAGCCTTGAAATTCATGATATAATTGTATTACTCTAATACCATGTTGACAGAACTGAATAAGAAAACTAGAAATGAAGTTGTTTCCTTTATTCTTAGACTGATACATCTTAAATAGGAAAAATACAGCTAGTATAGAATCATTATCCTAACTACTTATCTGTACTAATCCGCAGCACCCTAACTACTTAGGTGCTAATTTATAGAATCATTATCCTAATTACTTATCTCTACTAATCTGCAGCGCCTTAACTACTTAGGTGCTGATTTATCTTACCCTGAATCTAGGATAAGGTTTTTGGCATTTTATTGGAACCATTATCTACTAAATACTAGTTTTCCTAATTTCCTAACACTCTGGATATCCTGGCCATCCTTCATCTGCTTCTTTGGATTTTACCAATGCTACTTAAAACAACTTTTACATTTATTTCCCCAATAGAATGTTTCATCATTATTGAAGCAAAGCCCCTTTGCCCTTCGTTCCTCCATCTATACCTTGGTTAAGTTCTTAAAAAATGGTGTATATGTGCTCCTGATATTGAACGTAGCCCTAAAATTTTCCTTCTCCGCAGTTGTCCCTCTAATGATTGTTTTTGAACTGCTTCCAATAGGTGTTGCCTTATTATTACTCCCTAAAATAACCAGGCTACTCAATTTCTTATCATAAGTACAGGCTAGATCCATAACAGCTCCAAAGATATTTCTTTGCTGTAATTCTATTTCTAGTTGCAGCCCTTCTATAAGACTAGTAGTGAATAGGTTGTTGCTTCGTAGTGAGCTTTGTGGCTCAGACCAGCAAGGATTGGAACTCTTTTTGATAATCTTCCACTGTTTCTATTTGCTTTAGGTTGGCCAATTCACCTAGAGGGTTCAGGCTCATAGGAGGACCAAACTTTAGGTGGTGTTGCTCCATAAATGTCCCCCAATCCAGACCCATCTCCTTTTGGTTCACATTGTAAAACAACAATTATCCATCCCTATTAAGGTGGAATGCTACTAGCCCCACCTTCTCTTCTCTAGGCATTCACTAATTTTTTAAGGAACTTTTCATGCTTATGGATCCAAATCAACGGATTGTGAATATTTATCATATGAAGGAAATTCTAATTTAGAATACCTAGGAACAGTTATCCCTCCGGCTTGTGCAATGCTTCTTTCCTCCCTTTGGTTTCTATAGGTACGGTTGTTGCTCCCCATCTCTTTGTTCTTACGGCGTTCTTTTAGCTCTTGCAGAATCTCCAGCAGTTACGAGTTCAAGAACTTTTTACTGGACTATTGGCGGTCCTCAACTATAGACAGCTCCATGTTTCTCATTAACATATCCACTAGGCTCTAATCATGGGACAATTCATAGGGAAATCTTCTTTTCCTTTACTAGAGTTCTTTCCCTTTCTAGGATCTGTAGTTGTTGTTTAGAAATTCGTCCTTGACAAATTTTCTATCAAATATTTTTATGAACAATTCTGACTACTTTCTTATTCATCGGAAACCCCTTTAAATAGGTTGAATACATAAGAGTTTTTAGGAAGTAAATTAGAATAGGAATTTGTTAACTTACTCTGCTACTAAAAATGGACTTACAAAATAGAAAGTAAAATAGAATAAGAATCTGCTAGCTGATTCTCCTACCAAAAATAGACTTATGAACATAATATACTTCTTAAATAAGATGACTACTGATTAAATAAAATAACCACTGCAATTACATCTCAATCAAAAGATTCTTTTATATTTCTTTCCTAAGAAAGCATCTTGTATATCGCCCTCCCTCTTACCTGGGTCAATATTTGAGTCTGATTTAGCAACATCTGGAGACTTACTGTAGCAAACAAGTGTAGGTCTTCCAAGTAACATAACATTCAGTTTTTTGTTTAAAAACTGTGAAAGTGTATAGGGAATCCTGGTATATTACAAACCATTCAATCTCATTCACCCTGGTTAACCTATCCACATATAGACAGACATATTTCTATACCCTTCTTTCCTGACATTGGACTTTGTCTATTAATTTGATCATTCAAGATATTGCTAAAATATATTTCTTTTTGTTTATTTTTTCTTTTATTTTCCGTCTAATATATTCTAGCTCCTACAAAATGAATGTCATTTGTCCCATGTACTGGGATTGCAAATTTAGATTCTCTATCGCACCACGCATCCAGAGCTGGACTCTGTCCATTTATTCACAAATTCTGAAAGTTGGAAAAGAAGTGGTAGTTTATAACATCAGTAGGAATCTGACGTGTGTCAATATCCTCCTTAACTTGGAGTGTAATGATAGATGTATGTAAAATAAAGAATAATAAACCACTGCAAGAGGTAGAAAATGAACAAAGAAGGTGGTAGTATGATGGATTCCCCAAATGATAAAGGTAGAAATAGAATTGATTATTAAGAAGAAAAAGAGCCAACAATCCTAACAAAAGAGTGTCCAGAGCTTGAGTTCCTCTCAGAGAGAATATCCCTCTGTTATAACAGAAAACTTTACCAAAACTAAACTTTCTCCCCTATTCCTCACCCCTCTTATTCTCTCCCTACGTAACTATCTCCAGCTCAGTAAATTTATTTTTCACTCTACTACTCTCATCTCCCCTCTTTACCCTTCTTATTCTTCCACTTATAAACTTACCACATCTTGGGCTTCACATATGTTGGCCTTAATAACTGGTCCTCTATTATAGCATTCAGTAGTCTTTACTTTATGCTTATGTATCTCATGTTTTCAGTACTTATTGGGTATGCAGGATTATTTCCAGTCCACCTACAAGTTTATTGAGCTTTCCCCACATGTTTTGATTCCAATGCATGGGAGGATCAATTTGTGGCCAAAGCACATGCTTTGTGGATATCTCAAGTATGAAATGAGTAACTTTCTTTTTGTTTTGATGCCTTATCAATCCCTTCTTTGACTAAGTTTATTTTGGAAATTTACCTATAAGATCTTGGGGACTTGCTTTGTAATTGGTAATTATTTTCCCTTCCCAGACAAATGATTAAATGTGATTATTCCAAAAGAATAATTTTATTATGCTCAGACTTAATCGTATAAGTTCACGGAAGGCTCTGAAGCACGCACCTAGGTTGTGGTTTTACCAACTGAACACATGAGGTTCATCATGACAGGGAATAAATCATATAAAACATGCTATAAAGGATGAAGTCATGTAGTCAGCATAATATTAGTTCACTGAACCATACTGCAGGCAATATAATGATAGTTAATTGCATAATTCTGGCACTACTTTCCTCAGGCATCGAAGGAGTAGAGAAATGTCTATCTTAAAAGCCATAGAAAGTGGAGCAAAAACATTATTTGACATAGTTGCCAGTGTCTATCCTGAGGTTGATCGCAGTCTTTGGTTTCATGCTTCATCCAATGTTAGACTTCACGTGGAGCATTTGGCTATACAAAACAAGTTACCAAGGGTAATTTCTATGTTTCTTTTTGTTTGTTGTTAAGTTCTCTTAACCTATCATATATCAAGAAGCATTTTTGCATGTGTATATTTGAAACGGATGTGTCATATTATGTGCCATATGATGCTCATAGAAAAATAATGCTTGGGCAGTCCTTTCCTATCTAGTTTTCCCTATAGATGTAATAGGCCTGGGCCATCAAGTATTGGCATAAATCAAGCATAGTAATCTTCTCGCTTGCATTTGGATTTTTTAATTATGACAGGAAATAAGGTCCAAATGCAACAAATCTTACCTTCCGCCTAGTAGATAGGGGTGATACCTTATATATTAGGAAAGCAAAGCAGATAGCAAGAAAAGTCTTCGCTGCTCATGATGAAGAATAATGGAGAAAAGAGGGAACATTTTACAGAACATGACGCTGCCTTTAAGCTTGATTCATGAAACATGTAGCAACTATCAGGAAAAAGTATTCTCGCACCAAGTGAAGAATTGTTTTGGGATTATTCATATTCTATTTTTCTTATGTAGCATTCTTGTGGATAAAATTAATTGATTATCCCAGCATACTTTTTCCCTCAAGGTTCAAATCTCCAGACACTTGCAGATCTTTTATTTTTTTGGTCGCATTGGTAAACTTTTAAGTACATATAGAAATTCTGCACCTCATGCACCAATAAGAATTCAAACCCTGGTAGTTGGAGAGGTACACTTGCCACGTTAACATCTGCATCTAATGTTTTGCAGATTTTTGTGCATTGATCTTTATGATCCTGTGAAGGATTTCTGTGGTCCATGGAATTTTAGTGTCCTCTTGTGCTTTTGACAATTTGAAGATGTAAATGCCACTTGAGTTTGCGAGTCTTGAGATGTACTCAAATAAACTTTTGTTTGGCAAGCCTTAGGTGACATAGTCCTCTTTTGAGTCAAATATTGGTCATCTGGGAGTTTGCAGGATTTTGCTTTGGATGCCTATGCTTGCAGTGTGGCTGCGTTTGCTGCTAAGGTAGGTAAACTTCAGCCCAAGTGAGAAAAGCTTCACTATTGGGGCCCACACATCAATCATCTGTCTTAGGTTGGACCACTTTTCTTGAATTCCCTTATCCTTCAGTTGTATAAGATAGACACCCTGCATAGCTAGTACATGTTATACCATTTGAACGCAAAATAATTTGTGATACAAGTGGGTACATGTGCATCACCTTACAACTGATCGGAGCATGCTGCCTTGTAGGAATTTTCCATTCAGAAGTTCCATAGAACTTGTGGGCTGCATTTTTTGTCCAGATGGACGTTGTTTTACATTACCAGAGAGCTTCTTTCCTTCAATAATTCAGTTCTACCTGGAGCACGTGCTGCTGGAGCTGTGGCTAGCTTTGCTGTGCTCTGCTGGGCTAGAAGCAGGCTCAATGGGTACTAAGATAGATACTGGTGTACCATTCTTGTGCTTGACTATGGTGCTGCTGTGTGAATTTAATGCTAGGGAGTGCACAGCAGAAGAATGCCGGATTTTCTTTAATAGAACTATTCGTGTAAAGAGAACGGTGCAGAAACATAGTTGATCCTTTGGCTGTAGATTTCAGGAAATGCAAACCAACACCATAGCAAAAGTAAAGAAACACTATTTCTAATATCAACATAGAATTTCAAATAAATAAATTTATGATTAATTACTATAAATTAGAGAAAGCATTTTTTATAATATAGATTGTAGATGACTATATTCTTTTTAATAATTCTTAATTATTGAAGATAAGTTTTTTTTTCATGTCCATAATTTTTTAGATTTATGTACATGAAAATTTTCTTGATAGCTATTTAAAATATTTTTCTGTTTTCGTATCTCAAATGTCTAGTTAAATACATTGCTTTATTCTATTGTTCATACTATGAATTATTATGTACATATTTTTTATTATTAAGTTTTGATAATTAAATGGGCTAAGCCAAATCCAAAGGGATTATTTAACGTAAAGTAAAAGCTAATTGCTTTTTCTAATTTATATGTTGGTTTTATAATTACCTTGTTATTTTCAAGTTTACTTTTATTTCAAATATTTATCTTGAAACTTTTCCATGTATTTTTCGACCGTAACAATTATTTTTATGAGCATCAAAACATTCATCTTTTATAAGTAAGAAATGGTGTTTATTGATATGTATTATAATCATTAACAATCACAAGTGCATAATGCTTTTTTCCTACTAACAATTCTAGGTAGTTGGAACTAATTTATATACAAAAGTTGTAAAGGTTTCGTAGTCATTACTACAATTTTGCTCGTAAAGGAGCTTCTAACTTGCTTTGCTTATTTGATATGCTCTACGCACCTTGCCTTTTTGATTATGTACTCATGAAAATCCATTGACAAGTTGATGTTTGTAAAGCTTTGTAATAAGTTTTATGCTTTCATGTCCTAATTTTCGGTGTCATCCCCAAAAGTTCTCATTCATAGACATTAAAGACTTAAAATTTTGGTTATATGGGAAACCCTTGACATCTATCTTAGATGAATTACATATTTCAGTAGTATACACGTTGTATAACCATTACTTTAGATGAATTACATATATCAATAGTATAACCATTTTTATTTTCCTAACTATGCTCCACTTATCTTCTGTCAATTGTGTGAAATGATGTGGCTATCATAATGACTTAAAATTCCAATTTTGTTAAATGATACATTTCACAATTAAAAAAATTTTATTTGATAAAATTATAAATTTATTCCCACATTTAAGAGTTGATTTGTCTTATTTTAAGTTATAATATTAAGACAAATTGAGTATGTTATGATGGTAGCATAGTATGATATTCATATTTAATAATTTCAAAATTAAAATTCTATATCAAAAGTATTCAATTGAACCATACTAAAATTTGAATTGAAAGAATGGTTTCAACTAAAAGATTTCTTGGAATCTTTCTCTTTTCTCCTTTGGAAATAAACTAAATTCGAATATTTGTCAATTATGAGTTTCCTATAATTCATTATGAGAGTTGGACTTGGAGAACACTCAAAAAGGATGCAAGAATTTTCTTCATCTGGATCAATTAATTGCATTGGTTGCCCATCCCACACGCAAGTCGCAACGCAAGACTAACGGAAGCGTGGTTTTCACAAGCTTCCATTAGCTGTACGCAACTCCGGGCCCAAATGAATTATCTAACGCCTGGTTAGTGGTAGCGACTGGCGAGTCCAGCCTAGTTATTCGCTTCTTTGGTCCTCTGTTTTTTCGGCTCTCTCTCTCTCTCTCTATATATATATATATATAAAGATTTGACATATGACATTATAAAGATAAAAAATAAACCTGCTTTTATTTATTTTCTTAAAAAATTTGACAATTTTGAGACAATATAAGTTGTTTTGGAATAAACGCTTATAGAAAATCAAGGCATAACATATATTATCTATATTATTTTAAAAAAAATCTAGACACAATATAATTCATGTTCCTTTTTTAATATACAATTATACTATGCAATACATTTTAAAAATTTATTTAGATTAAATGCATTTACAAAACCAAGACACAACATATTTATTCTTTAATAGACAATAAAATTTATAATTCATCTTATACATTTATTTTAATAAATTCATTTTACAAAACTAAGAGATAACATCAATTTTTAAAAATAAATGCATTTAAAAATTGAAGTTATTTTCATCTTTTAGATATTTTATATGAATACATTTAAAAATATTTTTAAAATTTGAGAAATAATATAAATTTTTAAATAAATGCATTTAGTAAATCAGGGTACACTATAAATGACCTATA
>JANIIA010000003.1:26670024-26685238 GCA_027478495.1 Erythroxylum alaternifolium | reverse complement strand
ATATTGTTATTGTCTCCTTTCTTTTTCTCTATTTGATCTCAAACATGGCCCTATGCATCAATTACGGTTCTTTTTTACGTCTAGTGTTTTATTTATTCATGTATTGAATTGCTCTTTAATGCTTTTGTTTTTATTGATTTTCTAATATATCTTATTAGTTTCTTGATTGAGATAATCAATTGCTAGATTAAATATTGAACACGTAAATGTTCAATTCGTTTAATTATTGTTTTCTAATATACTAAACTCAGAATGGTTGCTTGGTTGGTTGGTTGTGGAAACTTAAATCTAGTGGTTTCATGTTTGGTTTGTTAAATGGATGAACATATTCCTTCAATTGAGGTTTTAATCCGGTACTAGAAGTAGAATTGGAAACTTCTATTCTCACACCAAGTGACTATAGAAGTTCAATTAGAAGTCAAGTTAGTGAACACAAAAGTGATGTTTGGAATCACTTTGAGAAGACTACATCGATCGACGGAATTGAAAAGGCATAATGCAATTATTGTCATAAATTGTAGTCAACTGGTTCGAAAGTTGGAACGTCTCATTTAAAGAGACATATGAAATCATGTACTAAAAGGAAGATGATTTTAGGAGGTCAATCATTTTTGACCCCTAACCTTATCAAAGGAAAGAATGAAATAACCATAACAACTTTTAACAATAATAGATCAAGAATTTTGATGGCTAATATGGTTGTTAGAGATGAAAATGCATTGGTTATGGTTGAAAGCAAGAGATTCATGATATTTCTCAATTCACTCCAACCAAATTTCAAGATTCCAAGTCGGAATACATTGAAAAATAATATTTTGAAAATTTATGAGGAGAAGAAGAGAGAAACATTAAGAGTATTGTCGAGTGTTAAAGGATGAATTGCTATAACAACAGACATATGGACAACCGATAACCAACAGAAGGGTTACATGGCAGTGACGATACATTATATTGATAATGATTGGAAGTTATGCAATAGAATTTTGAGGTAATTTATAATCTTTAATATTATTATCATTTACATAATTTCATTCGTTTATGAATTTATGATTTATGTTGTTATTTTTTTATGATAGGATCATTTATATACCGACACTGCATACAAGTGAAAAATTGGCAAACGTGTTGAAAGATTGTTTGATGAGTGTGAACCTCGACAACAAAGTTTCCTCTATCACAGTCAATAATTGTAACACAAATGATGCTATGATTGAGAAGTTGAAGGGTAAGATGCAAGTTGGGAGCTTATTGGTTGGAGGTAAGTTATTTCATATGCGTTGTTTTGCACATATTCTTAACTTGATTGTGAAGGTTGGGTTAGAGACGATAAAAGAAGCAATATAGTGTATTCGGAGTAGTGTTTTATATTGGAGTGCAACTCCTAAAAAAGTTGAACCTTTTGAAGATGTTACACAGATTTTATGCATTACCTGCACAAAGAAATTAGTTTTTGATTGTCCTACGAGATGGAACTCAACATTTAAGATGTTGGAGTCGGCAATCTCATATGCTCAGCTATTTACTAGATTAGCCAAAAGGAGTTCTCAGTATACCTCCGTACCATCAGAGGACCAGTGACACTTGGCTAAAGAACTTTGTATGAAGTTGGAATTATTCAATAGATGGAATGAATTGTTTTCAAGAACAAAATATCCAACTTCGCACTGTATCTTTAGCATTATGTCCAACATAAATCATGTTTTGGGATTGTGGATGTTTGACTCCAATGAAGTGATTCGGACAATGGCACAGTAGATGATGGAGAAGTTTAATTCTTATTGGTCCAAAGTTGGAGATATTGTTGTAGTAATATATGTGTTGGGCCCGAGATACAAGATAGATGAGGTTGAATATATTTATAATGTATTATATAGTGGTGAAGCTCAAAAGCGTGTACATACCATGAAACAATTAGAATGCAACAAACTCATGATCGGGATGCAGGCAGTTCAAGTTCAACTCATACTTCAATTTCAATTTCGACCTTTTCTTCTATCCCATTACTGATATATTCTCTTTCAAATTTTTGAAAGAGAAAAGGGCTAGGATATCTGATGGTACGATGGAGTTCGATAGATATATTTATGATGAGTGTGTTCCTGAAACTGAAGGTGAGTTATTCGATATATTGTTATGGTGGAAGACGACTGGACATAATTATCTGATCATTCAAGCTATTGCACGGGACTTTTTAGCTATTCCATTATCGACTATTGCTTCAGAGTCTCCATTTAGTACTAGTGATTGGGTCATTACTCCTCATCGTGGTTGACTTCATTATCACACTGTGAAAGCTCTTATGTGTATTCAAAGTTGGTTATAAAATAAAGATATTGATGGTAAATTCTTTTCTTTTTATTATATTTATTTTATTTTCCTTTATATTATCTTACTTAATGTTGTGTTTTTTTTCCTACAGCCACAATTATTAATGCATAGGGGATTGGTGACAGTAATTAACCAATGGAAGGTTATTTTGATCAAATATATGAAGATGGAAGTATTTCTAATTTTCTTTTTATATAATATTACATTCTTAAATATTGTTTTTATTTTAAGTATTATATTACTAAATATAATGTTTGTACATACAAATGATTGGAGCCAAACAGTTGACGATCTTACCAACAAGTACACTTAATCAATTAGAATCAGGTGATGCTCTTTTAGTCTCCAGTCCACTCTTCAATGTAGCTGTTGATTTTGTATTGTATCTTTTTTTTGTAAAATGATTTTATTAATTTTATGAAACATGAATTTAGTTTTATTAATTCTCTTTAAAAATAAATAATAAATAATTTAAGTAAATTAAAAATTTATAATTAATGTAATTCATAATTTTAACTATAACTATTAACTTTTCATATAAATTTGTAATTAATTGAATTAAATGTCCTAATTAATCATACCATTACATGCATTTTAATAACTTTATTATATAATAATTAATTAATTATATGTTGATATAATTTAAAGTTGTCACATAATATATATACGTATTAAAAAGAAAAAAGGCGAAAATTTTAGTAATTTTATGAAATATTAATATATTATATATGATATGCATATAACACTCTAAGGACAAGAAGGATTTAAAGTAATACTTATATCTTATATATCAAGATTTCCATTAATGATATAAGGAATTACTTTTAACAAACTTTTAATTAGAGTGACTTAGCTAGGTAGAAATGAAGATTCTAATATTAGAATTTAGATAGGAGAAAAAAATTATGAATGTAATTTATATAAATTTAGATTAATTAGAATATAATGATTTTGGAAACAAAGTAAAAGAACTATTTTTGACTTAATGAAATAAATAATTTATAAAAACAAATCAAAAGAATTTATATAATGTATTATAGTTTTAATAAAATAGTAGCTATTTTCAATGTAATATACTGTACTTATTTGTTTTTATAACTGAATTACTTATATATTATTTTGGAATCGATACATTAGGATTAATAAAGTGATTAATTCATTTTAAGATTAATATAAGTACATATATGCATAATGTATATATTATGTAAATATGAAAATAAAATAAAAAGTTTAAA
The DNA here is from genome assembly GCA_027478495.1 of Erythroxylum alaternifolium. Taxonomy (NCBI): domain Eukaryota; kingdom Viridiplantae; phylum Streptophyta; class Magnoliopsida; order Malpighiales; family Erythroxylaceae; genus Erythroxylum; species Erythroxylum alaternifolium. The sequence continues at coordinate 26,681,675 of JANIIA010000003.1, read as the reverse complement.
TTGAGTTAATTGATTTGTTTACAGAGAATAAGTATGACAACATTATCATTGCTATATATTTTTAATAAATATAAATTGGTTTGTATTTTATATAAATATTTTTGTATAATTTATGGGTAATTTCATCTAACATTTTACTATAATTGATTATGTTATAATTTATAATTTATAATTTATGAATTTAAAAAATGCAACTACAATTTTTTAAAATTGTTTTAAAAATTTTTAAAATTATATTAGAGGTCCGGGTCAATTAAGGCCCGACAGGCAGTTCGTGACCCAGGAGGGCTGGGTAGGCCGGGCCATGGGCCGAACCACAGGCCCTCAGTGTCAGCCCGCCCATGGGCCACGGGCCATTTTTGGCCCGTCCGCAAATCTTTTTCCAAGGGCCGAGCTGAGCAGGGCCATTGACGACTCGAGACCAACCCAACCCGTTGACATCCTTACCGATAATTAGTAATTACTCAAATCATTTGTATCAATAATTAATCATCTATCTAAATAGAATTTTCCATTGTTAGGTTGATTATACATATCCAAATGTGTCCTGGTCAATCACTTGAACGGTGCTTGCAATTTCAACATAAAACTGGGGAATTTCTTGCTTTTAGCTGTTTGTCACCCTAGAAAAAAAGGGAGAAAAGGGTTTGTCGGGTGGAGGCTACTTGTTTTTGTTTTTTTTCACGAGTCAAATAACTCCGGCTCAAAGCCGTCTACTAGAAGAAGAATACACGGTAGGCTCGACGCCAGAATAGACGGTTCCAAGTTTGTAAAGTCTCCTAGGCATGGTCAAAACTGGATGTGGATAAAAAGACAGAAATTGTTAGATGCTAAATTGGATTGGAGATTGCAAGTAGCATAACCCAAATAAGAATGAAATCAAGAATAAACATGGAGAGTAGTTCAAACATAGAAGAGTCCTACCCTTATGGCCTCAAAAGTCATCGTCATCGTCCCATTGGCTGGTAACCCTCACAATCTCATAAGATGACCTCATATATTTAAAGACATTCCAACCTTAGTGTCTGCCTAAGTTCGCCCTCCATTGCTCTCGTCTTCAAGCAGGTGAAAGTGAAACCCTTTTCACAAGTTCTAATTAATGGTCCATAGTTTCGATTTGTACAATGGTTTGTATCATAGAATTTGTTGGTGTGATTCTCTGTTTTCTTCGAATCACTTCAATTTTTGTCAATTTTGTTACTTCTTGATCGTACAGAAGCTGCCCTGCCCACCATAAGAACAAATATGTACATGCCCATATTTGCACAAAGTCGGGAATCATAGTGGTATTGGTTAGATCCCATTATTTTGTGTCCAACAAACATCACTTGTGTCCAAAGGAAACATCACCTAAGGTTTAAGCGTTTTTTTTTCCCAGACTGCTCTATCAGTTAATAGCCTGTTTTTTGGATTCAGAAACTTCTCTCACCATCAATGAAGTCCCAAAACAATAATTTGCTAAGTTCTTTTGGTAAGCCGTTCTATGCACATTTTCAGCTCTTCAATGTCCTGTCTTATTTCTTCTTATTTGCCTGTGGGCTTACCACTGGGGTTATTCTTAGCTCCTATCTGCAAAACACATCATTTGGTTTACATTTGACCAAATTTTCTCCTTCTTCTCCCACCATAAAATCACTGCCAACTGTATCATCATCACCATCGCCGGAAGCATCATCGCCACCCTTATCAGTGTCATTAGAAAACAGCAGTCGGGTGGGACTAACAGAGTTCTTGAAAGTGCCAGATGTTAAACATGACATGAACGAAGAGGAATTGTTGTGGAGATCTTCGACGGTTCCAAGAAGAAGCGAATATCCATTTAACAGAGTTCCGAAAGTTGCTTTCTTGTTCTTGACAAAGGGACCTGTTCTGATGGCACCTCTATGGGAAAAATTCTTCAAAGGGCATGAAGGATTGTATTCAATTTATGTGCATTCGAGCCCATATTACAACGAATCAGAACCGGAAAGTCCTGTTTTTTGTGGCAGAAGAATTCCCAGTAAGGTTAGTACTATCCGACAGTCTCTTCCCTTGATACATTTATTTAGACGAAAACCAATATTCGTTAGTGACTTTTGTTTTCTCTTTAAATGACCTTTCGAAATTACTATTAGGAGAAGTTATAATTCAGTATCATCTGGGGCATGATTTTGACTCCAGCATCTTTGCTCGTGGGGTTTAAATGTCCCCTGGAAATAGAGAGATAATATTGATGCCCACTGGCACTGCATGGCTAGATGTTTTAAAAACGACAAGTACCATATTACCTTGTAATTTTACATTTGTTGGTTGGACAGGCTAAGTAGATTGCGTACGTTTTACATTTTTGTTAGAATCCTTACGTGGAGTTTCTCAATAATGTCTATATATATATATATATGATCACTCAACGCAACGGAGATGCGTCTCCAATTGGGTACTAGGTGAGAAGTAAATCTGCGATTGGAATTTAGCCAAGGCAAATCGTCAATAAGCCACATTTTTTAGTAGTGAATTAATGCCAACAGAATTAGGTGAAACCAGCATGCACATTGAACAGTCGTTGATGAGTAGCTCAAATACTTGTCGCTCTTGCTATTTTCCTCAACTTCAAAGACCCAAATAAGCGAATTCAAGGCAGAGACTGAAGAAAGGCTCCTCCTTTTTGGCTCCAACACTCGCACTCAACCTCCACATGGAACACTAGACTGGATACTTAAGTTTATCTGTTCCAAACCGGAGAAGAACATGGCTCATATTCACAAGTGTCCAAAATAGTTAAACGTCTAGTCGTCGAGAAATTCTACTTTTTCTAAAACTCTTTCCGGTAAAGACACAGATGACGATAGGAATGCCCATTGTCGGTCATCCTCATTATCAAAATTGTTATATATTTGAGAAATGATATGACAAGTCTCTTTTACTAGATATTCTCTGCAAATTCTCATATAGTTTAGCTAATTACGATTGGCTTGACAAATGCAGGAAGTTAAATGGGGAGATGTGAATATGGTGGAAGCCGAGAGACGCCTACTAGCAAATGCACTCCTTGACATCTCCAACCAACGCTTCATTCTGCTCTCAGAATCATGCATTCCTCTCTTCAACTTCCCCGTTGTCTACTCTTACCTAATCAACTCAACCGAAACTTTCGTAGAAGTCTATGATCTAAACAGTCCAGTGGGTCGCGGTCGATACAACAGCAAAATGAGGCCCGAAATCACGCTGAGACAATGGAGAAAAGGGTCACAGTGGTTTGAAATGGATCGAGAACTGGCCATTGAAGTTGTGTCGGACGAGAAATACTTTAATGTCTTCAAAAGGTACTGCAAAGGCTCATGTTACGCTGATGAACATTACATACCAACGTTTGTAAGTATTAAACATGGGAAGAGGAATTCGAACCGGAGCTTGACGTGGGTGGACTGGTCTAAAGGTGGGCCACACCCTGCTCGGTTTGTGAGGAACGAGATCAACGCTGATTTCTTGAAAAAACTTAGGAGTGGGCGTAAATGCGTCTATAACGGGGAAGTGACCAACACTTGTTTCTTGTTTGCCAGAAAATTCCTGCCTACTGCTCTCGAAAGGCTTTTGAAGGTTGCACCTCAAGTCATGCATTTCAACACATAGAATAGGATTGGATCAACTTTTTATGCTGTTCTTTATTGATTTGTAAGCAAAGAGTGCGCAAATAAGGAAGAGAAACACCAGGCGCAACATAACTCAGCTCCACACGACATCTGTAACTTCTTGTAGGACCACCACAGTTCTTCACTTTGATTATCAAATCACAATAACAATGACACTGCACTGGAACAAAAGTTCCGATGAACCATTCTGTTAAATACATATACGTGTCATCGCAATTCCATTAGGCCCTTAAAGCGCCGTCTCAAAAGGCTTTTTTTTATTTGACAAAAAGTATAAACTAGGTTATAATATTTTTATTAAAATACAAATTAAACCCTTGTCTCAAAGCATTGAAAATAAATCTTAATATTTACCAAACATTTAAAATAGATATCAAATTTTAAAAAATTAGGTGGAACTAAATTTCATTTATTACGTGCATGTTAGTACTGAAATGACATTTTTTATACTTTAAATCTCACATAATACAGTGAATCCCATATGCTAGATTTAAGATAATCTTTTAATTTTTATTACAAAAAACTATAATGAACTATTTAACTTAATTATAATATGATTAAAAATTATCAAAAATTAAAAAATATTTGAAGAATTCTAATTCCCAAATTTTCTAAATTCCCTGTCATTTCTGGACAACCCTGATCAAAATTTCATTAAGTCCTAATCCTACTTTCTCCCGATTATCTAAAGCTTTGAGTCTTCTCCTTCATACGATAGAAACCTTTGCATATTCTCTTTTATCAATGGTGAAGTGTTCTTTTTCTTGAACACAAGAGAGCCCTAATTGCCTATATGGTTGGCACGATTTATTTATAGCTTCAAGCTTGACTTTTCTTTGAAAAAGAAAGAATAAAATGTATTTAAAGGTAAAAATAGTTAAGGTCTTACAACATGTCTAGGGGGATATCTTGTAAAGCCATAAATACATTAGATACTATTTAACTAAACAATATGTCATAATCAAAAGAAAAAGACTAAAGAATGTTGTTAATGGTGGGAATGCTACATAGCGCCATAAGTTCTTTGATGTTATTTAGAACTTCAAAGATAAGAATGTCTATAGGCTTGGACTTGGATTCAAACTACCTAGCATTTCTCTCTTTCCATATAGATTGGACATATATACTAACCATTATTATGTGGGACAAGATCTTAGTTGCTGACTGAGATGATAACCAATGAATAACATAAAAAATGTTGGTTTATTGGATAAGATAACTGCCGCACATGAGAATAGCTCTACATATCCTGTTATTCACTTCACACATAAAAAATAACTAATCTCTATATTCTTCCTAGTTTTGACAGAAAGGGCACATGGGATTGATGCCCAAATACCTAGTCCGATCAGTCGTATTCAACCTGTTTTGTATAGTGAGCCATAAAAGAAAGGAGATTCTTGGTAAAAATCATTATATGCCAAAAGACCTCAGGTTTCCTCACCCTTAATAAGTCCCGAATGACTTTGTTTGTTAGTTTGCGAGTTGGTCTGTCATACCAAATGGAAAGTATCCTGAGTGAGAGAGGGATTGTAGTGGGGTGACAAATGTCTAAGATTGTATGGAAAATTCTAACTACAACCATTAATGAATGAATCTAATGTAGTGTTGAGAGGAAAGGAAGAACCTCTGAGTAAATGAAGTTATTTCTATTGTTTGTTTTTGTAACGTGGAAACAATGTCGTGGTAGGTCCCAAGTATATGTGGTTAAACAAGCTTGCTTTTGCTTTTCGTTGGTCAAACTCAAAAATTAATTTTAAAAATAAAACTTGGGTGCTTGAGTTACTAAGCAAAGTAAGGATCATATGTTTTGGAAGTTTAAAGCAATAAACAATTGTTGAAACTATAAATTCTTGAGATGAGAGTAGTAAAAAATTATTATGATGATCATTTTGTCAACTTTATTGTGGCAACTATTTTGTCAAATATGGAAGTGTACAAGTTACATGTATATGAAACATGCTCTGATATTGAGAATTCATAACATAGACTTATAATACTTTTAATGTTCTGTAATGAGTATAAATAGGTTTACAATGGCTCAATATGGAGGAATAAGGTTATTTTACGGTAGGGAGTTCATATTAGAACTTGAGTTAAACTATGTAGATGGTGATACAAGTGTCTTTGAAAAAGTTGACCTTAATAATTTTAGTTATAGGCAAGTATGAGAAATAGGGAAGGATTTAAGATACCTTCAAGTTGAAAAGGTGTGCTATAAGGTACTAGTTTTCAACTTTAGTAAGTTATTGAGACTCATTGAATTAAATGAAAGTTGTATTAAATTTATAAGCCTTATGAAAATCCATGAAATTGTGGAAATGTGTGTAACTTATAAGTTAGACACACTAGTCCCTACGCTTGACATATTACCTATAACTATATTAGAGGAGTTTAGTGGGTAGGATAGAGAAAGAGATGGTAAAAGAGAAAGCAGCAGTGTTAGGGTAGATTATATTACAGAAGAAGTGAAAGTAGAAGCTGATAAAAAGAGGATGAACATTTATAACCTTTTGCTTTGATGATCAAAGCAAACGATTATCCATTTTTTTCTTGAAATTCAAAAGGTTACATATTTTCTTTGATTCATAGAAAGAGGATGGAGACATTTGAGACCTATTTTTAGGATAAATCATTGCTTTCCAAAGATAGAGTTTTAAGGCCAATTGCTAAGTAAAGTAGGGAGGGATGTGGATAGAGGAATGTATCCATTGGCATGGACTATTATGAAGATAGATAAGACATATTTATAGAGTTAGTTTATTAATCTACTAGCATATAATTTAGAATTAGATGATGGTGAAGGAATTACAATCATCTCTGATATGCAGAAAGTAATTAATCTTCATATATTTATAATTAATCTTCATCATTTTGGAAAAAAAAACTTGAACATTTTTTAAATTATTTTAGAGATTGGTCAGAACAATAAAGGTGACTTTACCAAATGTAACTTATTAAATGTGTGATAGACACATTTACCATAATTGGCATAGGAATTATAAAGGAAAGGACTTGAGAAAGTAGTTTTTAAACTATGTTTAGTCAACCTACATAGAAGATTTCAACCGAAAAATCAAGAGGATTAACAACATAAACTTGGATGCACTTCTACATTTCTTGAATATCTTAAGAAGAGGTGGGTAAGATGTTAAAAATAATTAGTATCAAAAGGCCTAGTAGTTGATGACAACATCAGTGAAACTTTTAATAGGTGGATCTTATTTTATATAGATAGACCAGTTATTAGTACACTTGAAATAATTAGAATCATTGTGATAAGAATACATAAAGATATGAGACAATTTGTACATGGATGGAACATATATATTGCACCTACTATTATGCAGAAGTTGTAGAAGAATAAAAAAAGATACAATGTAATGGAAAATAGTTTGTAATAGAGATAGGGCATAGAAGGTTCTAAGGATTATAAGACATACTATAAAGATTGGTAGATAAACCTATACTTGTTGGGTAAAGGATCTATATAGATGCTTATAAATAACATACACTAAGTGTTATCTGTCATTGTAGATAAAAGGGTTGAGATTTCTGTTGATGAGTGCCATATGATGAAATAATTTCTCAGATTGTATGATTATTAAGGGTTAGATTTTTTTTCCTGTAATTAATGTTGAGGTAATACACCCACCATCTAAAAGAGTCATACTAAGGAGACCCATTACCGTAAGAAGGAAAGGAATCATTAAGCCTAAAATTTGAAAAATCCAAACAAACCTTGCCTTGCTATATAAATCATTTACAATATGAATTGTTTTAGTAATTGCTGTCATTAATTTTTATTTCTTATTATTTTCATGTTATTAATGAGGCATTTCATATGTATATAAAACTCAGGCTTATGATACCTTTATCTTTTTGTAATAATTAAAGAATTTTATTATTATTATTAGTTACCAGTGTGAACCAAGTTAATGATATTGTTATAATAAGTCAACAAAGCAATACTTTGAGTTCCATATATGAAATTTATTAATTATGTTATTTAAAATTAATTCAAATCAACATTATCACTTATATGTTTGTTTCCAAGTTGGTTGCTCATCATATGCCAATAAAAGAAAGTTTAAAGAAGTTGATCCATATACATTCAAGTTGTCCTTTAAACTAAAGGCTCTAAGATTCAAAGGATAATCTATCATTTCATAATAGTTACAAGTTAAAAAAAAAAGAAGAAGAGGATAGCATCATTGGTAAAATGATCACAAGACCAAGTTTCACAATCAAGTACAAATGAGGGAAGTAATGTGGTGCATAATCAACCATATTAAAGTTGCCAATTTTTGTTACTATAACTTTTTGATGGATGTGTTGTTGGCATACTTTTCTGATTGATATGTTCTTGGCATAACTTATAGTCAGATGTATTGTTAGCATAACACGTGTATTTATTTTCTTCTTCTGTATATGAATTCCAAATATATTATTAATATTCATGTTTTGTCTATTTTTAATTCGTGAATTTCAAATATATTACTCTTATAAATTACAAATATTGAAAAATGATGGAGAATTATTACAATCAACTTAAATTTACAATATATAGTTCAATAGAAGTTCAAGTGCACAATCATTACATTTGTTAGAATTTAAGTTTAAAATTTAACATTACAGTTAGATGCCATTTTGTCACAATACATTAAAAATACGGTTAATTACAAAAAATTGTAAACTTTACTAAATTTTATGATTGTAGCTCAGACTTTAAAAAGAAACAACAAAATGTTTGAACTTTTAATTTTTTGCAAAAATTGTCTATTGTTAAAGTCTTTATTAATGGAACTAATGTGGCTGCCATTAGTCTTTATTAATGGAGCTAATATAGCATGCCATGTCAACTAATATATGTTTCACATTGATGGCAACTGAAATATAATCTTTATGTAAGAAATTTATTTAGTTAATATTAAATTGATTAACTCAAAATAAAATAAAATAATCACAAAACCTAATATGTTTCTTTTTCCCCAATACTTAAAAGAAAATTAAAAACACAAAACCTAATTTGTTTCTTGTGCCGCAATCTTTCTCCCCATAATTTTTGTGTGATAAATTTATGTAGTTAATATTAAATTGATTAAATTAAAATAAAATGAAAAAACTTAATATGTTTCTTTTTCCCTAATATCATCATCAACACCTAGTTGTAATCTTGCTAAGTCTCGAGGTCTAGGAATGTTCGATAGTACGTAGCCTTACTATTACATAATAGAGAGGCTATTTTTGATTTAAAAAAACAAAAACTAATATGTTTCTTTTTTCCCAATCTTTCTCCCCATATTTATCACATCCCGTATTTGCATAGACTTTTTCCTTTTTATTTCTCCATCAAGCTCTAGTAACATCTTTCCTCTTTATTTCTCCGATGACCTCACTCCCTCTGTTCTTAACCTCATCAACAACTTATTATCATTGAACTTGTTCTGAAGTAAGCTTCCATAAAACTTCTTGTCTCTATTTGTCAAGGTTTGTCTGTAATTGCTAACGTTAGTTTATTGTTCTTTAATTTCATCTCAAATTGAATGAAAAATTGCAATTAATTTTATATTTAAGTAGATTGAGAGTTACTTGAATAAACTATTGCTTTAACACTCCAACATGTCACCAAGATTAACTAGGAATGTTTTATTTAAGATGAGAAAGAGAGATAATTATGTTATAAGCACTGAATAATAAATGCCATCAAATATTGATGAATGAATTGTGTGCTTTAAATTCTTATGAATAATGCTAAACGTGCATTGTTTTTAAATCCAAAAAAGGAAAAGATTTAAAAAACTATAAATAGTCTTAGATGGTTATTGTAAAGTGCATGATTGATTATATTTGATTTCATGTTTTGGTAATCATTCTTTCTTAAACATTAACAATTAGGTGCCTACAAATTTGGTAAAAAGGAATTAGTGTGATTAGAAGATCTTTTAAAGAATAAAAAACACCCCAGTTCCTACTTGGATTATTATATGCAAACATTTAGCTTACTTACTAGCAAAAACATGACTAGTATTTGGTTTAATATGAGATGGTTTATGTCTCGCACTCACACTGAAATGTCTATTACGTGTTTGTAATGATCTTGAAATGAAACACTTATTTGACATTTAATCATCTATTGAGATTCATAATTTGGAAAGTCTTGCTTGGAAAACTACAAAGCAAGTTCTTTGAAACTTTCACAGCTCCATTCACCAAGAGAAGATTGCTACTAAAGTTTTTTTATCTTAAGAGGTGGCTCAACATTTGTTTACTTCAATGCCACTACTTCTGGTGATATTCTTCAAGTCAAGAAGGGTCATGAGTTCCTATCAAAGCTTGGCCTTTATGGCAAAAAGTAACTTTAGTTTTCACAATCCTTAACTTTTCATTGTATATACCATCTTTTCACTTTATTAAAGCCTTATCTAGTCTTTACTTCCTTATTAGTGAAAATGGTATTCAATCTGATTTTTGAGTCATTCTTTAAAGTTTAAATGCTTCTCACATGGTTAAATTGAACAAACAAACGAAGAAATTGTATTTAAAATTTAAAATATTGGACATGTATTTATTTGTATGTGATATCTTCTATTATTACATTTGTTTGATGATATTATAATAGGATTTAAAAAATATGTTCAAAAATAAAGTATATGTAGCTTTTATTACTTATGCATTTGGTATATACTTGATATAGGAAGATTGTAAATGTGTCATTAATATATTCAAAAATGTTGTTTATTACTGTTTTGATAATTTAGCAAAAGATATATTCTCAATTTTACCAACAGAAATCATTAAGTTCAATGTTAAAACAATATTAGTATTTCTTGTAGTTATTATATGTGGTATACTAATTGTATTTCATTTTAATTTACATGTATATTCATATTCCTTAAATTGATTACCCTAATTGTATTGAGAAGGTAAAGTTATGGATATGAAATGCTTATCTTAATATTGGTCAACATTTTTATCAATGCATTAATACAAAAGTAAGTATTTCAATTATAGTTTTAACGATGCCATTACTGTAAAAATTTTAATGAATGTTCAAATTATATTTATCTTATAGGTGTTTAAGGTAGGTAAATGAGTTAAAGGTTTGTTATTGTAAAAAATTATATAAAAGATCTATATGTTGGGATAACAGTTTTGTCTGCAAGATTCATTGTTGCTCGCAAGAGGTCAATGTAATATATATATATATATATATATACCATTAAATAGTGAAATTTTGACATAAGTGTAATATTTGTGTTTTTATCTTTATTTTGTAGGTCTGATATAACTACCATATCTTTGGCTTCTGATGTACTTAGCTCAATATTGAAACAATTTCTATATCCAATAGATTTTTAGAGTTATGTTAACTAAATTTGCATGTAGATTATGACAAATTAAGGAATATCAATGCACTACGTGCAATGTATTAAATTTATATAAAGATGAAGATTCGACTTCTCCAAAATGTCTAAAGATATAATTAAGAAATAATTGCATAAAAAATGCAAAGGGTTTGTACTTTCATCCTATTACATAATCCCAATGTACAAACAAGCTATTTTTTAAATAATTCTTAGGTTTCTATTCCGTCTTTTTCATACTAAAACAATTAAGAAATGACAAATTGCAAATACATAACTCCTAATATACTAAATAAGTTTCCTTATATCTTTTATCTTCGTATTGTTCAGATTAAAGAAAAAAAGAAAAACTTACTAATTTGATCTTGTGTCTATAAATATAATCCTTAAATTTTATGCATATAGATAAGTAAGAAGTTAATAGGGAAATGCAATAGATATGTAAAGTTTTAGCTATGATAGAAATGTTATGACTTAACACATCACTATAAAACAATATGAGAATGAAGAGTGTTTTGTATGACAGTAACTGAACGCATCATATGCTGGAACCCCTCCCCGGGCGGGCCCACGGGCCTGACGTCCTACGTGACATCTGGACCCGTGGCCCACGGGGGAGGAATTCCCCACCAGGGATGCTTAAAACGAGCAAATT
>JANIIA010000003.1:26645586-26669924 GCA_027478495.1 Erythroxylum alaternifolium | reverse complement strand
TTAAAATTAAAGCCTAATCACAACAAAATAATAAAATTAATCCCAAACATATTGAAGAAGAAATCGGGGTCCAACATCATACTAGGGACATTGTGAGTTCATCTTATTATGCCATTTTGACTCTTCAATTCATAAAAGTTGTAGCTTTGAGAATGATATTTAAGTTGTCAATTTCTCATAATTAAACCTATATTAGACAACAACTACACATATAATACTATAGGAAACCAACTGCATATATAACAATGTCAAGTAAAGCATATCTAGTACAATGTCTAAATTCTCAACTAAAGCATAACTAATACAATGTCCAAATTCTAAATCAAAGCATAACCAATACAATGTCCAAATTCTCAACTAAATCATAACTAATACAATGTCTAAATTAGAAACTAAAGCATAACTAATATAATGTCCAAATTCTTAACCAAAGAATAACTAATACAATGTCTAAATTCTCAACCTAGTATAAGTAATAATAATTTCGAATTTCTCAATCAATCCATGTGGCTACAATGTATAAATTCTCAATCAAACCACAAGAAACACAATACGCAAATTCACCAACAAATGGTTAAATGTGCATTAGAGTCACCATCAACAACTTGAGATTTTTTTTTATCTTCTCGTCCTTGATTTGATCATCCTACTAGTTTGGGTTGTATTGTCAATTATATTTTAGAAAATTTGAGTTTTATTTTCATTATTCTTTGGAGGTTAAAGTACTTGAAATTGAATTCCATCCATCTATGATACATAAAAATAATAATGTTATCATTTATAATTACGTATAACTAGTATAAAAATGTATTTAAGTGACAAACCATAAAATAAATGTTCCTATTAACTTCTCTAAATATTACCCCATATCCTTTTGCTACTTGTAGAAACATAAACAGTTATATTATTAAACAATTTGATACAAATTACTTGAAATTAAATGTAAATATTCATTAATCACGCCTTGTCCCTTCTTAAGATAAACCATGTGGTATTTGACACAATCATGATTATATAGGTTTTTTGAATTGGAAAACTACCAATATTTAATGAAGGGACTTTATTTTTTAGTGACCTTCCTCTTTTTTACAAAACATGTGACTTTGATTTTCAAATTTCCATTAGTCTTGGTGATATAATGCCTTGCTTCCCATTGTGCATCCTCTATTTTCTTCCTCACTTTGGGTATATATCGTTATTGGATTTGAGCATCACGTCCTTTTTTTTCATAAATTCGAGTCATTAATAGAACTCTAATATCTTCTAACATATTGATCAAACTTTTCGTACGAGGTTCACAAATGAATACATTAAATGTCTTTGATATATTGTTGTGAACTATTTCACATTTTGATCTTATGTTCACAAATTCCTTGACAAAAATTTGTGATATCCTAATTTTTAAATCATCATATGCTTTCTTTGAAACACTCTTCAATAGCTTTATTATCTCATTAAATTCCACTTTTTTTGAGCAACTTAGCACTTACCAAAATAAACTCTTATATATGTGGCCTTTATAAATACTAGACTAATTTACATAGACAAGTTGACCCATTTTCTATTCTCAACTTCTACTTACATTACTTTTTTTATTAGTTAATAGATGTATTCATACTTTTTTTATTAGTTATAGGGTTTAATAGATGCATTTAAAAATCATCACGTCTCTTTTTTTCATAAATTCGAGTCATTAATACAACTCTAATATCTTCTAACATGTTAATCAAGTTTTTCGTACGAGGTTTACAAATGAATCCATTAAATGTCTTTGATGTGTTGTGAACTATTTCACATTTTGATCTTGTGTTCGCAAATGCCTTGACAAAAATATGTGATATCCTAATTTCGAAATCATCATATGCTTTTTTTGAAATACTCTTCAATTGCTCTATTATCTCATTAAATTCCACTTTGTTTATAGCAACTCGGCACTTACCAAAATAAACTCTTATATATGTGGCCTTTATAAATACTAGACTAATTTACATAGACAAGTTGACACATTTTCTATGCTCAACGTCTAGGAAGATATTTTTGAATGCATTTATTAAACCCTATAACGAATAAAAAAAGTGATGTAACACATTAAGAAATGAACATCACATGCATGAATACTTAAAGTTTATCTTTTTTATTGCTTACAAAAGTCCATATGTTCCCACTTTTGTTTAGATCTATAGCTAGAATGTTCAAAAATTAATGCCAAAATGGGTAATTCTCTTCCTCAATAATAACCCAACATATATGAAAATTTTGATTGTTTTCATCACGACTAAATGCACCTAATAAAGCACCACCATGGAATGTCTTTCAACAGCATTCATCTAGCCCAATTATTTTCCTACAAGCACTAAGAAAACCATGCATGAATACTTAAAGTTTACCTTTTTATTGCTTACAAAAGTCCATATGTTCCCACTTATGTTTAGATTTACAGTAAGAATGTTTAAAAATTAATGCCAAATGGGTAATCCTCTTCCTCAATAATAACCCAACATATAGGAAACATTTGATTGTTTTCATCACTACTAAATGCAACTAATAAAGCACCACCATGAAATGTCTTAAAAAAGCATTCATATAGCCCAATTATTTTCCTACAACCACCAAGAAAACCATACTTTAATGCACTAAATCCCACATAAATTCTCTTAAACATTTGTTGTCTATACTTTTCATCAAATTCAATTTGAATAATAAATTGCCCATCTTTATTGGCCCATTGTAACTCTTATCCATAAGATCATAACTTGGCATAATGACCTTCAATAGATCCTTGTAGCATCACAATAGCTTCTTATTTAGCCCTATAACATTGGGATTTAGTCATCTGTAATAAAAACTTTCTTTGAAGAACATATAATATTTCACCAATTGGCTAATTCATGATCCTCTTGAACTTGTGTAAAAAATAATTTTCTATCCATTTCCTAATAGTTTGCATATTTCTTTTCACTTTCCTAAAATTATACTTGTTTTTTATTATCTTAATACCAAACTTTTTTCTCTAACCCAGCCAATATATACCCTAAATGGATATTATGACTCACAAATAGCCTTCATTCTTACAACAGATCATGCCATTAACACATCATATCTTTAAGTAATTGCATAATTTCTAATTGCTTACCTGAATTGTATCTCATTATTAAATTCATGCCAATTTTAAACGAAAAATCCTTTATAACCACTTTTGGATTAATATAATACATTTTTTCTTTTTGCAGATGCTTGGCATATCCATCATCACTACAAACTAGTGATTGAAATTCAACATCATTATCCTTATATTCACTAAACTAACCACGTGAACTCCCTTCTTTTCTTTGTGAATTTTTTAAATAAGCCCCCTCTTTATTGCAATCTTTTCCACTGCTTCTAACCTCATTTAAAACATTGTTGCATTTAAACTCACTATATATCGTCTTGGTACATCTATTCTCATTTTTTCTTACAGTAACATATTCTTTAACATTAGTTGCACATATCTTGTCTTCAATTAAATCATCTTTAGATTTACCCATCTACATAAAAATGAAATCTCCTTTATCTTGTTCCATTTAAACTTGGAGTAACACTTCATTATTCATACTCATGTTTTACTTCATCATTCATACTCATGTTTTACTAAGTATTAGTTTAAAAGTCATTGTCAATATTAGAATTAGATTCTTCATCATTTGTTGCAAGATTCTTCTGACCATTCTGATAAAAGACTTCAACGTCATGGTAGTTTAATTCTTGTATTTGGTTGATCATTAACAACATGTCCTTATCATGGTGTATGCTTAACTCTTTTAAACATCTCATTGACTCATTAGCAAATTTGTAAAACATAAATACTATTCTATATCATTTATCTTCTGATGCTCCTTTTAAATCTAGTATACTAAGTTCATTAACACTTATATCCTTCTTCCTTTTAATCTTGCCCTTAACATTAATTTTCAACAAATCATATTAACAGTACAAATATGGAAGTATTAATCTTAATAAGTACAACAGACATTCAATAAAATATGCTTTTAGAAACATAAACATACATCAAACAAAGCTATAATATGTCGTTTTGTTTTTTTCCTAAACTTACTAATTAGATCAATAGAGTGTTATGCAACTATTAATTGGTAAGTATATAATGACATGATAACTCTCATAGTTATTGCAAAAAATTTTAAACTCAATTAATCTTAAAGGTTGTTCTCATAGATCCTATATTAATTCTTAACATGTTACAAGGGTATAGTTCCTATATAACAGTTAAATTTCATAATTAAATTCTAGGTATTACGAAAATAATAAATATGATGTTTGAAAACACCTCCAATTTAAAGTGTTGACATATAAAAACTTATTAAAGATTTCTTAATTATTATAAACCTACATGAAAATTAAATCTCATTGTTATAATTTTCATATATCAATAGACTACAAAAATATTCAAAGTCGTTATTAAGTACATTATTATAATTTTCCAAGTATAATCATTTAGATATTAAAACTTTTATGGTATTCATAAATATTGATTTATTGATTTGGATTGGTTTAACTTGAAAAATAAAGTGTCTAAGTTAAAAGTTTAGATTTTGAAAATTTAAATTAGTGAGTAGGTTATCGAGAAATAAAACTTTAGACTTTGAATAACTAAAAGTATTGGTGCAATTATCTAAATTTTAGAATCTAATGTGGATATATAAACAATATGGTGAGATTTCTAACCTCTAAATTATTTGAATTATAAAATAATATTATAGGACTATTTTTTTCAGGTACATGATTCCTAGTGTAAATTATGATTATTAATTCAAAATTATCATAATTATATAGTTTAAGTTAGACTTTTGACTTTGAAAAATATATAATGTGTTATTAGAATAACTTTTAGATAACACATAAAGTTACATATGTGGCATGCATGCTTATTGCAAGCTGAGATTTTAAAACCCAAGTTGTGTTTAGTAATAGTGAGCAACAAGGAGTCGAGTTCAAAAGGATTTTTACTACTAGGTAGTAAGTATGTGAAATTCCTAAACCGATTTGGAAAGTTAGGCTGATTATGATTATCTTCTTTGAGGAAGGATTAATCCATATAAATGCCTATTTAGAGGCCAAATTTGAGGTTGCTCTATAATGATAGTGAAATGGAAAAAAATTGCAAAATTGGAAACAAAAATAATTGTGAATTATTTCACAACAATAGCGTAATGGGGAAATGGCAAATATAGTTAAGGTTAAAATTAAGAAGCAAAGATTAACCTTGACAAACCCCTCATAGTTGGATGATCTAGAACATAGGAAAGAAACAAATGTAGGAAAAACAAAGGGAATGAGGTCATCAAAGAAACAAAGAGGGACTGACGTCACTAGAGAAACAATGAGGGAGTAAGGTCACTAAAGCTTGATGGAGAAACAAAGAGGAAATGGTATAGGCAGATACGAGATGGGAGACAGATGGAGAGTAAGATTAGGAAAAAATTAGATTATATTCCACTTATTATACATGTGGAACATATATCAAGCCACGTCAACTTTCTTAATAGAGACTCTAATTTTTAAAAAAATTAAAAGTTCAAGCATTTTATTACTAGTTTTTAAATTAAGGCTATAATTGTAAAATTTAGTAAAGTTTAAGATCTTTTGAATAATTAACCTTTAAAGGTAACACCTATCATAAGCATAACTTATCTTATTACAATATTTATTAATATAAATTTTAACTCTTTTTCTGTTTTGCTAACAAATTAATTTCTTAATTCATGAGCTTTACTTGCTCCTAAATCTTAGTGTAATAGGTTCTAAGTATAATGATAACTCTTAAAATAATATTCATGCTTGTAGTATCAACTTAGATAAGCATCAATATCCTCCCTCTGATATTATATATAAGCCCCTGTATGCTTACAGGATTCTTGTTAAATCCGAAAGCGATAAGTTTGTGCTTGTAAATCAACATTAAACTTGGAAAGTGTGACTTTGAATTTTAAATTTCCAATAGTCTTAGTAATACAATTTCTTATTTCCCATTATGTAACCTCTATTTCTTCTTCAGTTTTGGTTATATATTATTATTGGATTTGAGCATCATGTCCCTTTTTACATAAATCCTAGTCATTAAGGCAATTCAGATATCTTTAAACATATTGATCAAGCATTTTGTACAAGCTTCACAAATGAATCCATTAAATGTCTTTGATATATTTTTGTGAACTATTTCACATTTTGATCTTGTGCTCGCAAATGCCTTGAAAAAAATCTTTGATATCCTAACTTTGAAATCATCATAGGCTTTCTTTGAAATACTCTTCAACTGCTCTATTATCTCATTAAATTTTACTTTCGTTGAGCAACACACTGCTTACCAAAATAAACTCTTATATGTATGGCCTTTATAAATACTAAACTAATTTCCATAGACAAGTCGACAAATTTTCTATGCTAACTTCTGGGAAGAGATTCTTTAATGCATCTACTTATAACTAATAAAAAATGGTATTGTAAGTAGAAGAATTTAAAGCACATTAAGAAATGAATATCACATGCATGAATACTTAAAGTTTACCTTTTTTGATTGCTTACAAAAGTTCATATATTCCCACTTATGTTTAGATCTACAGCAATAATGTTCAAAAGTTAATGCCAAAATGGGTAATTCTTTTCCTAAATAATAGCCTATGATATAAGAAACATTTAATTGGCTTCATCACAACCAACTGCAGCTAATAAAGCATCTCTATGGAATGTCTTAAAAAAGCATTCATCTAGCCCAATTACTTTCCTACAACCACTAAGAAAATCATACGTTAATGCATTAAATTGCACATAAAATCTCTTAAACATTGGTTGTCTAGACTTTTCATCAAGTTTAGTTTGAATAATGAATTGTCCATCTTTATTGGCCGTATATTTATATGACCATAACTTGGCATAATGACTTCTATAGATCGTTGTAGCATCACAATAACTTCCTACTTAGCCTTATAACTTTAGAATTTAGTCACCTATAATAAATTCTTTCTTTGAAGTTCATCTAATAGTTCACCATTTGGCTAATTCAGGATCCTCCTAAATTTGTGTAGAATTTCATTTTCAATCCATTTCCTACTAATTTGCTTGTTTCTTTTCACTTTCCCACAATTATACTTGTTTTTTACTATCTTAATAGCAAAAATTTTGTATTTCCAACCCAACTAATACATACCATAAATGGATATTTGGCTCATAAATAGCATTCATTCTTATACCAGATCATGCCATTAAAACATCATATCTATAAGTAATTGCATTGTTTTTTATTGCTTCCCTGAACTGTATCTCATTATTAAACTCCATGTCAATTTTAAAGTGCAAATCCTTTATATCCACTTTTGGATTAAATACAATACATTTCTTCTTTTTGTAGACGTCTTGTGTATCTATCATCACTATAAATTGGTGATTGAAATTCAGCATCATTATCCTCATATTGACTAAATTAACCATGAAACTCCCTTCTTGTCTTTATGGATTTTTCAAATAAGCACCCTCTTCATTACAATCTTTTCTACTGCTTCTAACCCCATCCAGTTCATTGTTGTATTTAAACTCACTATGTATAATCTTGGTACATGTATTCTCATTTGTTCTCACAATAACATACTCTTAATCGTTAATCGCAAATCTCTTGTCTTCAATTGAAAAGCATTTCTAGATTCACCCATCTGTATAATAAAGAAATCTCTTTCATCATTTTCAATTTAAACTTGGAATGACTCTTCATCATTTATACTCATATTCTGCTAAGTATTAGTTTGAAAGTGATTTCCAATATCAGAATTAGATTCTTCACCATCTGTTGCAAGATTCTTATGACCATGCTCCTGAAAGACTTCAACATCATGGTGGTTTAATTCTTGTATTTCGTTGATCATTAACAACATTTCCTTATCGTGGTGCATGCTTAGCTCTTCTAAACATCTCATCGACTCATTAGGAAATTTGCAAAACATAGACGCTATTCTATATCCTTTATATTATAATGCTCCTTTTAAATATAGTATACTAAGTTTATTAACACCCATATCCTTGTTCATTTAAAAATTGCCCTCAACATTAGTTTTCAATAAATCATATTAATAGGGCAAATATAGAAGTATGAATCTAAATAAGTATAAGGAGTAGAAATAGAACAACGGACATTCAATAAGATATGCTTTTAAAAACATAAACATGCATCAAACAAAGCTATAATATGCTTTTTCTTTTTTTCCCTAAAGTTACTAATTAGATCAATAGCATGTCGATGTAACTATTAATTGGTAAGTATATAATGACATGAGAAATCTCAAAGTTATTGCAAAAATTCTTAAACTCAATCAATGTTAAGCGATGTTCCTATACATCTTGTATTAATTCTCAAAATGTTACAAGGGTAAAGTTCCTATATAATAGGTAAATTTCATAATTAAATTATAGGTATTACAAATATAATGAATATGATGTTTCAAAATATCTTCAATTTAAAGTGTTGACATATAAAAAACTTATTGAAGATGTCTTAATTATTATAAACCTAAACTAAAATTAGATGTCATCATTATTAATTTTCATATATCAATATACTACAAAAATATTCAAAGTCGCTATCAAGTACACTATTATAATTATCCAAATATCATTGTTTTAGATATTAAAACTTTTTAGTATTCATGTCTATTGATTTAATGATTTGGATTGGTTTAACTTAAAAAATAAAGTGTATAAGTTAAAAGTTTAGATTATGAAAAATTAGTTTGTAGGTTAACAAGAAATAAAATTTTGGACTTTGAGTAACAAAAAATATTGATGTAATTATCTATATTTTAGAATTTAATAAGGATATATAAAAAATATGGTGAGTTTGCTAACCTCTAAACTACTTGAATTATAAAATAATATTATAGGTTTGTTAGTTTTTTTAGGTGTATGATTCTTAGTGTAAATTATAATTATTAATCCAAAATTATCATAATTAGATAATTTAAGTTAGACTTTTGTCTTTGAAAAATATATTATTTGTTATCAAAATAATTTTTGGATATCATATAAAGTTAGAGATGTGGCATGCAAACTTGTTGCAAGTTAAGATTTCAAAAGCCAAGTTGTGTTCAATAACCATGAACAATAAGGAACAAAGTTAAGCAATAGTCATAGAAAATAATAAGCTTCAAAGTCAAAAGGATTCTTACTACTAGGTAGTAAGTATGAGAAAGACCTATACTGATTGGGAAAGTTAGACTGATTATGATTATCTTTTATGTTGAAGGATTAATTCATATAAATGCCTCTTCAGAGGCCAAAATTGAGGTTGCTCCACAACTGTAGTGAAATGAAAAGATTGCAAATTTGGAAACAAAAAATAAATGAAAATTATTGATTTATATGTGACTCCATAACAATAGTGCAATGGGGAAAATGCAAATACAATTAAGATTAAAATTAATAAGCAAAGATTAACCTTGACAAGCCCCTCATAGTTAGATGCTCCCAAGCGTTGGAAAGAAACAAATGTAGGAAGAATAAAGAGAATGAGGTCTTCAAAGAAACAAAGAGGGACTGAGGTCACTGGTGAAACAAGGAGGGAGTGAGGTTGTTAGAGCTTGATGGAATAAACAAAGAGGAAATGATACAGGCGGATGCAAGATGGGAGAAAGATTAGGGAAAAAATTAGATTATATTCCACTTATTATCCACATGGAACATATATCAAGCCAAGTCAATAGTATTAATGGAGACTCTAATATCGAGATTTTTAAAAAAATTAAAAATTTGAGCATTTTGTTACTACTTTTTAAAGTTACAAATATAATTGTAAAATTTGGTAAAGTTTGAGATCTTTTTAATAATTAACCCTTAAAAGTAGCACCTATCAAAAGCTCAACAAGTCTTATTACAATATTTGTTAACATAAAATTTAACTCTTTTTTCACTTTTGCTAACAAATTAATGTCTTACTTCATAAGCTTTACCTACTCCTCAATCTCTTCACTTGTGTTTGTTGCATTATTGCTTGCTTTGATCATCTTCGTTAATATATATACTTCTTTTCTTAATTATGAATAACTTTAATAGTGCTCTCAATAAATTTATCATTGTACCAATTAAAAAAAATCACATTTCCTAATATCAAATAAAAATAATTCAAAATTTAAAAATTATACTCGACATTTTGTAAACTAATTACAAATAAAAACTCATTAAATAATTATGGCATCTATAAAATCTCCTCCTTGGATTATGATCACTCTATGAAATTCTTAGTAGGAAATTTAACCTACAATAGCAAACAACATAATGCGCATTTGAAATTAATATTGTATTAATAGATAATAGGGATTCCATAGCTTTACGAACTATCAGTTCAACTATATAGCATTGCATAGTCCTAAAATCCACAAATTTTAATTATATGATGCTACTACCTCCAATTATTTTTGCAAGTGACATAAGCTTTTTTTTTTTAATCTTTTGGATTGAGAAATGAATATTGCAAAAGGAGAGCAATTCATTTCCAGAAATGGAACAAGAATTTTGAAATCAAAATTATGAAGAATTGTAAGAAGATTACAACTTAAACAAAAAAAAAACATAACTATTTAATAAAAGGCACCAACAAACAAAAGCATACCTTTGAATATTACATTGTATTTTTATTAAGAAGAATTTTGTGAAATTTCTTACTCAAAACATGTTAAGAATCTTGCATCTTCCTCTACATCCATTCCCATTAAACCTAAATGAACAATAGAGTTTAATAGCATTAAATATATACACCCAGCATAATCCAATACATCAATTGGAATGAGTGTTCTAATATACCAAAAGCCTACATAAAACTTTTAGTAAGGAATTACTGGTCAATATAAGATGAAAATTGAAAAAAAAATATTAATAAGTTAAAAGATAGTAACATGTGATGGTCATGACTTATGTTTTAAACAGACTTCAATAAATATTTGTTCCTGTAAACAACAAGACATCTCATTTATATGAATGCATATAATGGATCACAATCCATTTGCATCCTGGCAATAAAGAATAAAAGAAACAATAGTTCTACGAGTCAACTTCTCATTCTCTTACAAAACACACATCGATCAATAGGAAATGTGTTAGTTTGCAAAGCAAATTATTCGATTAGTATAAAAAATGAGCAAAGTATTCTCAATTTCCTTAGCGGAGCTCTCCATATAAATTTATATGGTTATAAGATCAAACGATTTACAAAATATAAGTAGTTATTTCAAACAACAACCATATATGAATCTCAAAACCAATCACAAAAATAATAAAACCAACCTTTACAAAGGCAACATTGAAGAAGGGGAGCTTTCCCTTGTTGATGAAAAATAAAACAAGAAAAATCTTGTTTAGTTAGGAGTTGACGTTGAAATAATAATTGATGCTGGAAGCTATTCGGCTTCAAATGGTTGTGGCAGGGAGAAATTGGGAATTATATTATATTAAAAATTAGGGCTGTCGAGGATGTTGGGAGATTTTATTTAATCATATTATAATTAAGTTAATTCAAATTGATTGTAATCATGAGATATATTGTGCATGTGAAAGTGAGTAATTACAATAGACCCCACGTGTCAACTTAAAAATATGTAACAAAAAGAATTTTAATTTCATTTAATTACTGTCCAGTCCACCCAAATTTTATTTCAAATATTTTATAGCCGTTCATTTTAAATGCTATCATTCTAATTGTTTTTTAGTTTACACCTTTTTAAATTTTTGTTAAAATTCAACTCATATAAAAAGATAATTTACAACAACTTTTATTTTCATCGTTCTCCGTTAACCTGAAATCAAGGCTTGGGCTTTCGACAGACATAGGCCGAGCCAATGGATCTTCCAACGGAAACTGAAAAGAATGATAATTGAAGCTCAGCTAACCTTATATTCTCCAAACTGTTTTGTCCATCACTAATGAAAACTAGTTAAACTCAAACTTGGAAGTCCCCCTAAAAGATTAGTTCCGAACAGCTTCATCATTTATGTAAATATGATTTGATGATCAATTAACTTTACTTTTCCGACGAATTATTTTTTGTCAAAAGCTCATTTTCCTACTTTTCACCTCACTCATGAAGTTTTGTAAGAAAAAGCACAATGCTATGATATCAAACTTCATTTAATCCTATTGCATTGCGTCACCTATATGATTCATACATGTTGATGAAGCTCAAGAACAAGACTTCCGCAATCTTCAGGAAAACGAGAACGCCACATTAGCAAACAACAACTAATTACTGGCTAGCCCCGCATGTGTCCTCGGACTGGCAAGGCGAGTCCGACACAGAGTCAAAAGTTTCGTGACAAGGTGACACCTCGACCCCACGTATTTCCTCAATCATCTTCACCACGTCGCTCATCCTTGGCCGTTGCTCCGCAGCCGTAGCAGTACACGCCATAGCTATCTGCAACAACGCAACCATCTCCTCCTCAATGTCCTTATACCTCATCAGTTCCAAGTCAAACACCTCCGCCGTCCACTCCTCCCTCACCACCGACTGCACCCACCTCGGCAAATCCACCACGCCACCGCAGTCCAACACCGACGGGCACTTCCCAGTCAGCAGCTCTAATAACAACACCCCAAAAGAGTAGACGTCGGACCTTTGCGTTTGTTTGCGTCCGTCGGAGGACACCTCCGGCGCGTTGTACCCGCTGGTTCTTGAGGTGGTGGAGGGTGAAGTTAATAGGGTGATGCCGAAGTCGGAGACACGGGCGTCACCAGTTTTATCTAAAAGGATGTTTGTGGACTTTACGTTGCCATGGGCTAGTTTAAGGGCTTTGCAAGAGGTGTGTACAAAGTTCAGTCCACGGGCCGCTCCGGCTGCTATCTTGAGTCGTGTGGTCCAGTCTAGTGGGGTCCGACCCGGTCCTCGGTTACCTGTGGAAGTTTCAATAGCATATATGACAAAGATAGGGTCAACATCAGGCTCAGATGCTGGAGATCAAATTCCCAAATCGCAGATTTGGCTTCATCTTAGCCAGGGTCTAGCTGGCTTTGATCAAGCCAAATCTTCGGTGCCACTAACTCTGTGCTTACCTCACATAAATGCATGGCTAGAATAAAGTAAAGATAGGCACATAGTAGGTGGCACAGATGATCAAGTCCCGGCTTTGATGGCTTTTTCTTGCTTTAGTATCTCGCAAAAAGTACAAGTATCTATCTGCTGCTAAGTCTTGCAGGTGTGCCGTAGTTTATTATACAAAGAAAGTGAACACCCAACATTAACATACCACTCGTTCCAAGCTGCTATTATCCTACAGGTTTTCTGTTGTATTGCATAACTTTACCTTTGTCTGCTGCGGTGGATAAGAGTTATCGAAAGGTGCAAAAGCAAAAGCAAATACACAGAGCCAAAAACCTAAGCTGCTAGCTAAGGGCATCAAATAAATCTTCATGCTCTCTTATTTTTTAAAATTTTGTATTTTTATCTATCCATTGCGGTAGTGCAGTGCAGGGCCAGGTGGTGGTGGTCTGGTCTTCTTGCGTGACAGGAATATCGTGATCTGGGTCTGGGGTCCGGGGTCCTATTCCATGGTCAACTAGTTCTAGTTGGTCACCCAACCCCCTCGAGTCTATGATCCCAAATAAATAAAAACTAGTCAAGATTCTTAAAGCATTTCCGAGAGCCAGCCCATAAGTAACGCAGCATAGCAATGATCAAGAAACGAATCCAAAGCAGGAATGAGAACCTAATGGAGTTAATGGAAGTTTAGAATTACGTACCATGAAGAAGCCAAAACAAGCTGCCATTAGGCATGTAATCATAGACCAACAACTTCTCCTCTCTCGCAAAATAATAAGCCTTCAAGCTAACCAAATTAGGATGTCTCATTCTCCCTAAAACCTCCATATGCTGCTCAAAATCCCGCTTCCCACCAACACTCGCATCCTTTAGCCTCTTCACCGCCACCACATTGCCGTCCTCCAGCACCGCCTTGTACGCCGTTCCAAACCCACCTTTCCCCAACATCTCCGCCGACGCTCTAAGCAAGTCCTCAAGCTCAAACCTTTTCACCCCCTCAAAAAACACCATTCTACCTCTCTCATAACCTGGTTGATTCGGGTACGGACTTGAAGAGTACACTATCTTCTCCGTTTCCAAAAGCTTTGAACCTTTCCCACCCCGCATTTTCGCTGCGTAGTTACGCCAAAAGTAGCAGTACAGCAGTAGAGAGACCATAGCTAGTACTAACACGTCCCCAAGTATTATAGCTATTAGTGCTAAAGGGTTTGTCTTGGATGCTTTCTTGTGGTTGGTGTTTGCCGTTGGTTTGTTTGGTGCTGTTGTTGCTGGTATCGAGCTCGGTGACGAGACTATCGTCGGGTTATTTCCGGGCATTAACGGCGACGCAAGGGCTCCGTCGGATCCGGGTTCTGTGGGGTCGGATACGATGCCTTTACAGGCCTGCACCGGCGATCCACAAAGACCGGAATTCTGACCAAAAGCCGACTCCGGGAAGCCCGAAAGTGACTTGGGTATCTCACCGGAGAGATGATTGTTGGACACATTGAAGTCCTCCAAGCGTGGAACGTTTAACCCAGATACTGAGCCAGTGAACCGGTTCCCTTCAAGTCGAAGAGTTAACAAATGATTCAAGCGGTTGATTACACCAATGGGAATGCTGCCAGAGAAGTTGTTAAACGAAAGATCCAAACGGTAGAGTCTTGACAGAGCTTGAACAGACACCGGAAGGGCGCCGGAAAATTTGTTGTGTGATAAAAAGAGAAGCTTTACTGCAGTGAGGTTAGAGAGGTTTGGGAGTGGACCAGAAAGATTGTTCCTTTTGAGACTTAGAACACGGAGTTGGGTTAGAGATATAAGGGGTTGAAACGAGCCGCTGAGCTCGAGGTCTTCGAGTACGAGACGCGAGATTCTGTTATTGATGCATGAAACTCCGGTCCAGTTGCAGACGACAGTTGAGGAGTTCCAGTTGGTGAGCTTGTTGGCTGTGTCGGCAGTGGATTTGAAGTGCATTAGAGCGTCGAAATCTGGGTTTGGAGAGGCTTGTATTGAAGAGAAGCATAGGAACAAGAGGGATAGAGTGAAATGTTTGAGAAGCGAAGTGGGTGATTTTGCCATTGTTGCGACGAAAGCTTGCTCCTGCATTGGGGCGGGTGGGTGTGTGAGTGTACCCTGGTTGGTTACTGGTTTTGTGGAGAGGGTGAAGAGTGGTAAGAATATAATTAAATGGAAATAAGGAGGGTACTTTGGTAATAGAAAGCTTACTTGTGATTAGGTGGATTGGATTGGGTTTCGCACTGTTTCACTAATGAGATGAAAAGACTATATTATCCTTCAATTAACTCAATTGATACGCGATGGATAAGTATTAAGTAGTCTCGAAGTTGGTGCCGGTTATGTGTAAAATCTTTTTGTGCTTTTGCTTTTTTACCAGAAGGATACAACTGTCGTTCGTTCCCTTGACGAAGAAGTGAAAGGATCCGATCTGTTTTCGTGACCCGGTTCTAACTATGTTCTATAAAAATAGAGCTTGTAAAAAATTAGAAAGGATCTTGCGTCGTTGGCAGAATGAATAGAGAGGAAATTAACAACATAACAGTCAGTCAGGCAGTCTTACTCTTATTGAAGGGGGTAAAAAGAAAAACAGATACATATGATACAATTGTAGGACGAGTTTCTTTGAATGACCTTAGCTTTATTACGAATGAACAAAAGAAAAAGCGTATTTTTGAGCGACTCAAATTCGGGAGTAGGTGCCCAGCTTATGCTTAGCTTTAATAAAGACGGTGACTGGAAGTGGAAGAGACTCCCAATAATATTATTATATTTTGTTTTTCATAAAAGTAAATTGGAACTTTAACGTGTGTTGTGTGGGACTTTGTGTCGATAAATCAAAAATGTTGAAAGACCAAACACTGGAATTGGGCTAAAGGTTGAAAAGGAGAAGATTGCTTCTTCTAAACATGTTGGAATAAGGTAAAGCTGGAGCTGGTCGGGGACGGGAACACTCTATGGACTACAGACTATTCTGTTGATAGCAAAACCTGTTTTAGCTTCAACACCTGTAATTTTTTTTAGTTTAATTTAAGATTATTTCTAAAAACACTTTTATACTTAACTTTTACGGCATTTTCAACTCATTTATCTAAAATAGAGTAGAGTTTTCTCTATTTGAAAAATATTACAGTATTTTTACTATAATCTACAACTCTATTTTTCACACTAAAAAAGAACTATTCTCATTATATTCT
Source organism: Erythroxylum alaternifolium (assembly GCA_027478495.1). NCBI lineage: Eukaryota > Viridiplantae > Streptophyta > Magnoliopsida > Malpighiales > Erythroxylaceae > Erythroxylum > Erythroxylum alaternifolium. Next base: position 26,653,669 of record JANIIA010000003.1, on the reverse strand, counting down.
TTTTTATCTTTCATTAATAATTATTAAAATTATTTTACAAAATTAACCCAACTTTACTTTTTCACTTATATTTTTATTCACAATATTATTGTTGTTATATTTTTATTTTAATAAATAATAAATAATAAATTTTCAATTAAACTATAATTTGTTATTTGATAATACTAAATGAAATAATATATAAGATATATTGCACTATTTTATATTATTTAATTATAATAAATGACAATATAATCACTTAATATCAAGCATTAAATTTTATTAAATTTCATAAATCAAAAACATTTTAACATTAAAAAAGGCACAAAATATTCATTACATCAAAAAATTAAAAGATAATATCACCACTCAAAATAAACATATCAAAATCCACTAATCCTCTGAATTAGTATATTGTTCCCATAAATATTAATTCGATATGTGCATTTTTTTCTTGACTTGTTTATACCGGACAAGAAATTGTTGAAATCGAGTATTTTCATCTGTTACCCTTTTTACAGTCAATTCTAGAGCTTCCATTACACGTGTGATTGGTCCATTTAGATTGCATTCATCTTCAACAATCATATTGTGCATAATAATACAAGTTGTCACGATATCATGCAATACTTTTTTTTCCAGAAACGTGCCAGTCCTATAATAATCGCAAATCGCGATTTTAGAACTCCAAATGCATGCTTCACGTTTGTCTCATTGCAAAATATTTTTTCTTTACAGAATGTGGCTCATGAATTGTTTGCACAATGGTGGACTATTTCGGATAAATCTCATTAGCTAAATAATATCCCATATTTTTTTTCTTGAATAACACAATGAGTAGGAGAAGCAATACCTTGAGCAAGGTTAGAAAGTAAATGCGATGATTCCAACTCATTAATGTCAGTATTTGTACTTGGCATACTGAAATAAGTGTTCCATATCTACAAATTATAATCAGCGATAGCTTCAAGAATAATAGTTGGTGATCCTAAACGTCCAGCATATTATCTCGACCAAGTCGTCGGATAATTTTTTCATTTCCAATGCATACAATCAAGACTATCTAACATTCCTGAAAAACCACATTGCTCACCAATATGGAGAAGCCTTGCAATATCGTTAGCATTTTGTGATCTAAGATACCACTCTGCAAAAATCTCAACAATGGCACAACAGAATCTCTTCAAGCCTTTAATTGTTGTTAACTCACTAATTTTAACGTACTCATCTGTAGCATCTGCATATATACCATATGCTAACATCGGAAATGCGGCTATTATTTTTTGTAGAGTTGATAATCCAAGTCTACCAAGCTCATCTCTTCGTTGTTAGAAATAACTATCATGCTCTTTTATAGCATCAAGAATGCGAAGGAACAAACTTTGGGATATTTGATATCGTCGCTGAAACATGTTATCATTATATTGCGGATTTTTGCAAAAATAATCTACAAACAAATTATGATCTGAAGCTTTAAGATCACGGTTGATCATTATATGCCCTGGGATGGAGTCACGATGCCCACCTTGGTTGTTTTGTCAGTTGCAAAGAAGCTCAATTGCTAAGTCATTTTTCTGTATCAAATTTGGAGTGGCTATTTCATCTTCAAGCATCATCAACTCAAGTTTATCATCATTTGATGATGAAGATGATAGCGTATCTTAGAATTTGATATTAGAAGAACCTCTAATATCATAATCCATATCAATAAATTGACGTATATTTGATTTAGTAAGGGAGGATACTTATAAAAGTTCTTACTATGGTCGAGACACTGACAAAATCTATCCAATGGTTAAGTTTATAATGAAATATAATCGAATGGTTGAGATTTGGATGAAATCCGTCAATTTTATCTAACGTAGATAAGGTTGATGATAAATTCTGAAATGATTAAGGATGTAATTCATCTAACGGTTGATATGATGATGAAATCCAAGCAGATGGTTGAGATTAGGATGAAATATATCAATTTTATCTAACGTGGATAAGGTTGATGATAACGATTGAGATGATTATGAAATCCAATCAGACGGTTGAGATTTGGATGAAATCTATCAATTTTATCTAACATGGACAAGGTTGATGATAAGTTCTGAAATGATTAAGGATGTAATCCATCTAACGGTTGAGATGATGATGAAATCCAATCAGACGATTGAGATTAAGATGAAATATATCAATTTTATCTAACATGGATAAGGTTCAATCTAACGGTTGAGATGACTATGAAATCCAATCAAACGGTTGAGATTTGGATGAAATCTATCAATTTTATCTAACAAGGATAAGGTTAATGATAAGTTCTGAAATAATTAAGGATGTAATCATCTAATGATTAAGATAATGATAAAATCCAATCGAACGGTTGAGATTATGATGAAATATATCAATTTTATCTAACATAGATAAAGTTGAATCTAACAGTTGAGATGATTATGAAATCCAATTAGACGAGTAAGATTTGGATGAAATTTATCAATTTCATCTAACATGGATAAGGTTGATGTTAAGGTCCCAAATGATTAAATTTGTAATCCATCTAACGATTGAGATGATGATAAAATCTAAGCGAATAGTTGAGATGATCATGAAATCTATCAATTTTATCTAACAAGGACAAGGTTGATGATAACAATTGAGATAATGATGAAATCCAATCGAACGGTTGAGATGATGATGAAATCTAATCCGAAGGTTGAGATAATGATAATATTCATATACAAGTCTATATATACGAAAGATAGAGTGTCTAAGCAAATCACCATTTCGAACCATATTTTACTTTTCATCATCCTAAATATTACATTCTCACAAACACATAAACTCCTAAAGAAAAATTACTTCTCGATCCACTAGATTCAACACTAGTGGAGATATGCTCTTATGTCAGATTTATATAAATTTTCGCAAGATCTGATTGCTGGGAGGCATCAAATTCTAACCACTTTTGGGGTCGAATTGAAAAGGCATATAACAACGAGGCAACTAATGGTTGAGAGCAATGACAAAAAAATAGCACAAGCTATTAAAAAATTATGAGCATGCATCAGAAAAGTAGAAAATATAAATCTCAGTGGTGCATCCAATCAAGATGTCGTGAGTTTCCAAAATTTTTAGTTCTTGTAATTTTTTATATACTTGGTGACTGGAAGACTATATATATATATATTGTAACACCTTTGCACGATCCAGCTGCAAGCAATATATATATATATACGAAGGTGTTAACAATGCAAGATGTTAATTGCAAAACAGGTTTCAACTATGATCATGTATGGAACATTGTCAAAGATTTTGAAAATTTTAATGATGATGTCATCATACTAAGACAAATTTACTGGACGCAAACTTCCAGCTATGTGTCATCAAAATCCGATAATCCAACACCTAAATCTCAGGTACCGGTATCTCATGTGCTTTCTAATTTCAATATAAATTTGAACAATGATGAAGTTAGTTGCTTCTTCATCTAAAAGGCCTATTGGGGTGAAGAAGGCCAAAGCGAAAAGAAAAATAAAGGAAAAATCTTCTTTTCAGATAAATAATCTTAGAGCTGAAATTTGAAAGCTTATTGAGTTACTGGAAAAACAAAGCGAGGATAGACAAGTAGCGCTTAAAATGATTAGACAAAAAATGGAGATTCAGAGACAAAAGTTGGCTTTGAAGCAATGAAAAGAAGAAATTGAATTACATCTCAGGACGTGAATCAAGCTAGAGATCCTGATCATTGTGCTTATATTGCAGCTAAATAAGCATAGATTCTAGAACAACCATCGCATCAACCTCGTCAACTAAAACCACAACCACAACCATAACCAAACTCGTCAAATAATATTTTTGGCGAGTATTTTACTAATATCGGTAGAGGTGGAAACAATTTACCTGATTATTAAATTTTTTTGATTTTTTATTAGTAGTTAATTATATTTTGCTTGTATTTTCTTAATTTAGTTCTACTGCTTGATTATTAATATTCATGTATATGTGTTTTAACTTAGTTTATCTTTGTTTGTAATTTATTATGTTATTTGACTATTAATATCAATATATTTGTGATTTACTTATTTGAAGTTTTTTAATGGATATTTTTAAATTATTTATTTAAAATATTTATTCAAAAGTAAATAATTATAAAGTTATAAACATATAATGAAAATATTTATAAACATAAGGCTAAACCTTAAAATTATTATAAAGTTATAATTACTTAAATAAACATATAATGAAAACATTTGAATATTGTTTAAATAACAAAATAAAGAATGAAAGAATTAAAAAAATGAATGAATGAAAAAAGAAAGAAAAAAGGAAGAGAGAAATGACTACGAGAGAAAAAAGAAAAAAGAAAAAAGCTGAAAAATAAAAATAAAAAATAAAAAATGAACAGTAATAGAGATGCTACATTGTAGCATCTCCCATCTAAAGGCTCTAATCTAGTTAGGTCATGTATAATTTTCGGGGCTATGATGATAGGGCCTGAACTTATATGGGGAACAATAAGTGTAGAATTTACGTTGGTCTCATTTGCAGACGACATATTAAATCCAAAAGCAGAAATGTCGCACATGAAATAGTTAAACAATATGAAGAAACAACACCATATTCTGACTCCTACCAAAATAAATACACAGCAGCAAAATCGTTGTAATTTTCAACAGACAGTAGCAATATAATTTTCTGAAAATAGTATAAATAATAATTGGAACAGCTTATTTGAAAATGCAAAGCGTCGTAAAAATCACTGTCCTAAGTTAAAATTCTCCCTCTACGGTGCAGCAGGACAACGGGATCTGACCTTAAGGTTAACATCTTCTCCACCAGCTTTGATGCACTCCAAAGAACAGAGTAGGAACTATGTCTCCGAAAATTAATAAAAACAGACAAAGGCAAAATAGAAAAGATAAGAAGATATGTGTATATTTTTATGTGGAAGAAGTTGTGTGCCTTATATGGGAAAAGTGCGCAGAATCGTGATAATGGAAGTGAGTGAAAGAGTATAAGTGAAGTGTTTTTATAGCAAAAACAATAATAAGAGGCATTAAGAGATATTAAAGCAAAAGAAAACGTTAAAACATTAAAGGATATAATATACATAATAATTATTAAATGTTATAGCTGTTAATAGATAATAAAGTTGAGAAATCGTAGTTCCAACATTATAGCTGTTAATGGATAATAAAGTTGAAAAATTGTAGGTCCAAGTTATGGACCAATAACACCAACAATGAAAGTCCATATGTATACAAATTTCTTTCATAAAAGGGCGGCTTTCTAATAACACATTAAGAACACTATATTAACCAAAAAAACTTACTTGTAAATAGAGGAGCCACAAGAGAAAAATCAAACAATGACCCTTTATAGATTTTTATGAAGAGATTTATTCCCTAACTTGTTGTTATTATAGAAGACACATGAAGTAAAAAAGCCACTAAATCCCAGCTAATTTGATCCAAGGATCTCAGGTATCTTCTCGATTACCATTTGGGAATAATTGGTGCTATCATCCTACATTATAAATGCTCCCAATATAGCCATTGTGGCCAAAGTTCGAAAATGAAGAAGCTAAAGCTTTCACAATCATCTCATCGAAGATATAATTCATTAGCAGTAATCTCCAGCATACTGCATAAGGATAGATAAAGATGTCAAATTTGATTATTGTTGATATCAGGACCTGTTAATATGGATCAAAGCCATGAGATATTCAATGAAAACAACTTGGTTTAACATAACATTAATAAAAAGCACATTATTTTAATTTGGACATTAAAACAATGAAAAGTCGTAGAACCAAACATTTGTGAAGTGCAACAACTAAACTCATTAGGATAATTTTTGTCTCATTCAACACCCTTTGAATTTGCAACAACTTGTGGTTTGATCTAGGATTGGATGGTGTAGGACTTGTAATTTATATTATTTTAGAGATATGGACAAACTTATATTGCAATGATCTACCTTTAAGTTATAGTTTTAAGCTTATTTTCATTGTAGGTCATTATCTTATGAACTTCTATATTAAGTATTCATTTACTATTATTGTTGAAATCAATAACAATAGTGTGCTCTTTAGCATCTCAGGGATAGAAACACTAGCATGTGGGATAAATTATCAACGTATATTACAAAGATGAGATTAAATTTTGCGATTAATACCATGGATGACCTTTAAGATGTAACCTTGCATGTATTATTTGTACTCTAAGCAAGTTGACATGCCTAGGTGGAAATTTGCTCTGGACAACCCATGAGACCTATAATAACTAACTTGAAAAAACAATTTCTAGAGCAAACAATGTATTTGTCATGAAGTTATTAAAACATATAATGTGTTATAATTGATCAGAGTTGGGAGCGGAAGAGTATCGATAGGCAGGAGAAGGAGAATAGATGGAGGAAGAGTTCATTAAGATTTTTGTTTTTCCAAATGTATTAAATAATAAAATAATTACATAGAAACAAATTGAATATGTGGAAAAATCGTTAATTTGACAAGGTATGTCACATCAATAACATTAACTGAGAACTTAATGTTGGGCTTTTTTGTAACAAATTAAAAGTTTGAGCATTTTAGCATCACTTTTTAAAGTTCGAGTTAGTATTGTAAAATTGAGTAAAATTTGAGATTTTTTTTACATTTAAACCTTTAATTTAAATAAGTTCGTAATATCAATTAAATTAAATATTTTAACTATTCTCCTAAGACACTACTAATTGTTGCTAATAAAATTTAAACAATATGAGAGTATTAACTAATTCATTTATAATTCTAGGTAGACTTGCATTCTTGTTTGTTAATTGTACTTGTCAAAGGTATCTTCTAAAGTTGCAATTTACAGTTCTAAGTGACACTATACCATTGTTAGAGTTGATGGAATTGGCTTGTGAAAATATTACAACATTAACCAATTTCTAAAAATTTGGACCACCAAATTACTTTCAAGTTTTCGCTTTTAAAATCACTTCTTTGTTGGTCCAATGCTTCAAATATGGTTAAATCCAATTTGTCCCTCTTTTAAAGACGATAAAAATAGTTTACGATAGAAAGTGCATTTTGGACCATAATGTTTTTATCAAAATATAAGTTGAATCCTAACGTTTTGAAAATTTTAATTTGAATCCTAACATTTTCAAAACATTATAAATGAACTTTAAATGAACAAAAAAATAATGGAACTAAGTTTTTGTCAACCTAGTGTCATTTTATCACTGAAGTGACACATATTTATCTTTCTTTAATCAATAAGTAGGTTTCAATGTCATATCTATGCTATGTGGTAGTATGAGGTTCAAATGTATGACTTTTATTAAATTATATTAATTTTAGGTTAATTATTAAAAAAATCTTAAATTTTAATTATAACTTGAACTTTAAAAAGTAGGAATAAAATTCTCAAAATTTTAATTTTTTACAAAAATAGTTTGTCATTTGACCCTCTACTGACGTTGTTAACGTGACAAACTACGCCAGTTAATACATTTTCCATGTGGATGGTGAAATATAAATTTCGTATAAGAAAATTATTAATTCAAAAATCAAAAAGTCATTATAAACTTTACTTACTTCGATATCCAACTTTTATATTTCAACCTACATCTTTTAAGCTTCTTCTTTTTGCCTTAAAAAGTTTCTAGCCATGACAATTAATTAACAAAGGTTTGCAACAAGCCTTAGGTTCTCATTTCCTTTCAAGACACAAGGCTTTATTTTTCTTTTGACTATTTAACATACCATAAAACAAAAACCAAAACCTCGTAATCAACTTCCATGTACAAATAAGAAAAGAAAGGAGAGTAAAGGGGAAAAGATAAGAACACGGATTCTTCATCACTAATCAATTAGAGGAGTGTAACATCCCGATATCCATGTTAAGACTAGAATAGTAAATTATGAGAAATTTATGTGAAAAAAAAATCATGCATAAGTTAATTCTAACATACACATTCATTTTACACATTCATATTGTACATGCATTCATTGACATTTTCGGGTAAATTTGATTTATAAGTGAAAATTTTGAATTAAATTGGAGTGTATTAATTATGATTTGGCAATTTTGGTATATTTTGGATATTTTGAAATTTTTGGTGAATTATT
>JANIIA010000003.1:26588093-26607882 GCA_027478495.1 Erythroxylum alaternifolium | reverse complement strand
CAGTTGACCAATCAAGTATGTGACGACTCTTTGTGCGCAGAAGTGTACAGGCTACGTAGGAACCTGAGGGGTCTTGGGGTTCCAGATTTATATCCTCTAGAGTTCTTGGGGTGGGGTCTTAGAGACTTAAGATTAGTCCGGCTAAACTGGAATACCTAATGTAATCAAAAAAAAAAAGTTGCAATTATAGAATAATGACTTAAGTGGTGTAAACTTTTTAATTAAGGCTCTAGTTTTTTAGGAAGTTTTAAGTTTGAGTCACACAAAAGGGAAAAAAATGGAAAGTTTTTTTATTGATGATCTTCTAGTTTTCTGGGTAAAACTTTTTGATCGGATCAATTACAGACGTCTTGCTTCGAGCAGTAGTGTAGGAGTTGAAGCTACTAAGAAACTTGAAGGCTGTTAGGAATCAGATGTTGGGCAGAGCCAGCGATCAATCAACAGTTGACCAATCAAGTATGTGACAATTTCTTGTACGCAGAAGTGTACATGCTATATAGGAACTTGAAAAATTTTGAGATTCCAGATTTACATCCTCTAAAGCCCTTGGAGTGAGGTCTTAAGAGCTTAAGATTAGTCCGACTAAACTATAATACTTAATATATATAAAAGAAGTGGAGTTTAATTGTCTGGTTAGGATTAACCTATGGTGGAAGGAACCATCATGAGTTTGGATTACTTTCCTATTTATTAAAATTGCAATTTAGGGCGGAGTGTTCGTAATTCTTCCAATTCCCTCGTAAAAAGAAGGTGGCGAGACTTAATCTCTTTTCCCTCCCGTTTCTTTTTCTTAGATCAAACGAATTAAAAAAGATGACGTTAGATAATTAAAATCGAAATTCTTATGTACTCTCTTCCTCCAACCCCCCAAAAACCCTCCGCCTCCTTAGCCATTTATATAAAGGCTATGCATGTGACAATGATACAAAGTATGATCATTAGCTTTATGCTTCAAATTGAGATGAATAATTATACACACTTCTAGTTAGATTATATTAGATATTATTAGTATAATAAGATTATATTAATTAAGATGATATCTTATTTTTGAAATTAAATTAATTATTTTTTTTATTAGATTGAGATCAAGAATTAAATTGATTCCTAATTAATATTTTAGAAAATTACTTTCTAAAAATTAAATTAATTGGATTTCAATTGGATTAGAATTAATTAATTAATTATATTCCTTTAAAATTAAGAAAAATATTTTTAAGTAATTAATAAATGTGTTTCCTAATTAAAATTATTTATTTTAATTTGGATTGAAATAAAGTATATGAATTAATTTTATTTTTCTATTTTATTTAGAAATTGTTTCTTTATTAATTTAACTAATAAGTTTATCAATTAATTAGAAAAAGTATTTTTTGATTAAATTTATGAATGCTTTCATTTATTAATTAATAAAAAGATCCTTCTTAGATATTTTAGAAAATAATTTTCTAATTTATAAAAGAATTATTTTTATATAATTGAGAAATTAATCTCTAAAATAATATAATAGACTTTCTTAATTAAACTAAAATATTTAATTTAATTTTGAAAATGATTTCCTCTTGATATTAAAAAATATTTTTCTAATTAAGGAAATTTTATTTCTAATTAGAATAGAAATTTTGTTTTAAGTGGATAAAAATGTGTTATTTATAAAATTTTGAAGAAAAGTTTCTCTAAAAAAATAACTAAGAAGATTAATTTAATGATTTTTTAATTAAATTCATTAAAGGAGTTGAGATAGTTGGAAATGGTTTTCAATTGAATTTGAAAATTATTTTTAAATCAAATTTAATTTTTATTTGGAATACATATTTGGTTTATTTAGGAATCATTGGTTTAATCTTATTTATTAGAAATTTTTTTCAATTGAACTTGAAAATTATTCTTAAAATCAAATTTTATTTTTATTTTGAATAAGAATTTGGTTTATTTAAGAATCATTGGTTTAATCTAATTTAATTAGCCAAAGAGTTGTAAATGTTATTTTAGACTATAAAGATTATATTGATAATTATAATCAAATAATGTTTTATGCTTATAACTTAATTATATTTGCATGAGAAATTGCATATTTTGAAATATATGACATTTTATATGAAATGTTTGTATGATGCGACCAAAAAAAATTACATCTCTTATTAAGATATTAAGTATATGTTAAAAACATAATTGTTGCCTTCCATTATGATAAGAATAAACTAGAGTTATATTTATTGTTAGACTTGTTGAGCAAAATCAAAGTTGTTTTAACCCAAATATGCTTAGTCTTAAAACAATGGGTCTTACTTAATTAATTTTGTGTGACTTGGATGAAAAAACTTATAATCATATGAATTTAAAGGTAAGATTAGGAATAATATGTAAGATATGTTTTGAAAAGTGTTTTTACCTAACAAATCTAGTAGTCATATAAAATGAGATTAATAGAGTTGTTATTTACCTAATTTAAATTTAGTTGGTTTATAGACCAAACTTAAGATCAACTAAATTTGAATTAGTCTGCTAGAGAGATTAGAGTAATCTTTCTAAATAGTAGCAAGGGTTATTATTTCGATTAAAATAGTAAGAGTAACTAAATAAATGATTAAAGCCTTAATCTTATTTGGTTCTCATGTTATATAACCAACTATTCACTTTCTTACCTTTATTTTGTTCTAAGTAGAAATTAACTTATTTTAGTGGTTGATCTTAAGATTTAATGAAACAGATTTCTTAGACATAAGTTAGGTTTGAGAAGAGTTATCAAAGTTATACAAGTTATTTGTCCATTATGTGATTTTGCTTTTAATCTCTATTAATGATTTAGTGACAAAGTTTTAAAGATACGTCAATATCACAAAGATGATAGAATGTAATGATATTTTGAGTTAACTAATGTCTTATAAAATTAAGGAAATATGTAAGAAAAAATTTAATACTATGATAACACGATGCAAATGGTTGCATAAAGTTAAAAGGTATATTTTTTTTTTGGTGAAATTGTTCGCTTAATTTAACTAACTAAAAATATAAATTTAGACTACAATTGAAGGAATTTTCCATAAGATGATAATAGCTATCATAAGAAGAAAATCATTACATGATTTTTCTTGTCAATACTAGATATGGTAGAGATCATATATATTTTTAATTCATGCTTTTCAGTATTTGATATTGAATCTGGATTTAACATTATTACAATGTTAAGGAATAATAAGAAATAATAGCTAAGTAAAAGTAGTTGATTCGAGTTTATACAAATAATTTGTATATGTTGGATCAAATGAAACTTATGCTTAATATGATTAGCATGAATACAATGTTAGATAACCGATGCTATCCTTCTATTCAATGTCGATTAAATCAACATAATGATAATCATAAAATTGTTTAGAAGAGTATATGTATCCTTTTGATTATGAATTTCTTAAAACTTGTAAAGCTTATTGGTTTGAAAAAAATCAAATAAGCCTTTATTAAAAGGATGATGATGGTATTAAATTGTTAAATTATATATATATGGTGTGTTGGATGTATAAAAAATTCATAAAATGATAATATTTGTATTTCATTAGATTTGTTAATGACTTTATGTGATATAGTCATATGTATTAAATGAAATATTAATTTAAAATTTTAAAAAGCTTAAATTATTTAAATCTGAGTAGAATTTTAAGTATTGAGAATATTGAAGCACTTTGATGAGATTGATGTGGTTAGAATTAAATTTTCTCAATTATCTATAAGAAATGGGATTTTCTAGTTAATATCTTCGCACTAAATTCTCTAATGGTATAGTCTTGTGTAGGGAAGAGTGCACAATATAAGATATTGTATAATGTAATATTTATCTCTTAACTTTTTTAAAATATTTATTTCATCTATAATTGTGCCTAGTATAGTAATTAACCTTTATTAGTTATAATTAAATAAATTAAAAAGATTATGAATAAATATGGAATGATAAGACTTTAAAAGAGTTAAAGTTAATGATTTTGAGGTATGATGCTTATATAAAGCATATATTATTCAATAAGTGTAGGACTAAATTGGATAACAGAAAGTTATAAGATATTTAAAAAGGCTATTTATGATCTTACAAACTCCAATAAACAAAATATTTGTTTCAATGAATACTTATAGGAGAATGGTTCTCAAAATAAGTTGTAGGAGAACGATCAAGTTTGAAAAGTTCAAATCTCATTAAAATACATCTAATTGAGACTAGTGCCTATGTTGATTCATTTGATATATAGTCAAAATGTTGTCAAATGTTGAAAGATTCACTTTTATGATGAATTCAAAGAGTTTCTCATAAAGATGATTATGTTGTCTACGAAAAAGTTAGTCGGCGTATAGCTGCATTCTTTAGTGGGTGTAAAGACATAAAAGTCTCAAAGAAAAAAATTAATATTTTTAATTGTTAAAAACATGATAGTCTAAGAATAATTGTTATTGGATATGAAAAAATAACAACTTAATTATGTGAATTAGATATAAAAGTTATTCACCTAATCTAGTTCAAGTACATAGATCATATATGAGACATCTTATACTTGTAAAGTATTAAAGATATTTGTTATTTTACATACAAGTTGATATTTGAGTTCTAGATCATTTGGATGTTTACTTTAATTCTTTGTTAAGGTATATTGTACTTAGAATAATATTATTTAGAAATTATAATGGTTCCAATATAGCATTTATTGCTAATAAAGCCATAATAAAATTTTCATTTAGTAGAAATGATTATCTGGACCAATAAGTTCTTTAATAAACTTGATATAGTTCATTGCATTGTTGAAACAATAATGTATTTTAGAATATTAGAGCCATTGTGCTTGTTAAAGGAGTTAATTTCTAATTAACGATTTGAATATGCATTTAGACAATTTCTCTTAATTATGATGATAATTAATAAGAGGGTTGTAACATTTAAGCAAGTGTTTACTATAAAGAATTTTGTATAATTCTCTCAATAAACCACTGTCCTAACATTAGCATAATTATCATATAAGAATTTGGTCTAAGATACCTAAGTGGTTAACTTAGTATAAGTGGGAGATTGTTTGTGTATACCTTATAGTTAATTAGTTGGTTATAAATTTTGCCATATAACTAATTAAAGGTACTATTCATCTTTATGTATTTTTGTTAATTATATTTGATATTTTAAAACTAAAGGAAAAGTCTTTATAATAATTTATTTACAATTGTAATTATGACAAGATCATAATTATGAAATTCAATTTGTATTTATGTATTATTCCTAAATTATTTTTGGTTGTAGTTTCATCAAGATAAGATATTTAAGTAGCGGTAAAATTAGTACACATTTAATTTCTTTCTTACGAAGAAAGTAATTAATCTTACCAATTAAAGTATAAAGATATTTAAACAAATATATAAGTGCTTATTAGAGAGTAATTATGTTGAACTGACCCGATTATGAGGATCTTAAATATAATATTACTTATGTATTTGTGAATTTTCTCATTATAATAGTTACATAATTGATCTTTAGACTTGAGATTATTAAAGTATTTCATATGAAAATTACTCTATTCTAATGCTACTTGCAACCTACTTTATTTATGGTAGCTCAATCGGTAGTACTTGAATATAGTATTAATCATTTAGAGATAGTTGAGTAAGTCAATCAAGGATTCGTCATTATAAAGTAGTTACATGGAATATTCCATTATTCTTAATTATTAGTGATTTAAAAAAATCTTTAGCCAGAGTAAATTGACATTTGAAAATATTATTTTTAAATATAAATTATAAATCAATTGCTAATTAACAAAAAGAAATATGGATAGATTTAAAAGAATAGACATCAATTACGTACTCTATATCTAATCGGAACATTAGATGACAAAAGGACTAAATTATACATCATAACCATGTATCGATAGGTTGAGTCAAACTACTTTGACATTCTTTATATTTGAGTAGCTATAACATGTTTCTAGATATGAATAGTGATCTATGATTATAAATTATTTACTAGGAGAATTAAAAATAAATTTAAAAATATTTAATTTATCTAATTATATTAATTATAATTATAAAGTTTAATTTTAATAAAAAAGAGACCCTAGTGTCTTTTTTTAAATAAATAGGAAAAAAATATAAGAGAATTAGCACTTGTATCTTTTTTCTCTTAGGTGTTGAGTTCTTTTTCATTATTTTGTCAATATTGTTAGAAGCTAGACACAAACAATTTTTGGTTGCTATATATTTTTTTTAAGAATCTGAACTCGAAATATCAAATTTTTTTATTTATGATTCATTTTTTTCAAATCATTCAATTTAAAAAATCCAACCAAAATTGTAAAATTAATTTTTGATGCGCATGCAATTTGACCGTGATTAGTTTTCTCATAGATCCCATATAATTTAAAATTTTTAACTTATTTATTATATTTTATAAACATATTTGTTCCACATAAAGAAGTTATCAAATAACAAATATTATCATGTTTATCACGAAATTAACATAAAAATTTTAAAAAATGTTCTAAAGGCTACACAAAACCTACATTTGTATATTTTAATATGTTTTTAAATGATAGTTATAATTTAAAATGTTATTGTCACCCCTTTATATTCTAAAAATAAGATATTATTTTTATTTTCATAAGTATGATTCACTGAAAAATTTTAATTCGTAATATATGCAAATTAGGAAAGGTTTTTAAGTTATTTAAAATTTACTTATATACTTATTTTTAATATTTCAAAATGCATAATATTGTTAAAGATATAAGGCAGTAAGCGTATGATTTGAAATTATAAAAGGCAATTTAAGAGATATAGTAAATATAATTCTTAAAGCATCATAATCTTTAAAACTCTGCATTAGGTTGTTTAATGAACACAAAATGTTGGGGAGTGTATGGCAATTTTTCAAATGTTAGTGGACGGAAAAATATAAGTTTTATGAACATAGTTTTATAAAATGAAAATTATAAAATACATTTAATATAAACTTATAAATACATTTTAATTTACTAAAGTTGAATTGGTTTCAATTACCTTAATCTCATATTACACTAATCATAATGCCTTAAAATTAAAATATATAAAATAAATAGTATAAGAGAATCATTTATCAGTTAACTATAATTATGAAGAATATTTAAATTTCTATTTAACTAAATCTATTAGAGTATTTCTTCAAAGAAATATTAGATCAAATTTTGGTGAAGTAGTTACAGCAGAAATAAATGAAAATGTAGAAACCTTCTTTATTTTAATAGTTTATCACAAGTTCCCCGAGAACAAACCAACATCCAAATAATGAATCAAGCCATAGCATAGCAGCAAGCAAGTGTTTGTACAACTACAACCTCATAGGCTGGTACAAATTCTTGTGTGCAAGCAAGCACATGGCTAGAAGAGAAGTAGATGTGCATGTAAATTAAAAACAGCTTAACTTCACAATCATTTGCTATACGTTCGGCATTATACAGTACACTGCCGTTGTCTTATCTACTTTCCATACTGCAATTACTCACCCACCCAATATATTGATATTAATAATATAGTAGAATTAGCTAATTAGATTAATCTAATTACAACATTCAGGGTTTAGAAAATTTTATTCCTGCCTGAAATATCATAAAAAACAGAAACAGGGAATTTTCAAATCCTAATTGTATTACCTGGCCTGATAGATGTACTGGATTCCTAATCTTGGTTATCCCGTGAACATATTTCTCCATTGACTCATAGGCTTTAAAATCAAAGAGCATAGAATTGAGAGTACTGTTGGAGCAGAACTGCGATCATGTGCCAGGCAGACCCCTCGTGCTTGCTCTTCCTGTTCCAGAAATAAGGAACAGCCAACCACTTCTTAATGCTCTTTTGGGTCTACCATACCAATTTCAAATTGCTATATCCTACTCGTGACTTTAAATTTTTTCATTAGCATCAACATAAATTTGAATAATTAAAATATCTAGCTCATCCTTATTAATAACTAGAGATGTATCATATTCGCCTTTTGTAAAGCTATTTTTCAAAAGGAATGTTGATTGTGTATTTTCTGGACAGTACGAAAGATTAATTAGGAAAGTGCTTTAGTTAATTTATAGTGTAACTTAGTGGATACGAGTGTTAATTCTACAAGGACTACTAGGTATCTTTCTATTATATAATCTAACAAAAGAGATGATTAACTTAAAAACATGAATGAAATAAAAGTACTAATCAAAAATAATAAACCAAAGTAATGAACAAGAATGAAACAATCAATTGATAAGCATGATTCAGATGTAGAATTCCCCAAGAATCTTTTTATGTTTGAATTTATCCTAATTCAATTATTAACCATAATTTCTTGAACAAGTATAAATTCCAAAGTTATATCCATATTGTTTCTCAAGACATTCCATGCAACTCTTTTTATTTATGCCATGATATACTCATATATATATAATTTCCAAATTTGAATCAAAAGACTAGAAAATTTCAATTTAAATAAAAGAAATAATCATGAATAATTTGAAATATAACTTGGGTCTTTCATTAAATTAAAGAATCGATCCAAAAAATAGGTTCTAAGCTCATCCCATCTAGATCTATCCCAATCTAGTTTATACTAAGACTAAGAAAACCAACAATAACCAATAAAGAACATAAAATAAAAGAAATCATTCTAATAGATATAGAAATCTTGAAGTCTCCACTTGAATCTTAATGAAATTCACGTCTTTTCTCTCTAAAGTTTCTTTCTCTTTGTCAAGATGCCCTAAGTTGTGTCTATAATGATTTTTTTGGTACAATCCCAAAAGCTACTCATTTATTCTCATGAAACACTAACAATTTTGAAGTGTCTTACGTAATGCAGGGTTTGACATGAACCCTGTGTTGGTCCTACATTCCTTAATAGCTTTATATTGCTTTGTATTGCTCAGTTTCTAAAGGGAATGACTGTTCATTAGTTATGAGTAGAGGCATTGAATGTTAATTTCTTGTTATGGTTTTGAAAGGTATTCCTCTTTTCTTATGACCATCTATTCTTGGAAAATATGAAAAATGAGTAATTGTTTAGTTTTTGACTTTGATTTTATCATTTTGCTTAAGGACGGTCTAAAGCTAAGTATAGGGAAAATTGATATGTGCTTAATTGATTGTACATTTATTTCATAACACTTAGTGATCAATGCTATGAAATGTTTAAGAAACTCATTTAGGTTCATATTTGATTTTAGGTAGAACTTGGAAGAATTAGAACTAAAGTGAGTTAAAAGCATATTCTTTGAGCCATCCTCTTAATGTTCAAATTCAATTGTCATTTTGGAACAAGAAGGAGACATATCGGGGGTGAAGATGGGAAAAGAAAATGCAAGAAAGTGAAGCTTTGAAGATTGTCTGGAAGATATATCGTCATTTAAGTTCACAAATTGGGCACATTTTATGACCATGGTCATTTAAGTTCATCAATTGGGCACATTGTATGACATATACGATTGGATACACAACTGCGTGACTACCAGATCCCTAATTTTTAATATAAAATGACATTTGAATGGCAAAACATAACATGGATCAGTTTTAGGAGAAAATGAGGGGAAAAGCATTTATTCTTTGGAGACCCATAGAGGGCTAGGCTTCCCTATTCCGATTCCAGGGTGAAATCGAAGCCGAAGACACGTTTTGGGCATCTCTCTATTGTGTATTGTGTCCTTTCTCTTTTAGGATTGTTTATATTATCCTTTGTTTATTAAATTGAGTGTTATGTAAGAATGATCTTAATGCTCTATTATATTGTTTTTATCTAAACCCATTGCTAGAATCTTAAATACAATATGTAATAGCTATGTTTGGATTCATTTGTGGCAACTAATGATTTTGAATCAATAGGGATAACATAACCTAGGTTAAATGAACTAAACTTGTGTGGTTGTTGCCTAGATTAGTTTGTTTTCCTAGTTCATAATGCGATTGTCCTATTAAATCTAGAAAGCTTATTCTAGGTTCTTCGGTAACTAGGTTTGGTTAAAGAGCTTGTTTTAATTGAATACGACCTAAGGGAAAACTGGAGTTAATACAGCTTATTGTTAACGTACGATTAATAGTTTATTAGGAGATGTATGAAAATAACAAGAACGATGAAGTATGCTTATTCGTGTGTAGGATGAGATTGAACTGAGGACCGAACTTCAAATCTATTCATCACTTTTATCACTTTTTGATTGTTTTCTTTAATTTACTTTTGTTAGTTTAATTTCACGTTGTTTTTTATTTGAATCAAACCTAAACACCAATTTCTTTCATTGCAAAAGCTTTATACGCACTCTTTGTGAGATCGACTTATACTTATCACAAACTATAGTTTTAAGTTTAGTTATTTTATTTGTTGTTACGATGCGCTACTAGAAGCTTTAAAGTGTTTGAAGCAAGACAGTTCGGTGTAGGAGTACAATAAAAAAATTACATATTTGATGTTGGATATGCAGAACATGTTTGAAGAAGATGCGTTGTTTAATTTTATAAGCAACTTGTAAGGTTGGACATATATAGAGCTTTAGAACGTGAAAGACCTCCTAAGCATGAAAGTGTTTATGGTTGTCTCGCTGGATCTCCAAATGCCACCACTTTGAACTAGCAACAAGGGCAAGAAGAATGGTGAGAAACATAAAGGCTTAGAGAAAGGTAAGGAGAAAGTATGTTAATCTTCTTAACACAATTCCAAGAAACAAACAAAACGAGAAATTTCTTGTTTCATTTGTGAAATGACACATTTTACTCGTGAATGCCTAAGAAAAAAGATGTGTGAGGAGAAAATAAATTTCATGGTCACAGAGGATTAAGAAGAAGGAGAGGATGACTTAATGGAAGAAATCTACCATAATAATTATACTTTGTTAGGCACAATGGGTCTTATGAAGGAGCTTCAAACAAAAACAGGGACAAACTTGACGAAGAAGAAAAATGAAATGTTGGAAATATGCTAATGACTAAGGAGTCTTTGAGGGAATTACATTTGGAGAAGTACCTATGGATTATTTCAACGAGAGCATTAAGTTCTTCTAGTGGGGGTGGCTTGTTAGACCCCTTAATCTAAATTGTGGAATCGTGCAAGTGTTGGCAAGCCTTGGTGCATATTGGCAGAAATATTTGACGCCACGCAAGATTCAAATGTAAGACTAAAACATAGCTTAAGATGGACCTTGGGTTGAAGATTAGCTGGATTACATATATGAAGGAGACATATGAGAGCCCTAAGGACTTAATATGTGCTCTAATAGATGGACTATGACTAATGAACTTGACATAAGTAAACATTAGATTAGACTAGTATGTTATCAAAGGTTTTAGGCTTAAATGACTCATCATAAATGAATAGAGGTTAAAGAGAAATCTTCGATGATATGGCGGATACGATTACAGTAGATATATATTAACTCTAAAAGATAAAGATCATGTGGGCAGATTGAAGATAGTGAAGTTCTTTATGGATACGGATGTGTCTTTCCTAATTAAATGTAATCACTTATCTTGTTAGTTATAATGTTACTAAATCCTACAAGACAAAGTTCTATTGAGATGAGGGTGTTACCTATTGGTTGAGGTGTTGTAATCTGATAAGAATAGAGATGATCTAATTTGTTCAATTTAATTAGGATTTTGAATTGTAAAGCTAGAGATACTTATAAATACCTTATTTGAATCTTACTCCCGAAAATAGAGATAATGGGGAAGGGAACACATTGAGAGAGAACATTCCTTTGGATACTTTTGGGGAAATAATAGAGGCTGCTTTTAATTATAGCTCTTGTAAGGAACACATTGAGAGAGAACATTCCTTTGGATACTTTTAGGAAGTAATAGAGGTTGCTTTTAATTATAGCTCTTGTATGTTTATTGTTGCCTTTGATTATTCACTATTTTTGTGATATTTTTATTTGCATGTGAAAGTTAAACACTACAAGAGTTATGAGATATTCGACAATAAATTAGTTGGTTGACGATCATGTAAAAAGAATGAGTCTTACTTAAACAAATCTAAGTGAGATTGTTTTGCAAGGAAGTAACTGTGACTTTTGTATAAGTTCGATGTCTAAGAAAACCTTTGTAATTGCCTACCTGAAGTGCCAATTCATGTTTTGGTATTTTTCATTCTGTGCTTTAGGAAATTATGCCTATTGGTAGCTACTACGACTAAGTGATTAATTTAAACGATAGCATCTCAGGTTTATGGGCTGGCGGTTTTAAGGAGTAGTGTCTGTTTATCTGTATAATGTCTGTCTTAACTGACGAGCATAGTTGCTTCATATGAAGATACCGAAGCATTGGAGTATTATCTCCTGGTCTGCTTGAAAGGACCGACCATAACATGGTGATGACATTTTTGAAGGTGGAGTTGTGAACATGAAATGATATCATTTCTTAAGTTACTCGATATGGTAAACGATTCTTATGTATGGCTATTTGTTAAGAGGCTCGCGTTAGTTATAGTAAAACGTATTTGGCTTTTGATGTTTGCAAGAGTGGTTACTGATTAGTTTTGTAGCTTCTATCTAAATAGTAAGTCTATAATCACATCCATGGCTGCCGTATTCCCTTCCTTTTTCTCGCCATAATCCGGGTTTGCTCATCACATGCATGCTATTATCCACTCACCTAGTCTCTTTGGTGTTTATTTTTGGCTAAATGAGACATGTAATTGATAAATCTGGACCTTTTGTTACCATGTGTGGAAAGGTTTTGATGGAAGACTTAAACTGCCTGTAATGTGGGAGAGGAGAAAGACTAAAAACCCGGAAACTGCTCTTGACTTTAGAATACACCTTTCAATATTATATGCACTAGCCATCTCGTTGAAGGTCATTTACATATTCAGGGCGTCCTTATCTCAGGAATTAATTTGTAGAACTCTCTTAGGCCATGTTTCCTTTTGTTAAAAAAAAAAACTATTCTCTTATACATTCTTCAAATTTCTCCCAGTGACAAATGTGCTGATTTCATTTGTAGGTGTATTTCACAATTTATGAGCAGCTTGAAGGCCCGCTCCTTTCACATGGTTGGTTTTTGCAGTTTCTGTCGTTTGTAAAAATACTCAGCAGCTTTGTGTTCACTTGGATAATTTGTAACATTAAGTTTGTTTCTGACCTATAGACGTTTCAGATTTTGTTTGATATCTCTTTCTGAAAGGTTCTCAACGTCTGTGCCGTTATGTGACAGGGAATGACAGTAACCAACTCTCAATCAGGGCAAACATGGTAGCTGCTGCAGGTGCTGGAATGGCCACAAAGACAGTAACAAACAGATTGTGGGCTGTGAAAACGAGACTCCAGGGAAGTCCTTGTTGTCCAAATATTTCTAAGAAATATATGAAAACATATGGTTCTGTCGGTACAATGCTTTTTGCCTGCCTGATCAGATATATAGGCCTTAAGTCTTGCTATAACATTTTGTGTGGCATATTGAACAAATAGTTTAATTAGAGGCGACTTGCATTTTTGATAACACTTGCATTGGATAGTTATGTCTGAATCATCAATTCAGGCCATGTAGTCAGTGGGCATCAAAAGAATAACTTCACTTTCCTAAACTTTTTGAACATTTTTCTTTTGCATAGAATTGTCTATTTCTTTCTCGTTGCAAGTTTATAGGTTTATGGAGATTTAAATGCCAAATTTTTCTTCATTTTTGGGAAAGATCTATAATACAATAATTTTCCAAGTTTTTTAAACAGACACACTGGTGTATTGGAAAATCAAATCATGTTGGGGAATTTTTGAACAAGCTTTGGTGCTTCATATGATGTCTTCGATATATGGATTCATAAGTCTGAATATACTTTAAAATATCATTTAAACAAGTCCAACATCTCTGCTTACCATCTGCTAAAAGTCTTAATTATTCATGTTGGTTATGTTACTGGCGTTAATTAATTTTCTACTTCCTTTTGGAAGCAAGGATGAAGAATGCATACACAAGCTATGTAGGTAAGCTTAGAAGAGTTCAAACATAGATTTCAGATTGCAATGACTAATGTTAGTATGCATGGGTAGTTCCAATCTGCACTATTACAATTTCTTACGACAAATTAAAACTCACATAATTTGGTGTTGTAAAAATTTTTAGAAAATATGAAATTAAATTAAGCCATGAAAGGCAAAACATCTTAGTTGTTACAAAATCATACACAAGCCCATCATCATTCGATGGGGATATCCAAACTAGAAAAAGAAAAACACCGCAAGAGATGCAACACGTAGTTCCACACGGGGTAGCTATTATCACCACCAACTAATGATATTAGAGGTTAATTGGATTTTGTCACCAAACAGGTTTATGTGTAGTTTGACTGAATTGAACAAGTCTCTAGAAAAGGTATCCATTCATCATTTAATGTTATTAAAATTTCTTATATTTCTTTCATCCCAAATGGCTTGAACTAGATAAGACAAATCAATACAGAAACACGATCTACTAGCTTTCTTATTGTGTGACATATTAGAATACCATAAAATAACCTGTAGCCATTCAGTAGGAGAATCCACAAGAGAACATCTCTGTAAGATCATCTTCTAGGAGCATTAGTAAACTGGCATTTGAAAAACACATATGATATGCCCTCCTAACACACACTAGTTTGGGATAGGTAAAAACTTATTTAGCTTGTTAATGGTGGGCAATTTGATTTTGTCAACTCTCCATAATGTTATTGAAGCTCTAGGTAGCATAAATTTGCACCACACCATCTCATACACTATTGAGATGCCCTTGAAAGAATCTCTTTGCAATTCAGATTGGTGAGTTACCTTTGGTGGATGGTAACCAACAGTTGGTGTCTTCTTTGCCTCCATACATAACAATGTTATTGATCTCATTAGACAGGATAGGATTAGAAATTTTGAGAAGAATATCAGCCTTGTGCTCAAGAGCCATTGCCACATTTTGGTTTTAATGAATGATGTATCTCATAGGATTGAGCGCTTTAATATTTTCCAAAGTTCCAGCAGAAAGTCACTTATCATACCAGAAGAAGGTACTGACTCCATTACCATAAATATCTGTGACCTTATCCTGCTCCTTATTTTGAAAATGTTTTTCATATTAGTAAAAGCACTCTCTGACAATTTAACTTCCACAAGCTCCTCTCATTGATGTAGTATTCATTCACCTGTTGGAGCTACAGACCTCATCTCATTTGATAGGAGCTTTATACTCTTCTGCTTTATTTCTGTACTACAAGAACTTCTTGAAAGTTCTATCGACTATTTTGATCATAGCTTGAGGAAAAAGCCATACGAGTTGCCCAATGCACATTGGTGGAATTGAGTACTTTTGATATCAACTGAGCTTTTCCAGCTAAAAGAAAAATTGTTCTTAGTCATGTAGAAGAAGTTTAATGACCACATTGATAATTTCCATACGCAAGCTCTACAACTTATAAACCCTTGCAAACTCTACAAACTAGTTCCTTGATTAAAACTGGTCTATTTAAACATTTGTGAGAAGAAATGATCAAATGTGGAGATCAAGAAGTCATTAATTTGCCTCTCATTGATAGGCAATTAGTTATCAAATTACAGCGTGATATAAATTAATACACACCGGACTAATAGTCATTGGAGTCAAAGGCTTGACAAGGAAAGGATTAGGAGGAAAGGCACTAATCACAATTATGGATGAATGATTACCAGATATTAAACAATGTTTGTGAGGATCAATAGAAGTTGATGTTTCCAAAAGCAAAGGATTGTTTTATATCTCTCCTGATCCCATCCTTTCCCTATCTAACTTTCAACAGTTCATTCGTATTAGAATTCAAACAATTGGGTATGGAAACTTCATTGGACAAGCCAATCTCCTCCTTTGCCTAGGATTTCTAGGAAAAGAGATGAATTCTTCTTCTCATAACTTTGTCCTGAATATCTCAAAAGGCATCGCAACAATTTCTTCCAAATCCATAAAGTTCATCTCTCCTCTAGAAATATCAAATGAGCTTTACGCAGGAATACAACGGAATCTTGAAAAGTTTATGGAATCCTCAGAATCCGTAATCACTCCTGAAACAGGAACTTTGTGTACGAATTCTTTATGACAAACTTCTTCGCGATTTTCAAAATATGTTCCAGCAACAGCCAGAGGAACATCAATCAATGGCACTGATGAAGAAGAACCAGAAATGAGATGTCTTGAAATGGATTGAGTATACTTTGAAGAAAGTTATGAAATTCGTGTCATCTATAAATTTGAAGGATTATCTTTAAAGGATGAAGAGTTATTAGAGTTAGAACAAGAAATGTTTGATAGAGGAGATATCAAAATGGAAGAAAATAAATATGATGTTGAAAGATGGATAAATTGTTACACAGTTCAATAAAGAGACGAGTTCAAAACGTACAAAGAAGTAAAAGAAGCATGTGAAATCCAGTTTGTAATGTCATTTGCAACAACAGTTGACAAAGACTATATGCAACAATGAACAACCTAGTACATCTTCTACAGTTACGGGCCCAATCAGTTACAATACAGGCAATCTTCCAAGGACACCATATGTACATTACAATGAGCAGGGACATGAAGTTAAAATTGGAGGTAAACGGATGCCTCGGTAACCCAAATTTAGATAGGGTGTTAATGAATTTAATATTTAAAAAATTAGACTAGACTTTAAATATGTCAAAAAAAAGGGTTTTAAAGCTTAAGGGTTCAACCGATATTAAACCACTATAAAATTAGTATATAATAAATATGAAGCAAAAATTAAAAGTGATTAAAAATAAAATATTTTATTGAAATAAAAATATAATAATGTCTACTTTTATATAATGAAGTCATATTAAATCAAATCTAATATTTTAAACTAAATTTGAGCCTAATACAAAACTTTAAAAATAATAAAAATCAAAATTGTATTTCTAAATGAGGTTGTGTTTCAAAAGTTTCAAATTCTCCAACGCTATCTAAAGACTTATAAACTACACTTTTATTCAAAGTATTTGCATCAACTTTTCTACTGCACTCAAATAATTTTTATTTTTAGAACAATCCTTTTTTTTAAATTTCATTTAAAACAGAATGTTAAAATACATATGACATAAATATTATATATAAAATAATCAAATGCTACTTATATAATGATCTACTTTAATTTTTAAATTTATATCGAACTAATTAAATTTGACACAAATTAATAATTTATTAAAATTATTTTAAATTATTAATTAATTAAATTGACTTAATTGAAGTCAAATTTATGAATTAAATTAAATTATAATTTTAGTTATATTTTATTAGTCTGCTAATGTTTATATGGTGCGTAATTGAAGTTTTTGTCATTATTTTGTAATTAAAATTTTATCGAAAGTTTCTTTTAATTGAAAATAGAAAAATTAAATTAAGAGAACACAAGTAAATGTAAAAAGGAAAGGAAAAAAAAGAAAGAGATAAAAAGAGGAAAACTATTACGCATGGATGTAACGTGAGGCTAGATCTCTCTTTATTTCCCTCCTCACATGTCCCATTAACTTTTTCTTGGAGAAGATTCAAAGTTTCAATTTTTATCAAAAACATTTGCAGCCTAATTTCACCACATCTCTGATAGTCATTCAAACCTCCTTTCTTTTTTCTCTCCCGTAGCCAAGCACCAACCTCCACTTCAACCATGAACTCATCATCCCCACCAAGAAATCTCCTGTTTCCACCATCTATACCTCTCATTTCATTGAAGATAATGTGGATTTTAGATTCTTCTTTCTTTTTGTTAGGAGATTTAGTTAACATCAATCATCATTTTATAGAGATGGAGTGTTGTTGAAGATGGTGGTGAAAGCTAAGTTGTTGTGGATTGTTGTTCTTACTCAATTCTCCCTCTTCTACGGTCTATTAGAATGAAGACTGCATTTGGTGCTCCAAGAAATCTCTCTACTTGTTTCGAGCTTTTGTTCTAGTTTTTGGTGCCAAATTTAGCTATCTATTTGCTCAATCTTGGTTCTAGATCAAATTTCACTACAATCTGTTGATTTCTCAAGTGCTAATCACATAAAGCTCTCATATTTTTATACTGATTTAGTGTTTGGGCATCGAAGGAGACAAAGACAAAGATGCATTCAGTTAATTGTTCAGAGGAAATTGGATAGTTTATTATTTGACTGGCTAGTTTTCATTCCTAATGGTTAAAAGTAAAAACCAAATAAAAAACCATAGGAAGCCGACCGGTTTATTATTTAACTTAACTTGAATTAAATTTAAAATTGCTTTAGCAATTAACAATAAATTTTGAGTGTTTCCCATCATTTTTTTGTGTAGTTGTTTGAGGAGACTTTGAATGATCTTCATTTTTGTGACATTATTAATATTTTTGCGATTAATAATATTTTGAAATAAAGAATGTTGAATATCTTGACCTGATTTTAAATTTAGCTGAGTTTTTAAATTTTGTTTTTGTCATATCAGGAGAAATTTATAGGAAAAGATATTCTTTCATTTAAACAAGAAGTATCAAATAATGACCAAATTAAAGCTTTGTGGCATTTAAATAATATGCGTGTTATGTCACAAAAATGAAGATCATTCAAAGTCTCCTCAAACAACCACACACAAAAATGATGGGAAACACTCAAAATTTATTGTTAATTGCTCAATAAATTTTGAGTGCTTCCCATCATTTTTTTTGTAGTTGTTTGAGGAGACTTTGAATGATCTTCATTTTAGTGACATAAATAATTTGTTTAGTGCCACGTACCTCAGCTCTAATGCCATTCCAGATGATTTCATCAAAACTTTCCAAGCTAGTTAGTAAATTGTAAATCTGTGGGTGCCTTACTGCTTACAGACTCAGTCTGAGTAATAATTAGAGAGTGATCCAATAGGCTTGATGTACGAAACACGGAAAAGCATTTTGGAAAGTCTTGTAACCATTCCAAGTTGGTTAGGCTACAATATAGCTTTTTCTTGATAAATTTTGCACCCTCCTGTTTGTTGATTCGAGTGAAGAAGTTGCCACCTTGAGGAATATTAGAAATGTAGATGTCAATGAGACATTTTCTTAGCTCAGAATAAGGTTGTCTGGAATAATTCATTCCTTCTATGTATTAAAAAATGACGATGGTGTTAAAATCACCAGTTAGTAGCCAAGGCCTCTAGATGTTACTTGCTAGCCTTATGAGTTTTTCCCAAAGTTTAGACCTTTGATAGGCATTATTGTGAGCATAAATAAATGAAACCACATGGGATTTCTTATAGATTTTACACATAACTTCAGCATGAATCACTTGATCTGAGCTACTAGTAGTACATGCTTCCACTAATTGACCATTGTAGTAAACTAAGATTCTTCCATTCGGATGATGAGAGTGGATAAGGACCTCCTTCCAATAAGATTAAAGCAACCACAAAGGATTTTATTTAACTTGATTATAGATTAGGTGTTTTAATTATGCTCCAAAATGAAGTATTAAGCAATTTTTTTTGGAAAGAGCTTTGACTCCTCTGGTATTCAATGTTATAATATTCATGATTTAGTATCAGAGGCATGAGGTTTTTTTCCTACTAGACCTTTTTTTTCATTATAGCTTTAAAGCCTTTATCATTCACACCAGCGATAGAAGTTTTCTAATTCTCTTTTGTGCTTTCTCAACTGTTTTTTTATCAGTTTCATTGATCACAAATGTAGAACAATTATTATCTATCTTACTTACATCAGTTACACATTGTTTTTCCATACGTAAAGTGTGATCATTTCTATTTTGACTCTCATCAATTGAATCAGAAGGATCAACATGAGTTTCAACATTTTTAGTATTTGTGTTATTATTATTATTATTATTATTATTATTAT
>JANIIA010000003.1:26567048-26588019 GCA_027478495.1 Erythroxylum alaternifolium | reverse complement strand
TTATTATTTTGTTCATTAAGCTCCATCCGCTCTTGAAATAAACCTATTTTGAAGCTCTTACTAATAGGATGCCATTCCATTTTAGAGTTTAATTGCTTTGATTTCTAATCATATGTAAATTTCAATGTATCCTCCATAGTATCAAACTATTCATTGAGTTTGAAAATAGGAATTGTATTAGGTAAATAAGTTATAGAGCGTACTAGGACATAATATCTCTACAGTGGCCTGATTTTTGCAAATAGGTTTGCCAATTTAACTTGCAAGATAGCTTAAACCACTTACAGTCCAATACTCTAAAGGCACTTTATGAATGCATATCCATATTGGAATATTCTTTTATTTTATTTTTCTATGTTCATCCCTAATCTCCATGCTGGAAGTGGTAATGACTTGTTTTGTACATCTGAAGGTCCATCTTAAAAGATCTCTATCACAACATCTTTGCAGGAGAATTTAAAGAAAAACATGTCATCACTATTCACCAATATGTCCTGCAAACCATGATGCCTCCAATTCGCTTGTTTCGACTACTTTATCACTGGAAAACCCACCCTTTTGTCCAGGAAATATCTTATCAAGATTGAACTTCATCTTTTAGCACCATTCTTCAAGACTTTTAGGGGAGGCGATACCGTAAAGTGTTCTTCACATCTTCTTGGGAGTATAATTCAGTTTAGCTTCAAGTCTCTGGTCTCCTGTAACTTGAACCCATGTTTTTCCTAATGCTAGTAGGTTGTTTAGCTTTAGGATGTAATGCTTAAGGTAACTTTTGGGTATAATCTATAGAGATCCCTGATGAAGAAGCCATCTGAGCAGGTTGAGCTTTTGTTAAAGATAGGAAGTCAAGTTAAGAGTTTGTGTTTTTGTCCAACAATAGTCACAAGGGAAGATAGAAGAGAAGTTTGGAAGATTAGAGACTTGACCATGCCAAAGGGTTCAAAGGTGCATAAGCTTCATGCAAAAGTAGGTTGGAGCTTCACATTGTAGGAATAAGACACAAGAGTAACCTCGACTGCAGTGAAGCTTTGAAGGTTATAGAGGGTATGTTTTTATTTGGAATAATGGCATACGACCTTCTTGGTTGGGATAAGTCATATTACAATTTAGTTTCTAGTATATGAAAAGATAAAAAGTCTTATGTACCCAAAAGGGTAATATTTGTTATAATCAATATCTAGTACTTCAATAGTTGAAAACCAAGATTTTGATATATAATTGTGCTAATTTTCTAAGAAAATACAATTATAGGCAAGCTAAATCCTAGGAATTTGGTTATTATGTGAGGTATGGTGTGGATGGCTGTTCTCTTTTAACAAACAAAACATAGATTATATGGCTCAATTTATATTATGAAACTCTATTATGTTAAGTTTGAATACTAGGTTGGTCGAACAAGGCTTTAAGAGTAAGGGAAAAATAAAAATAGTTTCAAATATAAAGGACTTGTTGATCGTAATAAGACATTACAATAAAGTAGACAATTGGTTACGAAAAGAAATGTAGCCAGTTATTTCAAAAAACTGTCACCTATAGTTATTTGTGACATTTTTGTTTCGTCGCATAAAGAGTCATTAATTCCTCGTAGCTGAAAATTATATGCTATGTTTCTAGAAATGGTAGGCAAAAAGTATTAGCTATAAAAAAATTTTATAGCTAAAGCATTACAAAAACGTAGATAAAAATTGATCCTTTCTCCCGACTTACTTTTCTTTAGCATGTGGCAGGGAGAATTTGTGCCAAATGATTGACAAAAAAATAAAACACAGCCAATAGTTTTTGGCTATGTTTTTCTCTTTGTAGCTATATAGTATTAGCTACGTTTTTTTTATCATAGTCAAATTTATTTGCTATAGGTTTTTATAACATAGCCAAATCTTATTTGACGCATTTTTAATGATGTTGTAACATGTTATTTGTTATGTTTTTAATCCATGATAATGAACAATATGTTTAGTATATAATATAATGGCATATTTTTTATTATGAATTATTTGCTTGTTATTATAAAATTAAATCATACAAAAATATTATTAATTCAAAATGTTGAGCATTGAATATATAAATTAAAATTATATAAATATCATTAAATTATACCAACAAAAAAAACATAACATTAAAGGATGATCACTTGTTCCTATACAAGATATTAATGGCAACTTGGACAATTATTATATACAAAATAATAAATAAAGAGATCACTTGACAAATTAGAATATGTCTGACTTACTGAAACAATGCTCAGATTACAAAAATATTAGAGCATAAACCAAAAGACTACCTAGTATTGTCTATGTCCACGAACTTGTAATCATCCAAAAAGGGTAGTTAAAATAAACTAAAAATTTTGTGAGTATTGATACAGTAAGTATTTGTTTTTAATTAAAGAAAACGTCACATAACTTTACCATTCATAATATAATCATTCGTCAGTTGCATCTTCATCCATTCTGTACTTCAAGAAAAAAAGCATTAAAATTAAATTATAGTACATAAAGGAAGTGATAAAAAAAGAGATAGAATTAATACTCTTCACTTTCATCTTTATTTCTATCACAATCTAAGCTAAGTTATCTTTTAAATAACATATCATGTTTTGCTAATTTTCCTGAGTTTCTTATCCCCTTATTACTTTAGCTGTAATGATCCTTAAGCTTATTTTCCTCTTGAAGGTGTTTAATTATTGCTTCATACGTAGAGGTTGAAACATTTGGCTTAGAGTCATAGCCAAGGCCTTTCACATAGCCGAAGCGAGTACCAAGTATTATATCACAAATCTCTTTTAAACTGAGCTCATTCCCTTCAGACATAGACTTCTTTAATAACTCTTGAATCTTATTCTAAAATTAAAAAAAGAAAACCAATATTTAGTCCATATATTACTACTTACCAGATTTAAGTATTTTTCTACTTACGAGATTCAACCATATTCAATTATTTTCTGAGCATTTCTTTTAGGCTCAAAATGACCACCACAAGCATACGAGTGGCAAAATTTTAAAATAGATCCACATTTATGCTCAGGCACACATCTCCTAATTACTTGGTTAAAGCAGTTCTTCTATAATTGAGGATCATCTTAAATATAATATTTTGAATCGCTTTTTATTTTGTTTAATCTAGTTTTACTCAAATCATTAGGTATCTCATGATTCACTAGATAATTTACAATATCAACATACCATAGAACCTTATCTTGAAGTGTTAGTAATTGCTCATTAGGAAATAATTCTTGCAATGGTATTAAATCCTCTTCCTTCACAACTCGACTCAAGTGGTCCGCAACTGAGTTCTCTATACCTTTCTTATCTTTGATCTCTAAATCAAACTCTTAGAGCAAGAGAATCCATCTAATAAGCGTTGGCTTTACTTTCTTCTTCGGTAAAAGATACTTTAATACTACATGATCAAAATATGTAATGACTCTAAAACTAAGCAAATAAGGTCTAAATTTATCTAAAGTAATCAAAATAGCTAAAAGTTCCTTCTCTGTGGTGGAGTAGTTGCATTGTGCTGGACTGAGAGTTTTTAAAGCGTAGTAAATGGCATAAGTCATCTTGCCACATTTTTGACCAAGGATAACACCCATTGTAAAATTGTTAGCATCACACATAATCTCAAAGGGTTGAGTCCAATTAGGTGGTTGAATGATTAGTGCCAAAGTCAATAGTGCCTTTAATTTTTCAAAAGCTTCCTTGCATCCCTCATCAAATTCAAATGGCACATCCTTTTGTAACAAATGATAAAGATTTGTTGAAATCTTACTGAAGTCTTTAATAAACCTACGATAAAAACTTACATGGCCAAAAAAGAACGAACCTCCTTAACATTTGTGGGATAGGGTAAGTTCCACACAATTTCTATCTTAGCTTTATCAACCTCAATCCCTTTAGATGAAATTACATGTCCCAAAACTATTCCTTGCTCAACCATAAAATGACATTTTTTAGAATTTAGAAGAAGATTAGTTTCGATACACTGTTAAAGTACACAATTCATAATATCTAAGCATGCAACAAATGAATCCTTATGGACAGTAAAATCATCCATAAAAACCTCAATAATGTGCTTAACATATTTAGACAAAATAATTACCATGCATCTTTGAAAGGTGATGGGGGCATTGCAAAGTCCAAAAGGCATTCTTTCAGAGGCAAATGTACCAAATGGGCATATAAAGGTTGTTTTCTCTTGATCTCTAGGAGCTATCACAATTTCATTATAACATAAATATCCATACAGAAAACAATAGTGAGATTGTCTTGCAAGTCATTCAAGCATTTGATCGATGAATGAGAGTGGAAAGTGATCCTTGCTTGTAGCAAAATTTAACTTCCTGTAATCAATGCATACTCGTCATTCATTTGATTATGGTAGGGACAAACTCATTATTCTCATTTTTCACCACTACAATCCCAATCTTCTTCCGTACCACTTGGATTGGACTTACCCATTTACTATCCGAAATTGGATAGATTTTACCAACATTAAGCAACTTCAAGATCTCCGTCTTCACCACCTCCATCATCGAAGGATTCAATCTCTTTTGTGATTCTCTTGATGGTTTGGATCATTTTTCTAAGAGAATTCGGTGCATGCATGTCGAAAGACTAATGCCCTTAATGTTAGCTATGGTCCACCTTATAGTTGTGATGTGGTCCTTAAGCACTCGAATGAGCTTTTCCACTTGAAGCTTGATTAGATTTTTTGCTATAATTATCGGGAGTGTTTCTTATTCTCCTAAAAATACATACTTCAAGTTCTCCGGTAATTTCTTCAGTTCAATTGTAACTGCCTGCACAACCTAAGGTAGAGATTTTGTATAAGATATTGGCAATTCAATCTTTGAAGGTACATAAATTTTTGGCATTGGTCGCAGTGATTGAAATGCTAGCACGATTTCTGCTATCTCATCTGTAATAAATAAGTTAGAATTTTGCAAAGCATTTTCCTCTAAACTCATACAAGGAATAATTCTAACTCATCATCACTTCCATATCAAAAATCTTTTAAGACAAGTAATCAATGAAATTAATAGATAAAACAGAATGAACATCATTAAGGTACCTCATTGCTTCAAAACTATTAAATCGAACTTTTTCACCATCAAATCCATAGTTAAAATTCCTGCATCCATGTCAATCTTTGTCTTTGACGTCTTTAAGAATGATTGACCCAAAAGAATTGGTGTTGAATTAGGCGAAGGTTCTCCCTCCACGTTCAATACATAAAAATCAGTTAGGAAAACTAATTTATTAACCTACACTAAGGCATCCTCTACAATTCCTTCAGCATAAGCATTAGATCTATCTGCTAGTTGAATTATGACACGTGTTTCTTTTAAAGACCCCAAGTTCAACGAAGTGTAAATAGAATATGGCATGATATTAATTGAAGCTCATAAATCTAACATTGCCTTTTCAAATATGGTGCCACCTATTTTGTAAGGAATTGTAAATATACTTGGATCCTTACATTTTGGAGGAAGTTTCCTTTATATGACTGCAATCACATTCTCCCCCAAACTCATTTTCTCGTCTCCTCTCAATTTCTTTTTGGAAGTGCATAATTCCTTGAGAAATTTGTCATATCTTGGAACTTGTTCTATGGCATCAATTAGAGGTATGTTCACTTTTACCTTTTTGAACATTTCTAAAATCTCCTTATCTTGCTCCTCTTTCTTTGATTTAGCAAACTTGTTAGGAAAAGGAGGTAAAGTATTAGTAAAACTTTTAATCATAAGAGATTGAGAGTTTACCTTAGTTTTCATTTAAGCTTCGTTTGGAGACACTTCGAGTTTCTTTTCAAATTTCTCATCATCACCCATAAGAGGAATCTTATGTGGTACCTCTATTTCTTTATCACTTCTTAAGCTAATAGTATTTGCATTCTCTCTTAGGTTCACAATTGTCTAAGAAGGAAGTTTACCTGAACTCTTATTTTCCAATTGGCTAACAACAATAGCTATATGACATATTTGATTTTCTAGATTTTGAATACTAGGTTTTATTTGCTGTTGAAGTCGTAGGGTAGTATTTTGAAACTGAATTGTATTATGAGCACTAGTTTTCATCATGTCTTCCCATGAAAGTCTAGAACTTGATAATTGAGCTTACCATTGAAATGGTTATTGGTAGGAGATTTCTTGTTGTCCATAACTATTAAATAGAAGATTCTTCCATCCCAA
Organism: Erythroxylum alaternifolium; assembly: GCA_027478495.1. Taxonomy (NCBI): domain Eukaryota; kingdom Viridiplantae; phylum Streptophyta; class Magnoliopsida; order Malpighiales; family Erythroxylaceae; genus Erythroxylum; species Erythroxylum alaternifolium. The sequence continues at coordinate 26,581,832 of JANIIA010000003.1, read as the reverse complement.
ATTGTGTGCATAGGAGTAGTTAGGATCATATTTCTTTTGTGGTTGATTTGGAAAACTTTCAAAAGTGTTCACTTGTTTCGTGAGTGTTTCTTGCAAGTTTGGGCATATATTAGTTAGATGTCCTACCATTGTGCAAATTCTGCATGCTTTTACTTGTTGAGTACCATTTGCAACCATTGGTCTCATTAAAGATGTCAACCTAGCTATTTGTTGCTCCATTATGGTAGTACTAGCTTTATGGACTTTTAATGATTTGGGTTTCTCTCGTATGTTGAATTGTTGAGAGTTAGCAGCCATGTTGAAAATTAGATTTCTAACTTCAATAGGCATCTTATATACCAATGCATCTTCGCTTGTTGTATCTATCATACTTCTTTCTTGTGGTAGAAATTTCTCATAGAAATAATAGATCAGGAGTTGTTCACTAATTTGATCGAGAGGGCGACTACCAAAAACTTGTTGTATGATTTGCAAGCTTACAATTTATAGCCCTCAAATACCGCAAATGCATAGGTCGTGATTTGTAGTAAATAAAGGGTTGATCCGACGAGAAGGGTGAACTAATTTAATCCTAGGTTATCTAAGGCTAGAAAATTATTAAAATGAAAATAAAATTGAACAAGAAATTAAATACGAGAATTTGATTAGTGGGAATGTGATTAAGGAATTTAACACAAAAGGAATTAAAATTGAGCAACAAAAAATTCACAATGGAAATCAATCAAGGAAAATTACCAGATTATGGGAGAGGGATTCTTCTTTTCATTAATGCTAACCTAGTTATGTATATGTTAACGGGGTGTCAATTCTAGATTATTAAAGGGGGATCACTCTCTCTCGAGTTATAATCACGCACCTTAATTCATTAACCCTAATGAAATTATGGAATTTGAAATCTCTCAATTAACAAAAAACCACAATTGTAATTATATCTTAAGCCCTATAATAAATAATCGGGTCTCACATGAGATCTCTCTCCATATAATAACCGACTAGACTGATTGTGTAGTCAATTAAATCTCCTAACTCTCATTAACCTGATCTAATCATTTTTATCTGGTTCACCCTCTTGATTTATTATTGAAATATGCAAATATTACAATCAATCACAACACCCAATCACAATAACACAATAATAACCAAATTAAAATTAAATTAAGGTCAAATCCCAAAGGAAGTTAAAACATCTTAATTAAACCTAAATCCATACATATATTTATATTCATCTTAATATTCAAAGGAAAGAACAACAAGTTGAAAGAAATACATAATAGAATGGGGATTCGGACGCCTCAAGAGGGCAACAATTGCGAAGAGCTGCTCCTTTATCCTCTCTCTCTTCTTTCTCTCTCCTTAAGGGTTTTTCAAAAGTGACAAAAATGAAGCTCTTTTAGTTTCATCATAATGCCCTTTATAGGCCTTGCTAATTTGGGCAACCATAGAGTTTTTTTAGGGGTTCGAAAGGTCCAAAAAGTTCCTCAAAAACTTAAGTTCGGAAGTCTGTACGTGTTTCTGTTACGTAGGCCTTTGCCTTATGTCAAGATGGTGGCAAACAGGGCCACAATTATGGCTCTTTGCACCTATTTCTATCACGATCGTAGGCCTCTATTTTGGTTCGGGCCTCCTCCAAAACTCCTCCTTTCTTCGATATTAGCCCTAAAACACTAGCAAACTCATCAAGGCACCTCAAATACACAACATTGAAGTTCAAAAGCATGTTTTAACCTATAAAACACTTAAAACACACATATTTAACAAATTAACACAATTCCAACCTAAACACACACTAAATAATTAAATTAACAACTAAACACACACCAAACTACCCACTAAAACACGATGCAATCTACAACTATCAATTACCACACATCCTTTTGAAACACTCCTAAAACTTATATAATGTCTCTTTATTGTGCTGTCTAATTGCACATATTTCCTTCCGAATATTTGTAGCTCAAGAGGCAGGGAAGTACTTCTCCAAAAAAAACCTTTGCATCTCATTCCAAGTACTGATTGATCTAGAGGGTAAGTAATAGAGTCAATCTTTAATGTTGTCCCCCCATGAGGAAGGGAATGCCCTCAGCTTAATCTGCTCTTCTTGGACTCCACTAGCTTCATGCTAAAACAGATCACGTAGAGCTCTTTGAGGTGTTTATGAGGATCTTCATTTGGCATACCATGAAAAATGGGCAAAAGATGAATTAGAAAATTTTAAGCTCAAAAGCAATATCAAGAGTAAGAAAATCAATACACAAAGGTTGATGATTGAGATCAGGAGTAGCCAACTGCTTAAGAGTGCGATCATTATTTTGTTTTTCCATGTTAGAATCTGTTTCAGAAATAGAATCACTAGATGAATTTGAAAGCAAATCTAAGGCTATTTACATTCCTGGTGAAGAACCAATTCTGTTGTTAGATGGTGACGGATACTGGGAACTTTGTGTAACTTTTCTTCTCGATCTGTGCAGAGTTTTTTCAATTTCTGGATCAAATTTCAGTTCACTAGAGTGAGAAGATTGTGTCATACACCTTAACTAAGCCAAACAAGAAAATAAATTAATCAAAAATAAAATAAAATAAAATAAATTAAATTAAAAAAAGCAATGCCTGTCGTAACACTACAAGAAAATAATTAAACTTAAAACTATAGTTAATGATGAGTTTAGGTCGATCCCATAGAGATTAAATTAAATTACCTTTCTAAACTATATTTATATATATAAAAGGGGGGTTTGGTTTAATGCAATCAAGAAAACAAAGTAAAATTAAACTTATGAAAGAAAATCAAAGCAAGCAATGAAAAATGATAAAATTGACAAATGATTTCAGAATCCGATTCTCGGATCAATCTCAGCCTAAACACAAACAAACATAAGTCATTACATTATTGTTTTTACACATCTCTTAGAACTATTGATTGAAGATTAACAACAAGCTTTGTTAATCTCGGTTTTTCCTTAAATTGCATTTAATCAAAAATAGCTTTTTAATTGAACCTAATTATCGAACAACCTAGCACAAGCTCTATAGATTTAGTTAGACAGTCGCATTACAAATAAGGAAAATAAATCAATCTATGCAACAACCACACAAGTTTGAATTATTTAACTTATGTTACGTTATCTATAATAATTCAATGTCATTAGTTGCCACAAATGAACCCAAAACACAACTATTACGTATCGTAGTTAAGATTTTAGTAATGGGCTTACATAAAATAATCTAATAGAGCATTCAGATCATTTTTACACAATACCTAATTCAACAAGCACAAAATTACGTAGACAATCCTTAAAGAGGGGACAAACAATGATACACAATGATGATATGCTTAAATGCTCTCCTCATTATCAATTTCACTTCCGAATTGGATTGAGGAAGCCTAACCCAATATAGATCCTATGAAGGTAAGTTTTCTACCCTTTCGTGCCTACCATCTGATTCCCCTTTCAATAGCCACCCAAAATGTGTATTTATACCAAAAACAAAGTTTATGGGTATATGCACGTTTGGATGCACAATCGTGCATACCGGAAAAATATGAAATTCTTAAAGATACACAGTTGGATACACAACTATACATTCAGAAGATCATATTTGGACTTACATGGTTGGATACATGACCAAAAAAATGTGAAATTCTTGAAGATACAAGGTTTGATACATGATTATGCATTTAAAAGATCATATTTGGGCTTACATGGTTGGATATCCACGGCCATGTACATATATACATGGTCGTGTATCTTCTAGTTCTTGTTGAAATATTGTTCTTTTTGTAATTTCTTATCCAATCCTCACCCTAATCCATCTCCTTCTTATTCCACAAGGATAATTTAGTTTGGACATCGATAGGTTGGCTCAAGGAGTATGCTCTTAACTCATTTTAGCTTTTCTGCTTTTAAATTGTACCTAAAACCAAATATGCACTAAAATAAATGTTTTAAGCATTTCAAAGCATTAATCATTAAGTGTTAAGAGATGATTGTATAAACAATTAAGAAAAAATCAAATTCCCCCACACTTAGCTCTAAACTGTCCTCGAGTAAAACAAAAAAATCAAAGTCACAACCCAAAACACTTTCATAATTTCCATATTTTCTAAGAATAGATAACCATGAGTGAAGAGAAATAACTTTCTAAATCATAGCAAGAACTCAACATTCAATGCGTCTACTTATGATCAAACAACAATCTAGTTGTAGACTTCTTAACAAATGATTACTTATCCCTCAAAATTTGTAAAACATGTTAAAGGTGCATGATATGTTGTTGCCATAAACTACTATACACTAAAATGTCATCAAAATATAACAAAACAGACTTCCTTAAGTATGGTTTAAAGATAGAATTCACCAAACTTTCAAACGCTGCTAAACACATTGATTAAATCAAAGGGTATAACCAAAATTCATAGTGGCCCTTATGAGTAATAAAAGTTGCCTTATGCATATCCTCTTAAGATATCCTAATTTGATGATATCCATCCCTCAAATACAGTTTAGAAAAGTATCTCATCCTATGTTTTCATCTAATAACTCTTCAATCAAAGGTATGAGAAATTTATCGTTTACAATGCATTTGTTTAGAGCTTTATAATCCACACACATCCTCTAGGAATATAGGAAAGAACAGATACTTTCTCTAATGATGCCTTGTTCCATTATACCCCTTGCCAATTCTTCAATAGCTTCCTTCTGCTCTCCAACATAGCTATAGGGTCTCAAACCACCCACCTCCTTCTCTAAATCTTCATTGTACATTAGCGTATGCAATTGTCTATTTTCACATTTGTGGTTAATAATGTACTTTTCATCATACTAGAGTCATAAACCTTTGGCTTTTCTTTCGTCAAATTCCTTGATGCTAGTTATTTTGGCTCTTCTTACTCCACTATTTACTTAAGATTGTGTTGTTAATTAAGGTTCATCAAATAACCTTTGACCTAATTATTATGATAATGCAAGAATACATAAACCCTACGGTTAATTCCTTACACCCATTTTATAAGTTGTAAAACAATGTTGAAAAAAAATTCTTATGTCTTAGTTGCCTCATACACCTATTGTAATGTTCTTGGATTAAAGAGCTTCAATATATATTCAATTTCTAGTTTTTAATCTTTTTAAAACAAATTCACCAAATGTGGTTATCACATCAATAATTTATATGACAAAAAGTTGAATTTTGCACAATACTCCTTTATATTCCTTATTTGCCTCAGTTTTTTGAGTTCCCCTATTGAGTTGTGAAACACAGCCTCACCATCTTCTACTTCAATGCTATCAAATACTCCCCCAACTTGGAACTTCTACTGCCATCGTGTTCTTCATATTTCTTCATATACATTTGATGATATGAAAGAGCCTCTATAGTTAAATGCATCATTTTAATAGGAACTTTCACTTCTTTTGGAATTCTATCAAGCATAAAAAATTGTTTGCATTTGAAAACTTAACTCTAAAGTCATTCTCCATCGAATTATGGAAATTTCACTATGATAAACCTTGTCAACATCGTGTCTCTAGCAGACACCCATTGGTTACTGTCTCTGTACTCTTCATTCATCCTTTGAACCTTGCGTATAATGTATGTTACTTTGATTTAATTGCATCATCTTCTCCTTCAGATCACAAAATTTTATGCTCATATTTTGCTTCCAGCTCCTGCATTTGAGCCTTCATGCTCTCCTTTAATTGATGAACATCTTGAGATTTTATACCTTCCTCCATATTTTCTTTGTGAAGAATTGAATAATTTGATACAAGTTTGTTAGGTAAAAAATCGAAGCATCTAAGGTTTATGAATTAGGGAAATTAAGAATAAAAAATTAGTTATGAACATAAAGAAAGTGCAAGAAGAAAAGAAAAGAGAGTCAACATTTTGTTACTTATTAAAAGTAGTTACAATCTGTTTCTAATCATTATTATAGCCATTAGTTACAATATATCATATCTTGATAGACATTATTTTCTCACTATGATATACCCTCCTGAACCGACACCATTACACTCCTGTTGTTTATCTTCTTTCACATGTAATAGTCAAACAAGTCTTTCGAAGTGTCACACTTCTTCACCAGCAAATAGTAGCACTAGCTTGAAGTCCTGCACTGACACGATTATACTCCTGTTGTTTATCTTCTCACATGTAATAGTCAAACAAGTCTTTCAAATTGTCGCACTTCTTCACCAGCAGATAGTAGCACTAGCTTGAAGAGCTCCATAGGTGGTTTTGCAATGAGGGAGATGCATAATAGGGCTGTCTTTGATGCCACACCCACACTGTGTTGTGAGAAGCTTAAATTTCTGTAAAGCTTGCCATTGTGAGAGTATAGAGGCAGGTTTATTTGTTTTGATCTCTAACTAAATTTGCATTTTGAAACTTAATGCCTGTAACAAAATACAGAACAGATAATAACATTTCAAAGTATTTAAATTGAACCTCAATGTTTTTAAAACATTCAAAATATTACCTAAACGAATGTAAAATTCAGTGGAGTTAACTTCTCATCACTTAAATATCATGCCGATACTGACATGACATTATTTTGTATATTTTTAAATAAAAAGTAGGTCGCATTGGCACACAACAAGTGGGACTATTATCTGAAATATATAAAAGTGAGATCCACTGCCACGTGACAGTGACACCCACTTTTGTTTAATTTAAATAAAGTTAATTATGTAACAATGAAGTCTACTTTCTATTTAAAAAATATAAAAAATGTCATGTCAATGTTTACATGACATTTAACTGACAGAGAATCAATCCTTTCAAATTTTTTGTCTATTAAAGGTGTGTTCTAAATCTTTTGAAAATGTTAGAGTTTAATTCAAATGCTTCAAAATGTTGGGTTCAAATTATATTCTATTATAAATGTTTAAAATGCACTTTTGATATTTGATCTCTCTACATTTAGAAGAAGTTTTTCTTAAAATCGAGTCATAAGTGCTTTGAATTTGAAAAGGAAAGTAGATGCTTGACACAGAAGGATTTGCATTGGAATGCCCTTTATACTTTTTCTTTTTAACATGATTCTTTCCATAACATGAACATTAAAAGTTGCTGCTTTTTGCATTGGAATGCCCTGTATACTTTTTCTTCTTTATATGATTCTTTCCATATTTAACATGATTCTTTCCATAACATGAACATTAAAAGTTGCTGCTTTTTGCATTGGAATGCCCTGTATACTTTTCCTTCTTTATGTGATTCTTTTCATAACATGAACATTAAAAGTTGGTGCTTTGACTGAAATTTCTGACGTAGATAGAGGGCAAAGGAAAAAGAATATCGGCTCATTTTCTAAAGTAAAATTCTTGAAATCCATGAGCCAATATTTATATTCTTAAGGGAGTTTTCAGTTTTTTGTTTTTGTTTTTTTCAAATAAAAATAAAAATATATTTAGCTGTTAATATTAATGTAGTTATATTTTTATCATTAATAATAATTATATATTAGACAAAACTTAAAGATAAATTATTTTTAATTAAATAAATTTATTTAATATCTTATATAATATTTATTAACAAATTATTAATAAAATTATGTTATTTTAATAAAATAAATAATTTTAAATTTTAAATTTTATTTATAAATTAATATTTATTTGAAATATATTTTAATTATTAAATCAAATTTTATTTTAATATTTATATATTTTAAATTTAATTATATATAATTTAATTATAAAAATTAAATAAAATTATATTATTCATAACTTTATTGATAATTAATTTTAATTTATTAAATATATAAACATAATGTTGAATTAAATTATTCATAAATTTTATTAAAAATTAAATAATTAAATAATATATATTTAAATGATAGTAAATCAGATTATGAAAAAAACAAAAATAGAAAACAAAAAACTACTTTTATGGTTTTCATAATTTTTAAAAACAGGAAGAAACTAAAACAAAAATTAGAAACTAAAAATTCAAACAAACAAGATTTTTTACTCAATTTAAAAACAAAATCAAAAAAAAAACTTTAGTACACCCTCTTATTAATTTTAGCCAAATAAAAACAAGCCACGTGATTAAAGAATTTAAATATACTAAACCAGAGTCAAATGTCAACTCAATTCCAATCATTGTGGTATTATAAGGATTTTTTGTACTAATAACTCATATATTCACTTAATAAACTTGTTTATTTATATGCCCATAATTAGAGTTTGTCTAACTCTAAATTCTAAAGATAAGCTGACAATAAGAAGTTGGAAGATTGCAGAAGAGAAATTTCTTCTTTAAATTAACAATGAGTATCAAAGTCATATTTATATCTTTTCTAACCATTCTTATTCCTTTAACTAATAGTGTATGTAGTTTTTCCTTCTCTAATTAAATGGTATGCAATGAAACACACAACACAATAAAAAGAGTCTATTAACTCACTTCATTGGTAAAACGAATAAATATAGTTTGAGTGGCCGAGAGTTGTTGAAGATGACCTTTTGTTTTCAAAAGAAGTAAGAGTGATTAAGCTTGTACATTACCAAGAACTTAAATTTCACGATATGAGACCTTCTCATTGCACAAATTTGGCAAAACCATGGTAGCTTATTTTGGCAAGAAGTTGATGCAACAAAGCTGTCCAGAAAATTGTTAATTGTTAAGGCACTAAAAAGCTAAAAAGTGTACAAGCTGTCAATTTCAACAAAATACAGCTACATTCGAAAATAGAATGATCGTAGCATCGTAGCAATTGAAAATTTGGGTTTAAGACAAGCTAAAGACCATTTCAGCTTCTGGTTGTGACAATTGCAAAATAGTGGTTAAAGAATGACGGTTAATTTCAATTATATCGGTTATGTCGGTTAAGTTAAATGTAAGTTGTTTGTCCTAATCTGAATGTTTGAATGGATTAATGTTTCAAATATATGTAGATTCGAAATAATGATAAGTTTAGCATGAAAAAGCATGTTGTTGGTAAAAAAATTGCTAGAACTTATCTAAAACTACTGCGTATATATGTGTGTATTGTAGGCTAGAAAATGTGTGGATTTTGCCTCTTTTTAGACTTCATTTCGTGTAACTTTTTTTATGAGACATCAATAAGCATTTTTTACACATATATGATCTAATTCTTTGTTATTTACTACCCAAAAATACCATAAAAATTGAATGTACAAAACATGTTCGATGAAATGTCTCAAATAAGTAAAGTGAGACTTGTACATGTTCAATTGTCCATATTTGGTTGTATTCATATGTGTGAAGTCCCAGACCTTATTCTAACACTTTTAACCTTTCAATGAGAGTTTTCTAAGTATCTAATGAGTGAAGATGAAGGACTTAAAACTTGTTTGACGAAATGCTTGAAAGGAGTGCGTAGAAGGTGTTTGATAAATTGATTAAGAGAAGTGCACTCAAGTTATTTGGTGGAATTTCGCTGAGGACTTAGTTAAGATACTAACAGAAGACACGAATGATTTAAAACCATCTTTTCAATCTTAAAATGCCCCTATGACAGTTGGTATCATAGAAAAAATTGTAAGGAAATGCAAAGAGATAACTAGTGGGCTAAAACATGGAACAATTAAGGGAAATGATGGCTCAATTGGAGCAAATTCTTGGACCAGTTTTATTGTGGCTGCTCAATTGGATTCAATAACTGAGGCATTGAAACATATCCATAAACGAGTAGATGACATTTCAGGATTGTTAAATAGGAGACTATTGGTGATGGAAGATGCATTGACAGTTTTCTGAACCAATGTTGTCCAACACAACAGAAGGAGTTAAACAAGGCTTAAAGTTCCATAACCAAATAATTTTGATGGTGTTCGAGATGCTAAGATGTTGGAGAACTTCTTATAGGACATAAAGTAATATTTTCTTATACAAAGGGTGCCAAAAAGTGACAAAGTGATGCTAGCTAGTATGTATTTGATTGGTGATGCCAAATTATACTGATGTGCAAGAATAGATGATGATCTAACTACAGGTTGTCCACGAATTGACACATAGGATGTGAACGGGAATTAAAAGACCACTCTTGCCTTGTACCACCTCCTAGATAAAGAGGGAAGCCTTGAGAAAGTTTCAATATGACAAAATAGTTTGGAAATATTCGCAATATGTCAGAAGAAAATAAGCTATTCAACTTCCTATCAAGACTTCAATCGTAAGCACAAATTAAACTACAAAGATAAGGTGTTCAAGATCTCCAAGTGTCATTGCTACTGTTGATTGGTTGGTAGATTCAAAGCCAAATAAAGACAAGAAAAAGATTCCAGTGGTAATCAGAATGGCAAAGCTATTGGAGAAAATTTTGTTAGGCAAAATGAGAAAGGTAAAAATTTGCAAACCTCTCAAAGTTCTACTCAACTAAAGGTTACTTGCTTTATATGCACCAAACCACATTATGGAGTGTCCAAGGAAGACGAATTTGAATGCATTGTTAGCTGAGGAGGAGGACAATAATGGAATAGTGATTTTCAATCCATTAGTGGTAGAAAAGGCACCTACAAGTGGGATTTCTAGGACCTTTGATGAGTAAATATGATGGTTACACAGCGATTGGAGTTAAGAGGTGCTCATATAAACTTATTTCGGTGGTGATAAGGAGCTACAAATAGACTTATAGTCCCATCTTTGATTGGTCCATTGGTAGCAAGGAGGTTTGTTGTCTATTGAAGCTTAAAATTTGGTAACAAAGGCTGTCACCGCAAAATCTTGACGAAATGGCATGCACAAGTGTATCATTTTAGTATACATTTACCTAACATGTTTTGTTAGACTTTTGCATGGCAAAAGGTGATGGATTGACCAAATTTGGGTGCAAGTATCTAAAGATAAATATATTGGACAAATTCAATACATTGGTTGTCAATGAGCACATCGGATTTCTTTTAGTGGGGGACATTTGTGAGACCTTCTTTTGGTGTTTGATAACCACCAACATTGTACAACTTTGGCAACATGATGGCGGCATGTTTTGGCAAGAATTTGATATAACAAAGCTGTTCAGAAAATTACTAAGTCACTAAAAATTTGGAAAGTGTGTAAGTTGTACATTTCGACAAACTACAGCCACATTTGGAAATAAAATGATCAAGGTATCGTGGTAGCTGGAAATTCGGGTTCGAGATAAGCTAAAGACCACTTCAACTTCTAGTTATGAAAGTTACAAAATGGAAATTATGGAATGGTGGTTACTTTCGGTTATGTCGGTTTTTCAATTAAGTTAGTTGTAATTTATTTCTCCTAATCTGAATGTTTGAAAGGGTCATAATGTTTTAAAAATCTATAGATTCAAAATTAGGATAAGTTTAGCATGAAAAGGCATGTTTGTTAGTGAAAAATTGCTAGAACTTATCCAAAAATATTACTTGTGTGTGTGTGTGTGTGTGTGTGTGTGTGTGTGTGTGTGTGTGTGTGTGTGTGTGTGTGTGTGTGTGTGTGTGTTTGTGTGTGTGTGTGTGCACATAACATAGTGCTTATGATGGAGAATAACTAACAACACTTTACAGTCTTACATATAGCTGTAAACTAAAAAGAATTTAAGGGCCATGATCATGTCATGTCCAAAGTTCAAAAAGATACACTAGTTAATGTTGGGTGATCACTTTATATCTACCATCAATGGCCATACATACATGCATATGTATGTGTTCCTGGTTTATATAACTTTTAATCAAGAACTTGCTCTTGCTTATATTTTCCAATAGGGTCATAATTATTAAATGAATTTCTCCTACTATTTAGTACTTGATCTAATTTTAGTTTGCTACTTCAAGGTTGTTTTTGCTTCCAAACATTAAAGTATAATGATTTGATTTGTTATGGAAATATCAAAGAGGAAATATTTAGCAAGTTGAAAACTCTATAATAACATCAAGCACCTTTTGCCTTTCTATAGTTCTTAGGAAACTAAAGCAAACCATTCAAGTACAATTATCATATGTTTTCTTATATTATTATAAGATAGACATTAGTTGTAAATATTTTTTGGTTCCATATTGTGGACTTCTCTTGTTATCTACTCACACACACACATATATATGGTTGCTTGGTTACCTAGAGGTGTAACGGGTAACGGGTAAGGTCAACTTTGCTAAGTCAGTGTATTATATAGGAAATTAAGAACATTTTGCAATTCAAGGAGGGACATAAATTTAGCTATGTTTAAACAACTTTTCTAGTTTGGTTCTTTTTTGTTCTTTGTTTTATTCCCCTTCATTTCTCTTATTTATAAATCTTGTAAGCTTTTTTAGTGGTCTTGAGGAACTTTCATATAGGATATTAGTTGAGTTATCTTGCATATGGCATTATGGATTGAGTTTGTTTATGTATCAATATAGGAGGGGTTTGAATGTTTAACAGATATATTATGATATTACTGCATTTTTAGAGGTTCATATGGTCAATTAGTAACTTCATATAGGAAGCATTTTAACATTTTTATAGTTTCTGAATTGCCATTTTACATATACTTAATATTAGGTGTTGCATCACTCATTTATGCTAATATGAGAATATATATCATGATTATAAGTTAATATGTTAATTTTTTAGGTTTTTAAGTCATGATGAGATGATCTAAGTCTATAAACTACTATAAGAAAACACTTAACTAAAGTTACAATATTCATATGTCAGCCTTAGAAAATTCAATAGAGAACAAGTTCATATGTGATCTTGTAAAGGAACCTTTGCGAACTGTTAAATCGTATCCTGTGTATTTCGTTAATGGATACAAATATCATACATAATATCATGGTCATAGTATGACAACAATAAACAGTGGAGTTTGCAAACAGGGAGAATTGATGGATTACTATAGTAAAATTATTGAGATACTTGAAATTGGGTATCTTGTATTACCAATAAATTGAATGTGATATTTAAGTGTGACTAGTTTGATCTAACTCCAAATGTTAGTACAAAAGTGCATAGCCGATACAATCTAGTTGAAATCAATAAGTGAAGAAGATTTAGACAATTTGAACCTTTCGTGTTGGCAATGCAAGCAATCTAAGTGTATTATGTTCCTTTTCTCAGATTACGACGAGATAAGTCAGATTGGTTGGCCGTTTGGAAAGTTAATAAACCTAGAGGTGTTTTTGAATTACATGGAAAAGGAGAACAGAGAATTGAAAGTGAAGCATTTAAGGAAGATGTTTATGAAATAAATACATCTATCATATATGACGACAATGAACCTTTGAACAATCTATCTAATGAATATGTCAAAATTTTATCTGGAGAGGATGAGGAGGGCCAGAGATCTGAAGAGGAGCCTGAGTTTGAATATAATTCTTCAGAAAAAGAAGATAAATTTAAGTGATGTTAGTAACTAATTTGTGTTTGTAATTGAATATTATATTCAACAAGTCAATTATTTCCTTTTCAATATATTACATAAAATATTGAATTCAAATTGTTATATTTCTAGAAAATTCAACCAAATATTAATTTCAGGTTGAAATATGTCACCAAAGAGAAAACATTATATAATGCAACCAAGGTTCATACAACGATTTGAAATTACTTACTGTTCAAGTGAAGCATCACATTTTGCAGCTGAAACTGAATTACCTTATCCCCCTCCAACTACTACAATTGCAGATGAGACATCACCTTCTGTACTTGCTACTACACCATCCACCACCCCTATACAGACAGAGATATTAGGGGTAAATAATAGGAATGAAGGAGGTTGCTGCCAGCCTAGAGCTGAGGGACTTGATGGAAGGACTTGCATCACAATTGTCAATAATCTGTAAGTGAAAATATATAAAACACTACATGTATATAATTAAGTTATAGGTTTAAATTTTACAATTGGTATAAAATTAATTGTTTTTATATTAGGTTGATTCTGTCTAGATCGTGCTTAAGAAACATGACATCCAAATTCAAAGAGAAGATTAATCTTAAGGGTTATGTAAGGAAGAATATCTCTCAGGTCACAAAGGAATTTTACTATCGGGAGTTTGAGGTAAAAAAATATTATTTTCTTTTTTAATTGATTTTTATAAATTAATTAGATAAATATTATTACATTATAACTATTTGTCGAATGTTTTTCCTTTTATTTCAGAAAGATTTTTTTGGAATTTTGAATTTGACGCGGTCATTTATAAAGCATGGGAGAGACACACATGTACACGTTATCGAGACTTTATTAGTGCGATACATAAGGCTGGTATACGACCACCTTATATTTCTGAACAAATATGGAGTCGTTGGTAGCAGTATTAGACATCCCCTGAGACAATGTGCATTTTAAAAATTAATTCTACCAAAAGATGTGGAGGATTGAGGGGAGAGAATATTTTCGTACATACGGGAGGATATATTACCCACCACAAGCATGCAAAGAGACTTGTAAGTATCTACACTTTACATTTATATTCTAATTTTTTTGCTTTGCTGTATTTCAATTTAATTTGATGTGTAAATTTTGGAATGAAAATATGTGTATTATGGAGAATGATAATGTTATAAATGTCTGGTGCCATATATGGTTACGTTATTGAGTTATTTTCTTTGTTCAATAGGGGGTAAAAATCTTAAAAATAGAGAAACCTCTACCAAAATTTTTATAAATTCTAGTTCACTTATAACATTTTATTTTTATGTAGGAAAAGTCTATTGGGATGAGGCCTATACCTCATCAGCTCTTTTTGCACACTCAGTGTAACATCCCGGGTCCGTAGAACAGGTCGGACCAGAGAAACGGGTCCAAGTGTGGTAAATCAGAGACATTAGAACAACACATCTCATGCTCATGCATTTGTGAACAGTGATATGTGCACGTGAAAA
>JANIIA010000003.1:26517701-26538411 GCA_027478495.1 Erythroxylum alaternifolium | reverse complement strand
ATTTGTCGTGATCGTGCACAAGCACGATCGTGACTTTTATGTTTTTATAGGAATGTCACGATCGTCCATAAGCACAATCGCGACTCCTAATAGCTTTCATAGGCGTGAGAAATTTCTCTCGCCCGTGACTCTTCCTCTTTTGGACTTTGCTTTTGATTCATTAATTCAATTGCTATTTATTCACTTAACGCCCAATTCAATTTATTTTCATGTCTATTTTATTCTATGTTATTTTATTTAAATTGTTAGGTATTTATTTTCATTCCCTCAGTGAATTTTAATTTATTTATATAATTATTTTATTAATTTATTAATTAATTAATTATTTTATTTTATTATTATTTGTATACATTAAAAAGGGTCCCTCCATGACGTCTTTTAATTTATTTTCACGTTAAATTTATTCTAGGCTATGTATTTTAATTGTTTGTGTATTTTTTTGCTCTCACCAAGGAATTAAATTCTTTTATTTTGATATTAATTATAAATATAATTATTTTTATTTTAAAAAATACTTTAATTTTGGTGTTTTGACGCCATAAAATAGGAACCGAGACCCTGGGCCAACAAGAGCAAACCAAATTGAGGAACAAGAGTGATGAAGAAGGATTGAAAAAGAACTAGATGAGTAGATGAGCAGAAGATATTAAGGAGAAGAGGGAAGAATTGCAAACCAGTAGAGTGAGGAATTACGGTGTAAATCTAAGAGCTTTTTCAAAGGTAAAATCTAGGTAGGAGAAAGAAGAGAGGTTCTCTTTCTCACTCATCTCGTCAATACCCTCTCTTTTCTTTTCCCCCTTTGAGACGAATTTATAGTAGTATTAAATGTACTCATTATTGGTATAGTTTGTATTAAAATATAATATTTTTCATTTATTCAATATATTCTAATTTAAACGTGTATGTCTTCCGTATCTATAATGAATGATGATTTTTTTTACTTAAACATGGTATTGAATATATAGATTATTGTAATAATTTGTATTTGAGGTAAGTTATGGTTTTGAATTCATAGATGATATTCCCATTTTCACTGAAATTGTTACTAATTTCAAATGTGTGGTGGTAACTTTTATGGGTTCATAATGTAATATAATAAAATATTGTTCATCATTTTACATTCCATCCTAAACTTCCCAAATTGAATGTAACTTATTTTTGCTGTTTAGGATAGAATGAGATGTAATATAAAACCCTCCCTTTTCATCCTATTCCATTCCCTGTCATTATCAACCTTCATTCCAAACGATAAAATAATATTACATTTCATTAATAACCACCAACCAAACATAGCCTAAGTTTGAACAATTATATCAATAACTTTTGTGAAGATGGAGGGAAGAATAAAGAAAGCAGAATGTAAAGACAAAAGAGATAGTGGAAGCAACTTTATTTTAGCATAATTAACATATTTATTCTTACCAATTAGAACATTATTTATTATATTTTTTATTTTACTTGGTATAACAATTGACTATAAACATTTTATAATATGGAATTTGAGGTGAAAAAGAAAAGGCAATAAGAATTGAAAGGATATATATCTTATCTTTTTCTATGCAGGTACTCCAAAGTTGTGTGGAGCAGGGTGTTGCATCTACTATTGGAGCCTTGTCAATCATACGAGTGGAATAATGTCTTAGTATGAGTTATTAAAAAGGCTAAGGATCTCAAACAATAGGAAGAGCTTTTCAAAGCTACTTCCATTTCAACAATCTACACAATTAGGAGAGAAAGAAACAATAGATTATACAAAGGTGAAGTTGTTGGAAAGCACCAATTAGCTGACGACACCCTAAATTAGATTAGAGAGATTATGTTAGCAAGGAATGCACAAATTTAACTCACTCTAGAAATGAAGATGGAACCTTTGAGAACTTGATCCTTTATTCTCAGGAAATACTATAATCGCTTTAATATGGCTTTCATTGTAATAGTCTAATAGCTTTGTTAGTGTTAATAAAATCTTTCATTCATCTTTCAAGAAAAAAGAATTAGAAGGAAAATCTTGAATTCAAAATTATTGTCATGTATAAATTAGTAATGTTTAAAAGGCATACTCTTCTTGCAAATGTTTATATTTAATATCATAATAAACTTAATATATGGTTAAGAACCGTAAGATATCTTTATACATATGCATATACCTAGTTTGTACTGTCCAAAATAACCGAAATACCAAATTCAATATGCTAAATAGGATAAATGATTATTATCGTGGATGAAGAGATGAAAGACTCAACCTATTAGGTGAAAATGGCCGAAAGTTGCTTTGTGAAGAAGGGACATTTGCTTCAACCAGCTCTCTCTCAGTGAAGAATCCTAGTTGCTTAGGTTGAGCTAAGCTACCCTCCCCACTCATCATGAGAATCAGTGAAGACATGCTAGGCCGGTCTTTAGGACTTCGTTGCACACAAAGTAAACCCACTTGTATTGTTCGCAATATTTCGGATTGGTTGCATGAAACTTTTGCTAGTTCAACAATCAGTTCTAAGGACCTACCCTCTTGTTGTAATCTCCACACCTAAACAATGCCATAAAATATAAAAGTGAGTTGCCAATTCATTGGACTAGATTTTGGAAATGTAAACCTTTAGTAGACAGACAATTACATGTCCAAGAAGGTTAAGTTGGTGGCCGGGTTGACTGAATCCTCTGTTTCTTTCACCACTTACTATTTCTAAAACCATCACCCCAAAACTAAACACATCTGATTTTATAGAGTAGATGCCATCAACTGCATATTCTGGTGACATATAACCACTGCAGGATATTCATAAGCATTAGATCAAATTCGCAAAAAAAAACATTTGTGTACGTGCGTGTTGTGTTTTCACTTGTCCTTCTTTGCGTACTTACTATGTTCCCACTATTTTCATTGTATTTGCTTCAGTTTGATTTCCTCCAAAACATCTAGCCAATCCGAAGTCTGAAATTTTTGGGTTCATGTCCTGATCTAATAGAACGTTGCTAACTTTAAGATCGCTATGGATGATTCTAAGTCTTGAATCTTGGTGAAGGTATTGAAGACCACGAGCAATCCCATTGATAATGTTATAGCGTTTAGGCCAATCTAGAATCTTGCTCAATGTTACATCTGCATAGTTTTGAGAAAAAGTTAGTGTACTGATTCGAATCAGACTCAAGAAAGTATACCAAGCACAAAAGTGCTTTTCTATATCATAATAAGTCTAAGGGTTGTATCTATCTAGTTTCGTGAAGGAGTTAGTCCAGCATACAGAAATTTTTGATACATAATTGAATTTAAAATAAAACAACTAAAATTGAAAGCATGGAATCTTGCTTTTTTCAAGGAAAGGATAGAGAGAAGAAAAAGACAAGAAGGATCAGCTAATTTCACCTCCTATAAATGCACATTGTTATATATAATATAGATGCCATCTAATTTTCACATGATCTAAACATATGCTAGTAAACTGAAAATTAAAGTATGGGAGAGAATCATACCAAATATAAAATAGTCCAAGCTTTTATTCGACATAAACTCATAGATCAACATTATTTCATCTGTTTCAATACAACATCCTAAAAGCTTCACCAGATTACGATGTTGGAGCTTGGCAATGTACATAACTTCATTCTTGAACTCACTGAGCCCTTGTCTTGAATTCTTTGATAACCTTTTCACAGCTATTTCTTGTCCATCTTTCAATATTCCCTATAAGAACAAACCTAATTTCTTATTTAATATGAACTATTGAAATATGCATGTTATGGATTCATGATTATGAGAAAACATGTCATCAGTGAATCATAGTGATGTCATGAATAAACTATGGATTCACACCTTATAAACAGTTCCAAATCCCCCTTTTCCAAGCTTGTTGGTACTAGCAAAGTTATTGGTTGCACAAGAAATGTTATGCAAATCAAACAATGGTAAATCAAGATGCTCCTTTTTGGGTTTGTCATGTGAGCTTCCTTTCAGAAGGCTAGTCAATTTTTTTGCATAGTACAACTAGAAAATTAGGCTATTAGGATGTCAAATATAACAAGATAAAATTTTCTATTTTGCTTCACAACATATTGAGACATAACATGGTTGTTTGCAAACAAAAGTGATATAAGAGAATCATGAATTCCATAAGCTGAATAAACATGCTGTCTTTCTTTTGTTTCTTTTTCCAAAAGCAGAAGACCACGCCTAAGCATAGGAACACCACGCCTAAGCATAAGAACACCAATACTACAACTGATGCAGAACTTCCAACAATTATTCTTCGTTTCTTCCCATCTACATCTATAGGAAAGAAAAGTTAAGTGATATGTTACGAATTTCTACCTT
This sequence comes from Erythroxylum alaternifolium, assembly GCA_027478495.1. NCBI lineage: Eukaryota > Viridiplantae > Streptophyta > Magnoliopsida > Malpighiales > Erythroxylaceae > Erythroxylum > Erythroxylum alaternifolium. The sequence continues at coordinate 26,534,105 of JANIIA010000003.1, read as the reverse complement.
CGACATTTTCATATTGGTTACTCTATAGGTGTAACATAAAGACTGTTGAATGGTGGCAATGGATTCTAACGCACTAAGACATGAATCCATTCTAAATTCAATGAAATCAAATAAACGGAAGAAGAGGCGGAAGGTCAAAACAAAAATTGGAAAATAGCATACAAGAAATGAAAATAGCCATGCCTGTAGTCATTTAGTCATTGCTTCAATATCGATAAATATACCTTCTTTGCACTTTAGCATTGGATGTTTCTTTCCCTCCTGTACTAGTGTTTACCTCTTCTATCTCATAATTAAAGAAGTAATTGTTTTATTGTTTGATGATCATTGCATCAAATATACAACACAAAGTTATTAAAAAAAGTATTAAGAGAAGTTCTTTCTATTATTACTTAATGGAAGTCGTTATTAGTAAAAATAATGTTCCGATGAGCAAAAATTAACTAACATTAATTGGCGATTAAAAGAAATGTGGCATCTTGTTATAAGAATATCAAGATTTAGACATCTCATGTATTTACAAAAAAATGTAGTATTTCTGGTGGTAAAGTTTCAAAATTAGAGTAAGTTAAGTAAATAAGATAAAAGACAAGAAACTCCTTTTGTTTTAAGTTATCTAAAAAAATTGCTCAAATAAGTTTGTGTAGACGATGAGTTTCTAATCTCTCATCAGTAAGCTGACAGTGTCCATTTGGTGAAAGAGTGACTGAAATGGCCTTGCCTGCCTTTACTGGAGCTGATACATTCCCCAAAATTATCTCCGCCGCTCCGACATGTCGACTTCACCTTTTTGTGTTCTTGAAAAGAGAGTGCAGCAGTTAAAAGTCCAGAGGATATTTCATAATACTCATTGTGGGTACCGTGAATACTCTGACAACGTTGTGTGGCACTTACGTTATTACCGCTATAGTAGCTGGTCCCATCGACAGTGCAGCTGCATATATCAGATGAGATGAAATTGAAATTGAAATTGTCAGCTTTGAATGTTTTTCAGAGGCTGGAATTCTCATCCCTTGGGAAATTCGGGTCTTGAAAAAAGTCGGAGACGATTTGAGAGCTGTAAAATCCTCCCCCAGTAACAGAATAACCAAAAATACAGAGGGTAAAACTTATTCATTATAACCATGTAGAGAAGTATTTATACAAGTGGTTCCGTAACTGTCAGTTATAACTCTAATACCCAGCTCCAGGAAAGTAAATCTCCGCTTCTGATACTTCAATACAGGTAGGCTCCTTAAAGGGTACGCAGAGGTTGTGAGAGGAGTTCTGATTGCCGCAATATAAATGTAGACATTCCTCGATAAGTCTTCTGTTTTCCTCTGGGCTTTGTGGAGACCCCCGTTGGAAGAGAACAAAGAGAAGTATCAAGATGAGAAAAGCCATCCCCATACTTTCCAATTCAAGATACAAAGAATAAAGAAGAACATGGGCTGCCGGGATGAATTTATTTGTGCGGCCAGATTTTAGTCTGCTCAAACAATTGCAGCAAGCTACGCTTCTCTTAAAACACGTCAGTTGACTTGGAAATTGACCCAGAAGACCTGTGAAATGGACTGAGCGACGGAAGGAACGTATGAAATTTCCAGGAGCTTGCTTCTAACAATGACTAGCACTGGAAAGACTGTAAGACTTTGACTCTTCATTCCCCAAAAGCCTCTTCCTTTAGGCTTCAATAGTCTCGTGATAATTGGTGCGACTAAAAAGACTTTCTCGCTGCTTGCTATAAACGTCAGTCAACTAACTAATCACTTTCCGCAAAAGAAGTCAATAAAATGGACCAAACGCGGCAATTTTTTTATTGGATTCGAAAATCACAAAACTAGTAACAGTTTTCTTTTTTATATTGTTAACATAATATTTCAGTATCGATTAAATGAATATTATTAAATTGTTTAATAGTAACTACCAATAATTCTTACGACTATTCTAATTTGACCACTTACTAATAGTTTTAAAAATATTTTAAAGATTGAAGTTATTTCTAAAATCAAATTATTTATGAAGTCAAAAGTATTTCAAAATTTAAAATAAAATATATATAATTTAATATTTAAATTATAAAGTAATTTATAGAAAATTTTAAGAGTAAAACTTATATTTATTTTATTTTAAAATTAATATTTTTAGTTATTATAAAACATATTACTTTCAAAGTAAATTATATTTTGAGATAATTCAATAACTAAAACTCATTCTATTTATATAATAATTCGTTATAATAAAAATAATGAATTTATTTTATTTTTGTATAATAAATATAAACTAATTATTATTACTTAATTTATAATTCTAATAGAAATATTTTGAACATAGAATATAATTGCGAGAAATCAAATAATTATATTTACTATATATGATAACTAGGAATTAATTGATTTTATAGTAGTTATTTATCATAGCATAATTTTTTATAAAGTTAGTATTTTCATTAAAATTAGCTACTAGAAGATATATATGAAAATTAAAATGTACATTTTATTTTTATTTAACAAGAAATTATAATATGTTTGATAACTATTGGTAAAACTTTTATGTTAGATAAAGATCAATTACTAAATAAATTAGTAAAAATATTTTAAATTTTATATTTATTCAGTATATTTATTAACAATAAAAAAGTACATATGCATTTATTTTTAAGAAGTAAATAAAATAATAAAAGATAACCAAAGGTTGCGAGAAAAATGGAACCATGAACTCTAAAATATCAATAAGTCCATATGAGTGTTTAGAAATCACGTTTCATCAATCACTTAATTATCATGGTATTCATTAGTAAGTAGCTTGACATATGTACGTATAAACTTGTAAGGCATATACTGAAAAGCAAGAAAAAATATATTTATTGAAAGAATATGTTGATAATTAGTCGCATTCTTTTAAAAATGTGAAAGTTGAATTGATATGCTGGGGAAAAAAAAAGAAATTTCATGAGAATAAGAGAAGTAATACGAATTGAAAGGAAAAGATGTCGTAATCTTAAATTTAGAACTTTTGTAGTGCATAAATTAGTAACATTTGAAAGATATACATTTCTTATATTTATACACTTACATATTAATATCCTAAAAAACTTAATAGTTTGTTTTTTATTCATTCAATATTTTTTACATTCAAAAGAGTATGTCTTACATATATGCAATGAATGAAGTTTATTTTTTTTACTTGAATGTAATATTAAAAAAATAAAATTTAATACAATTTATATTAAGCCACATGTAGTTTTTACTCAGAGATAATAATCTCATTTTAAGAATCATGCAACATTATAGTTTTTTAGAAATTAAATTAATATATTCAAAAATTGAAGTAAAGCCTTACAAAATATACAAGTAGTGATAGTAGTACATATAAAGGATATTACAAGCACCAAAAGTAATAAGTGTACCAAAGTGGTTCAAGCTATTACAATTGTCTATCCAATCATTCCAACTAAATGGCACTATCATCCTAGCTATGTAGATCTTCAATCATAAGGTTCCAAGTTACATTTAGTTAGGTTCCCATCTGGTAGCCACTATGTTGGTTACTTCCTCCTTCCCCAAGCATAACATGAAGTGTTCCATAATCCTTGCCATTGTACTCATGTGAAAGCTAGTCATGCCCATTTGTTATTGTGTAAATGTTCCTTTCTTGCCACACTTCTTAGACCCTAGTATAAAAACCCAATTTGAGAAGCTTGATGTTGCCTTTTAACATAGAGTTGCAACATGCTTATTATTTCTTTCTATCTTTTATCACATGTGTTGAAGTTACATGCATTATAGATCCTATCTTAAATTCCTCTAGTGTACAAGCACTAGAAAACAGATAGTCCTTTGTCTTTTGTTTAGTAAAATATATAATACATTGAGGGTGGTCGATAACAACTGAGGTTTTGACTCTGTCCATGGTTAAAACTCTATTCCTCATTTCCATCCAAGTGATGAAGGCACTCCTTGAGTTGTTACTTATAAACCACACTAGTTTGTGCCAAAGAACCTTGGGAGCAAGCTATTTGAACAATTTATATATGGTTTTGTCTGTGAATTATCCTGAGCAATGTTTAGCCTATATCACCTTATCCTTAATATTCGATTTAGGTTGATAATTAGGCGAAGCCCCCTATAACCAATCAAAACTCCTTAGTTTTATTTGCCATTGTTGATTATGCATCAATTCTCTAACTTTTATATTTGGCTTCAACATATATCTCAGATTTAATAATTTAACAAGCAAGTAGAGTGGTCCCTTATTACTCTAATTATCAAACCATATATACGTGGATCTACCATTCCCTACTATATTTTTTAATGTAGGTCTCAGTTTCTCTCTATGTTGTAATATGTTATACCATGTCCAGGAGTAGCTTTGGTTACTCTACACCTCCTAAAAGCAATGTTCTCGCAAGTGTTCAGTTTGTATCCACTAAACCTATAGGTTCTCCTTATTTGTCAGAAGTTTAAGATGTGGATAGACCTAATGCCTAGACCCCCTTACGTCTTTGACGTACAAGCTCTAGTCTATAAAAGTTTGACTTTAGAAGATTTGTGAGCAATTCCATTTCATAGAAAGTTCCTCAACATCTTTTCAATATCTTTAGCCATGTTCCTAAGAAGCACTAGATGGGATATCCAAAAGTTATATAGGTTACTCAAAACTAATTTTATCCAATGAATTCTTCATACATACTTAAGATGTTGTTATACTAATTATTGATTACTCTTTCAACTTAGTGAAATAGTCTTTATAATAAGGTCTCATTATAATGACTAGGGCTCCCAATAGGTGAAAGGTGGTTGAATCACTTTTATATTGGTAATGAAAGCCAGGTTCTCTCTAATAGTTTCTGCATCCTTGGATATCATTAGAAAGCTTTTTTTACAAGTTCACCTCTATAACTGATAGCCTACATAATTATTTGATGGAATCTAGTACTATAAGGACTATGCAAGCACCAGTTTGTAGAACATTAATAAATCATCTATAAATATAAAATTAAATAGATTTAACTTAATGCACTTCTTGTGGTACTTGATTGAATGGTTCTTTCTAATATTAAAGGCAGTAAGTCGAAGTAACACTTCTATAAATATTGAGAATAGGTAAGGGATATTGGATCCTCTTGCCTGACTCCTTTTTGGGCCCTAAACCACTGAGTTTGCTCTCTATTGACTTGGATACTATAGGATATTATTGTTAAGCATTTCTTTATCTAGTTGATGAATCTCACTGGTATTCCAAAGATTTTAAGAGTTTAGAGTAAGAATTCCCACCTAACTGAGTCAAATGGCTTCTTAAAGTCAAATTTTAAAGCACCTTTCTTACCAGTTATTTTCCTCACGTATCCTTTAAATAGATCATATGCAATCATTACATTATCTCCAATGTTCTTGCTTTGTATATATGCTCCTTATGCTTTACAGATGAAGGAATTCAAATTAGACTTCAAACTAGACACCAACATCTTAGAAATTAGCTTGTTGAGAGTGTTACAATAAGAAATTCATTTAAAATCTCTCATTATTCTCAGATTTAGTGACCTAAGGACCAAGCAAATGAAAGTTTGGTTTACTTCTTTCAGCATTGTTCCAATGCTGAAGAATTCTAGTATTGCACCATAGATTTGATATTTGATCCATTTTCATGATTGCTTTAAGAAATAAGCATTTAGCCCATTAGGACCTGTAGCTTTATTGGAGTTGATTTTTTAAAGAGCTTCATCCACATCCCTTGCTACAAAGTCCTTCACCATGTTTTGTGCTTGCTCAAAATTCATAATAGGTTCTAAAAAGAATCTTAAGGCCTGAGTTGAAGACTCACATACTATTCTAGATCCCAAAGAGGCTTTGTAGAAATATCACCTTAATGTTTTCCTGCCACCTTATTCTTTCTCCCTCATTATTAGTAATGCAACATATCCTTATTTTATTTCTCCTTTTTATTACTACTTGGAAGAAGAAGCTTGTTCAAAATGTCCCTTTTTTGCATCCATAGAATTCTGGATTTCTGTTTTGTAATTAATTAATGTGTATATAGGGCTTGGATGTAATTCTCTTGATCTATTCTTTCCTTAGTCCTGTAACTTTGATTTCTTGGATCTCTATATAAGTTCATTTGAGATTTATTAAGTAATCTTTTTATCTCTTATATTTTTAGTCTGTTGTTCTTGAGATACTTCTGTGCAGTTGTTTGTGTTTGTCCTTGATGATTTTAAGCTTTCTGAGACATCTATATCATTGGTACTCCTCTATACTTGAATTAATTCCTTGTTCTATTGCCTCTTGAAATTGTTGTACTTAGTTAAGAAATCAAAGAACCTGAATGGAGTGATTCACATTAGATTTCTTATAAGGTTATACAATTCAATTGGATAGTGATTAGAGATAAATGCACTGTTGAAAATGGCTCTACTATTTTGAAACTTTATTATCCATTTATAATTAACCAATGCCTTATCTAATTTAATTTTTAAAAACCACTAAGCTTATTGTTTGATGGACTAAGTGAAATGGTTTTCTTCATATGCCAAGTCAATAACTTCAATTTTTTAAACATATGGTTATAGGGAGCTTTAAAATCAATTCCACCGTTAGATTTAGAGTTATACAGTGTATAATTAAGGTCTCATATGATCAAACATAGGTTATTGAGACTTGAATTGATATCATATAGATAATTCTAAAGGAATTTATTATACAAAGCTTATGTATACCTATTGGTCTATGGGTTTGATTGTCATCGATATATAGATAGCTTGGGCATTGGATTTGTGTAAGCAAACCTCTAATATGTCATGATTATAAGCTATTAGAATCCTACCATTCTTATGTGCTTTATGGTTGGTAATAATGATTTGATTATCATGTATGAATCACAAATTCTTACATTTATTCTCCTTGGTCTTAGTGTTAGTGTTATGATCTAGAGGCCAATCATTAGATGGTTGTATGCTAACAATTATGTTTATGAATTGGATGGTTTATATCATTTTGTTCCATGAGTTTTCATTATTTATGGATTATTTAAGTTGAGGACTTAGATTGTAGAACTTTGTAATGAAAATAATGATTACTCTAAAATTTTGCTAATCTTGGTAATTAACATGGAATATTAATTGACCACTAAAAGATTAGTCTATGGATTAATTGACCAATAAAAGATTAGTCAGTGGATTGTGCTTATGTCATTAATGTTTCATTCGTGTCTTGAATTCTATGATATGAAATGTTCATTTTCTTACATGAGAAATGTGTATTTGTTGGCATTGTCCAGTGCTAACAATAACAGGTAGCTATACAAATAATGCCACAATATGTGTAACTTATATAGAGGATAAATGTTCATTAAGAATACTGTTGTCCCTCGTATACCATATGAGTGATAATGTCTATAGGCCCTTGATAAAGTTATATTGTATGCATGCAATATGATTAAAGAGTTAATCATATTTACGATTTGCTTTAGAAATCAAGAAGGAATAAATTAACAAGAATGACATATTCCAATCTTACATTTATTCAGAATATTAACACGAGTAATTATTGTTTCGAGATCATGATTTGTGTACGATACTTATTATCTATGTCATTTGAGTAATTATAATGTATTTTGCTAGATACTGCTTATGATGTATAAAATTAAAAGGAGTTTTAATTTTATTGTCAACATGACATAGATCCTAATAGGTTAAACCAGAAAAGATTTAATTAGAAAAAAGAAATTATTCTACTATATCATATGGAGATATAAATATGACGATAAATTAATTATAAGTGTCATAATTGTTTTGGTCGTCATATGGTATTAGAATAAATGTTATTAGATAACTAATTTAATATTATATAAATTTGTTTGATATGCATGACATGTCATATAAATTTATTGCTCAACAAAATAATGCATATAATTATATGGTATAGTTATATGGCAATTGGGTCAAATGTTTAAATTATTTTGAAACATTAGATAAATGGCAAAGTGACTTTTTAAATGAGTATTCATATGGCTAATCTTGTAAGAACATGAGTTTTCCATGAAATTAACAAAAAGATGTGTTTAAAGCCTTATGATTAAGTTGCCCTTTTCACTTTGTTTTTGTCTTTATTTACATAAGGGCTTTTTGGACAATTAAAAGGCTTTTAATTAACCCTAATTTGTGCAAAAGCAAGAATAAATTTCGTGCCTTTTGGTTTGGTTTTTCCAGTTGCCGTCTTTCATCTTCTTCTTCCCCACCTCTTTGTCTTCCTCCAAGTTACCGATTTTCTTCATCCTTCTTACAAGACTCAAAAAGCTTAGCCATTTAGCTTATGTGTTGAGCATTTAATCACCCATCCTTTTGTTTATTTTGGGGATTTTTCTAGGATCAAAGATAAGTCCTTGAAGTACCATCTAGCATTGGGAAACATTGGGCTTTCTAATCGATCTTTGGTGGAAACTTTAGGGTGCATCTTGTTTGGTGTAAAGGAGGTGAAGCTGTGAGCAAGGAGCTAAAGTTGTGAGCTAGGAGGTGGAACCATGAGGTCTTCTATTTGGTTTGGAGACCAATTTCAAGGTATAATGGTTTATATGCTTTAATTTGTGCTATACTAGTTTATGAATTGGTTACAAGACAAGACTTTTGGGTTCTTGTTGGTTTTAAAATTTTTATTTTAACCACTTCAACCCTTACAAAACTTTCACTAAGCTCCCAAAAGGCTTAATATAAATGACCTTATTGATTTGGTGTATTCATTTATAACTTACTACTTTTGCTGGCTATTTAAACCTTATTATATACAAAGATTGACATTTATTTGTGGATGTAACTTTGCTCCTCTTAGACTCCTCCCTTCCCAATCTTCTCAGTACAAGTGTAAAGTTGTTAGGGTTACTCCTTCCATTTTCTTCCCCCATTAGCTTCAAATTCCCTTCATTATGTTGTTTATCCCTAACGTGTTCCCTCATTACGTGCTTTTTATGTGCTTTCCCCTTCTTGCCGTTGTGATTATTTTCAACCAAGTTTATATCGCTATTCCTCATATGATTTACCTCATAAAGTTTATGGGAAGCCCTTATTCCATTAGCTTCTTTAATTTGAGGAATTCGTTTGCAGTATGCACTTTTGGTGCTTCCTTCCTCGTTTGCAAGGTCACATTTAGTCTTGCTATTCTCTTTCTCCATTAGCTCATTTTGGTCTCCTCTCTCAAATACTTGTTTGTTTCCATTCAGATTTATCCTTATTTTGTGCCTTTTATTAGTATGTCACTAAGATTGTAGTCTCCACCATGTTCCTAACACATCTGATCTCTTAATTTTTAGCAGCTCAAGCAATATTGTGTTAATTTTAGCCTTACTCCAAATCCTTGTGTTTTTATCTATAAGCAAAGGTTTTTAATTGAACTTGCAAAATAGTTTAATCTAATTGTGCTATAATATTCTAGAGGAATATTATGGAAATAACCTCAAGTTGGCATTATTTTGAGTTTTCTTCTGGTAAGCTCCATTCGTGGCTTCTAGTTTTGCAAATTTATTAGCTTGCCATTGTAGTGCCAAAGTCAAGCTCAAAGACTTTAGTAACATTTACTTATGAGAAAAAGGTGAAGATGAAGAGATCCTCGTGATTGATAAGGACCTTATCCAAACCAAAAGTTGTCCATTTCCCTTTAGTCTAAGCTTTCATTGACATGAAGGGGGGGGGGGGTGTTCTCTTCTCCACAAAATGGCTAACTAGTGAGCTCATCCACCTTAAAGCACCTTACGTCAATACCTAAATTAGGGGGTAGGGGAGACCATGTTCTGGCTTCCTTAAGAGACATAAGGTATGTAAGCCAGTTTGAGTTGGGAGTGTTATCCCAATAACTTCAGACGTAGTTTTCCTCCCTTGAACCATCAAAGGAAGTGTTGTAGTCCCTGAGTAATGGAGTTTCAACATTGGACTAGTTAGAAGCAAGGGCTCTAGTCAAAGAACACTCTCTAATATTAAGGATACCAATTTCTTTTAGAATGGATTTATGGCTTGGGAAGATGAAGTTCTTTTTAATAAATTTATCAGTTTGACGCTTGAGCTTGAAAGAGCATTGGTTTCAAAAAGGAAAGGATTATAATAAGGTAAGCAATTTTTAAAATATCATTCTAAAAACAATAATAAGGAAGGCATAGTTAAAAGAGTCAGTTAAATTACTAGACTGTCCCTAAGACGTCAATAGGAAGAGTTGTTAGACCCCAAATTTTCTTACAATTTATTTTATTAAATTAGCAAGCATGAACATAAGTAGAATTCATAAATTAGAAAATTTTTAGAGTTTAATTTAGTTTATTATTATTTTTGTTTGGTAGCATAGATCAAAAGGAAGAATTAAAATGAAGATAAGGATATAGAAGGCATTAGATTGAATAAAGAAGGGTAAAATTGGAAGGTTAGAAATTTGTCTTTAACTAATATGAAAAGAAGAGAAGAGAGTCGTGTGTGTTAAGAAGGAAAACGAGAGCAAGTTGTAGAAGAAACTAGAAAGAAGAGGAAGAAGATCATCGGCTGAGTTTTCTTTTTAGGTAAACCTTATTATTCTTTTGTTTTGATAGAAGAAGGAAGTAGAGAAGATAGGTTATGTGCTAAAAATGAAGAGAACAAGCAGAGAATTGAAATTCTTCTCCTTATATTTTTATGAACCTTGACTAGATCTTAGTTTTTCTAGTTAGATAAACTAAGAATAGATTGAGTTTAAGCACATTCATGAATATTTAAGCTTATGGAAGCTTTATTCATGTATAATGATTAAATGAAAAGATGTTTGTTTGAAGGGAACCAAGATTATCGAAAGGAAGAGCAAGGAGAAGAACAAACTTGATCTTGGAAATATCAAGTAAATAGGTGGGTAATATGTTTATAGTTTTTGGTGATGATGGGTAGAAATATTTGTGTGTACATATGTTAAATATGCTTGTCTTGAATCATTGTGAATATGGGAAAAATGTATTATGAATTGTTATCATGTCTACTTTGAAAGGAACTGCATTTTTGTATTGATGCAAAACAGAAAATTTAAGAAGTATGAAAAATATGATTATGTTATTAAATATGTATGCATCAGAAAATCTGCTTATATGGGTAAGAGAGATTCCATTATGTTCGTCACATGCATGTTGACCTAAAGCATTCTCCCGGCTGCCCGCTTATGGCGCATGAGCTCCGAAAAATGGACTTACTTTGTTCATGGTGTAAACTTCGATTTTGCTATTATGTTTTATAGGATTCTCGCCATATTTGTTGTGTATTTTTTGTGATTTTCTATGCATGATATGTGATTGAATGCTTTGTTTAATGATGGTAAAGTATACGATATGGGTTATGTTGACTGTAATTTAAATTTAGTGTTTTGTTAACTAGAAATAAATATGTAAATGTGCTTAGCTGTATGTGTGCATGTGTGTGTCTCATCATTGATGACTATAAACATATTAGCCACTTAGCTTCTCTGCTCACCCCAGAAATTTCCACTTTTCAGGTATAGACAAAGCAGATCACTGAACCTTGCAAAGCTTAGCAACTCCAAGGAATTTAGACTTTTGTAACTAGTTAGTTTAGAAACTTTTGGCACTTAGAAGCATATCATGCATGAGCATTCAAAAGTGTAATTTTTGTAATATGCTACTGATATGGCTTCTGCTATGTAATACGAAGTTGTGCACAAACTCTGTTTTGTTGAAAATTGACAGTAAAAGTTGCAAAGATTCTCTTCTGCTTATGTATAAAATTTTCTTTTATGTTAAGTTGTCATTATGACTGGAAGTGAGATTATTGGTTGTGTGATGATCTTTGGATGGGTTTTCTTTAAGTATATTGATTAAAGGGAGTTTTGTATGTATGAATTTAAAATGTTAGATTCAGGTCTTTTGTTATAGCAGATATATATATTGACAGTAGAGAGAAAAGAGGAAAAATAGGAAAAATGTGATCTAAAAATTGAGGAATAAACTATATTGATCTAGGTAGAATTTGACAAAATTGTCTTCATGAAAGTTGTAGATATTTTTCTTAACTTTCCAATAATATAAAGTTTGTAATTTTTGAATTTATGGATTAAAAGTTACGAAGTTGGATTGCGCGATTGGAAAGTCGCGATCTTGCTTAAGCATGATCGCAACGAACCCCAAATTTCTGCCACTGTTCACCATTTGTCGCAATCGTGCTTGTTTTTATAGGAATGTCGCGATCGTGCGATCGCGACTTCCAATAGCTGTTATAGGCGTGAGACATTTCTCACGCCCGTGACTTTTCCTTTTTTGCACTTTGCTTTTAATTCATTAATTCAATTGCTATTTATTCACTTAAAGCCCAATTCAATTTATTTATATGTCTGTTTTATTCTATGTTATTTTATTTAAATTGTTCGGTATTTGTTTTCATTCCCTTTATGACTTTTAATTTATTTATATAATTATTTTATTAAATTATTTATTTATTTATTATTTTATTTTATTATTATTTGTATACATTAAAAAGGGGTTCCTCCATGACGTCTTTTAATTTATTTTCATGTCAAATTTATTCTACGCTATTTATTTTAATTGTTTGTGTATTTATTTTGCTCCCACCAAGAAATTAAATTCTTTTATTTTGATATTAATTATAAATATAATTATTTTATTTTAAAAATACTCTAATTTTGGTGCTTTGACACCATAAAATAGGAACCGAGACCCGGGGCCAACATCTTTGATATCAGAGCCTAAGGTTTTCTAAGGATTCCTAGGTTTAGAATATGATATGCTATGAAATATATGATGTGTGATAAAGTGTTTGTAATGCTAAATTATTTGTTTGCATTCTTGAGTTTCTTCATTGCATTAAGTGACATGCATATCATGCATATATGTAGGAAATAAGATTAAAATAAAAAGTAAACTAAACGATGATGTTTTATTGAAGGAGTAAAATACCACCTCGTAGAAGAACACTAGGATTTTTGCAAGGATCTGCTGCACCTAATTCTCCACCGAGGGAGGAGGGAATTGTCGAGTCTAGAGCCCTAGTGATTGCTGAGGCGACTATAGGACAAGGTAGCGAGCCCTTTTAACCTCAAATGCCCGAGTCATCCCACCCTCAAACACAAGTACCTAATCCGTTTGATCCCAAAATGTTCCAAGCCTTTGCTTAGGCTTTTGTTCAGGCCATAGGTCAGATGCCATCGACTTCCACCTCATTCCCATCTAAGAAAGGAAGACAATTTGATAAGTTGAGGAAGTATGGCACAGTGGATTTTTATGAAACAACCGATCCAAAGGAAGCTGAGACTTGGTTGAGGAAGACGGAAAGAATATTGGAGCAGATTGACTGTGAAGATGAAGAAAAGATTGCGTATGATATAAGCTTGCTTCAGGGAGATGCCCTGCATTGGTGGGAAAGTAAACTAGGAAGCCAGTTGAAGTCGCCAGTGTTAACCTGGAAAGATTTTCAAGCTGCTTATAAGAAAAAATATCTGTCCGAGGTGTATATCTAACAGAAGCAGAGGGAGTTTCTAAGTTTCATCCAAAGGGAGATGACAGTAAGCGAATATGAGTGCAGATTTACACAATTGTCTCGATATGCAGCCGAGTTGATGATGAGCGAAGCAGCTAAGTGTAGAAGATTTGAAGCAGGATTACATTTGGCCATAAGAGAAAAAGTGGTGGTGCAGAATTTTTGCGACTTCCAACAATTGGTAGAAGCTGCATTAAGGGTGGAGAATGTAGAAAACATAAAGAGTGCAGTGAATAAAAAGGGAAAAGGAAGAGAACAACTCAAAAGAGGAGGTAGTAGTAGTGTTTCTATGCCAGAGAGGAGTACCAAGACCTTCCCTACACAGTTTGACGTTAAGAGCAGTGGTGCAAGTAGGCCTAAATTAACAAGAACTACTTCCCTTCAAGCCTTGACTGTTGGAGGCAGGGGAAGAGGAGAGCGGGAAAAGTCATCTTTTCCTAAATGTAATCATTGTGGCAAATTCCATAAAGGGGAATGTTATAAACTGACTGGCACTTGTTTCAAGTGTGGAGAGAAAGGGCACATGGTTAGGGAGTGTCCACAGTATCTAAGAAGAGAGGGAACTCAGATGCAAGCTTCAGGAAGGACAGAGACTGAGGGAGTTAAGTCTGCAACTGAAATAGGCAGTTCTAGTGAAGCTAAAAAGGTAAATGCTCCAAGAAGACCGAGAGGGCAAGCACTAACTAGGATATTCGCAATGACTAGGAGGGAAGCAGAAGCAGCTCTAGAGGTTGTTACTGGTATGATTAAATTATTTCACGATGACATTATTGTTTTGATTGATCCGAGGCCCACTCTTTTATTTCTATAATTATAATTTTGCATCATAGAAATTTGAGTCTACTTGATAGTCCTTTAATGGTCAGCACCCCAACTGGCCAGTATGTTATTGTTAGTCATATTTATCGAGAGTGTGAACTATGTATTGGTGAGGCCAAACTAGTGGTGGACTTAATGCCATCAGAGATGAAGGGATTAGATATGATTTTTGGCATGGACACCTTAGAAAAATATAGTGCCAACCTGAATTGTAAACAAAAGACATTAGAGTTTGTGCTGGAAAAAGGTGAAAAGGTGGTGTTTGTGGGAGACAGGAAAGTAAGCCCATCTAGAATTATTTAACTCTAACAGTAGAGAAGATGATGAGGAAAGGATGTGAAGCATACTTAGCATACATGGTAGATATGAAGGCAGATGAAGAAAAATTAGAAAACATTCATGTGGTCAGGGAATTCCCAGATGTCTTTCCAGAGGAATTACTAGGACTACCACCACCAAGGGAGAATGAGTTCACTATAAAGCTTCTTCTACGCACGGCAGCAATATCTAATCCACCTTATAGAATGGCTCCAGTAGAATTGAAAGAGCTTAAAAAGCAGTTAGAAGAGTTTTTGGAGAAATGTTTTATTAGACCTAGCTCTTCGCCTTAGGGAGCTCTGGTTCTTTTTGTGAAAAAGAAACATGGATCCTTGAGGATGTGTGTGGACTACAAAAAGCTCAATCATGTCACTATTAAGAATCGACATCCTCTTCCATGCATAGATGATCTGTTTGATCAATTGCAAGGAGCAACAGTCTTTTCCAAGATAGATTTGGGATCGGGTTATCATCAATTACGAATAAAGGAGTATGATGTGTCAAAGACTGCTTTCAAAACACGATATAGGCATTATGAGTTTTTAGCTATGCCCTTTGGATTAACCAATGCCCTTTGGATTAACCAATGCCCCTACAACCTTTATGGATCTCATGAATAGAGTCTTTAAGCCTTTCCTAGACCAATGTATCATAGTATTTATTGATGATATATTAGCCTATTGTAAGAGTGACAAAGAGCATGAAGAACTTTTAAAGATTGCCTTGGAGACATTGAGAAAAAACGAGTTGTATGCCAAATTTGATAAATGTGAGTTTTGGCTAAAGGAAGTGATGTTTCTTGGACACGTGATTTTGGAAAAAGTAGTACATGTGGATCCAAGGAAGATAGAAGCTATAATTAAATGGGAAGCACCCAAGAATGTGGCAGAAGTAAGGAGTTTCTTAGGATTGGCTGGTTATTATAGACGATTTGTGGAAGGCTTTTTTATAATAGCAGCTCCACTCACCAAATTGACAAGGAAGAGTCAAAAGTTTGTGTGGACAAAAGAATGTCTGCAAAGCTTTGACGAATTGAAGAAGAAGCTTAGAACTGCACCAATTCTAACCTTTCCTTCTAGTAGTGATGGATATACGGTGTATAGCGATACTTCAAGAAAAGGATTAGGGTGTGTACTGATGCAGGGAGACAAAGTGATTGCCTATGCTTCTAGGCAACTAAAATCTTATGAGATGAATTATCCTACATATGACTTGGAATTAGCTGCCATAGTCTTCGTACTAAAAATATGGAGACATTATTTATATGGAGTCACTACTAAGGTATTTACAGACCACAAAAGTCTTAAATATTTGATGAGTCAAAAAGAGTTGAATTTGAGGCAAAGACGATAGTTAGAATTATTGAAGGACTATGACTTGATGATCGACTACCACCCAAGAAAAGCTAATGTAGTAGCAGATGCACTGAGTAGGAAGTATGCCATGGCGTATGTGAAGACGATATATCTTCCTTTGTTGAAGGAATTAGCCAAATTAAAGGTGGCGTTGAGGCAAGTTAAATCTGGTAAGAATTTTGAGGACGAAATTCTTTAAGGGAAAGAAATGTTAGACCCCAAATTTTCTTAGAATTTATTTTATTAAATTAGCAAGTATGAACATAAGTAGAATTCATGAATTAGAAAATTTTTAGAGTTTCATTTGGTTTATTATTATTTTCGTTTGGTAGCATAGATCAAAAGGAAGAATTAAAATGAAGATAAGGATATAGAAGGCATTAGATTGAATAAGGAAGGATAAGATTGGAGGGTTAGAAATTTGTCTTAAACTAA
>JANIIA010000003.1:26496641-26506770 GCA_027478495.1 Erythroxylum alaternifolium | reverse complement strand
TTAGTTTTGCTCTCAAATTATGTGAACTATTAAGGAACAAGGCGTTTCTATTACTCAACGTCATGTAGCATAAACTTTAAAGAGATGTATGGCTTTTCATTAGGCACAATTTGTCCATATATCCCCATCATATTCCGTGTCTGATCCGGACATTCTTTTACAAAACACTATATACCCAGTTTGGACCTTGATTCACCATCAATTCATACTGCAGAGATGAGCATTACCAAACTGGCTTGAAACTCCAGCAACCTTCATTTCTTTAAGGGCATAACTTTTGCTCAAGCCCGTCATGTGGACCGCTTGATCTAAAGATCACAGGGACATTGAGAATTTGAGATTCCTCAATGACTACACAGCACGGGCAAGAGACGTATTTCATGTCTCTTTCGAAAATCAAGTTCACTGCTGCAATGAGTTGTGTTTGTAATTTCGTTTTGTTGCCTAGTTGATCATGTGAAGTTAATCAAGTAGCGTCATGACGGCTAAGAAACTGGACTATGCAGGGATAAATTTGCTCCATTGCCTGAGATAGAATGCAAACTGTCACTAACAAATAGCCATAAAGTAAATAACATGCTATGGGTAACCAAAAGCCTACCAGTCGTCCCCCAACCAGATCATAATGAGCATAATGTGGACCTCCAGGTTCTCCAAACACTTTATAAGTGACCAAATGCTTAGGAATAAGTCTAACAGTATCTGATAAATTGAAATCATTATGAGAAGAATCCCAGAAGATGAACGACGCAAAACAAGGTTTCTGCTTGTTGAACATACCTTCTACAGCAGCAGGTGGGCAAATTAAATCTTCGTCTCCTGCCAAGGCTAAGATGGGAATGTTGCTTTCATGTATATGACTTTTGTAGAAAAATTTACCACTCCTGTCACGCAAACCACCTTCTTTAAAAGCCGTAGTAAGTTGCAAGATAAGTTTGGCAGGAATGGTACCTGATTAATAATCAGACACCATTATTATTAAAAAAATGAAGATCAAGAATATAGATCATATATGCATGCATTGAACAGAAAGAATTAGATTAAATGCAGTAGATTGTTGGGACCTAATCTTGCTTAGTTTGTTGTTTCATTTTTACTTCATGTTGCTGATGCATGTGGAAGCGATGGAATGGGATGAGTCCTAGTCAGATAATTTTAAGATCGAGTACCAACTCATTTAAGACATAATATTTAGTATAATTTTATTAGGATGTAAGTCAGGTCCTTATGTGGCAAATGGTATGGGCTTCAAATCACATGACTACCACTTGCCAACCTTACTCCCATTAGATGGATTACCATAAAACTTGTAATCTTTGCTTTAAATAAGTTCTAATACATGCAGGAAAGAGCAATTCATCATCATCTAACTGAAAAGCGTGCGTATACTTACAAAAGTTGTTCAAGACAAGCTTTTCTAGCAACTCTGGATGCATCATGTCCTCTGCCGATATCAGATGATTAAGCCAAGACAAGACATATGGAGGACGGGATGAAAGAGGATATGCTGCTGATAACAATGCCCCCAAAGGGACAACGGGCACATTCAAAGCTTGGGCAGGATCTGCCTGCATGAGAATATAGTCTAGACATTAATTTCATAAGTTACCACGTCATACCTTCTACTGTAGGCTGCTGTGTTACGTTAGCGTCTATTACAATTACGTAGAACCATAATTAATTTTTACTTACAAGAGGCAAAAGCAACTTGAGTCTAGAATTTGAAGATGTGTAATCTAGGGATGATGCCAGTGTGACAACAGCAGCCAATCCACAGGGTCTGCCTTCATAACCTTAGAAGACGGTAAAAGAGAGCATGACTAATAACTCTTGAACTCTATTCCTCTTTCTCTCTCTCTCTCTCACTCACTCACAAACACAAACACATATAGGTGCATATGTAGCACACACATACATACACTGTGAAAATCCAAGAAAGGACCACAAATAAAATTCAAAATAATGAACATATCAGCAACCATATATAAAAGTTGGCAAGATAACCTAGAATAACAGATTTGCAGCATTATTTTTTGCTTGCATGCATTATTTTTTATTTAACATTTGGTAGAAAAAGTCAACAAATTGTTAAACCACAACCCACTTTGCAAACTGCGGTTTCATATATGTCTCAAAAAGTTACACAGCAGAGTCATTATAAGAACATCTAGATTATACCCCATTGTATCACCCAAAACTATCAGCCATTGGCAAATATGCAGAGCATAAACATTGAATGCATCTAACTGCTCCGAAAGACTAGAGAGAGATCTCGACTTTATGTTACAGTTTTCACAAGGATGAAACCTCTAAGAATCCCTGTGATGTGGGGTGATGGTGAAGAAGAGTTTCCTGAGTTCCCCCCTTTAAAACCCGGAAAAAGAGGGGGAAGGATCTAGGAAATTGAAGATCTAGTAGTTGGTGCATTCTCTGGTTTGATACCAATAAACCCAACAGGATAAAGAAAAATAAATCTCATAAGTGAATTTGTTATGAAAAACAAAGTACTGATAATTTTGCATGCCCAACCACTATCCTTCATATCCATGTGTTCAATTGTAAGAACCTGACCCCCACTCTTGTCTTTTGATTATGTAAGGATCAAAGACCGCCTTCAGATGTTGCATCAAACACAACAGCAAGATTACTTGACTGCTTTTACTTACAATATTCAGTAGTGCAATAACCCAAAAGTTTTTTGTTAAACAAGTTCATGGAGTTAGTAAATGTCTATATTGGACTCATCATCATTGTTTCAAAACAATAATGCAATAAGTACCAATGCTCAAAATGAAAGTAACAGAAAAAGTACTGTTGTTAAGACAACGAATAAGGCTATAAGCGTCTGATAAAATCATCAAATATTATCCTGTTAACTACATGATATCCCCACAAATAAACAATTCATAGAGGTTTGACAAAAAGGTCTTCATATTGTTCAGCTTGAATCTTCTGCTATTATGTCAGGATGAAAAGCTGTTGATATAACTTCAAGAAATTTGCAAGGGTTAGTTAACTCAACCGCAGGTGGTTCTCAACAATAGGACAATCAAATAGGATAGTACAGGCGACTACTTGACTCAATTTCCTACCTTACTATTGTCTTAGTTTAGGTCTTCAAATTTAAAATCTTACAGAGAACTACATATATGCCTAAGCAAAAATGTTAGACCAGGTTTTGAGATTAAAATTCAAAGGAAAGTATGTTAACTAAAAGCGTTCACTCACACAAACTGGAGAAAAAAGAGGAAAGTGAATATACGCAACAAAAAGCCAAATTCAAGAAATTATGTCCGACTTGCCTGCTCACAAGGTCCTAAAAAGTAAGCTACATAATCTGAAAATGGGAACATTACACAATCTACTTTGGTTTTTGAATGAACAAATAAAGAACAATATAAAATCAATGCTCATCTTACCACACCGTGACAGCATTGCATAAAGCAAGATGCCTCCCATGGAATGTCCGATTGCCAGCAACTTACCATCTTTTGGTTTGCATTCGGCTCTAATATATTCCACCTGCATGTAGGTGAACACTCTTAGCATGTGGAGAGCAGCATAAATAGTCAGTAAGTAATTTGGTCCAAACCAATATTGGAAGTCTTATTTCAAACTAAGCAAGAAAATGGAATCTGAACTGATTAACGCATGAAGTAATGTAGCAAGACCAAATAACCTTACCACAGAGGGAACATCCTCTTCCAAGTAGTTATCAAAATCCCAATCATACTTCACAATTAAATCAAGCTGTTTCTGAAAATCTTCTATGGTTGAAAAAAGACGACCTTGCAAGTCAAACAACTGAGGTGAAACAGACTTTTGACCTTCATAAAAAATATTTACAATGGTTTGACTAAGATCCCTGATTTGACTTGCTATTACTGAATTTTGTCTTGCTTCCAACAAGCTCAAAAGCTTTCCCCTTATTTCATTGAAACGCTCTGACAACTGAGAATCTTCCAAGAGTTTTGATATCTGATCAAACAATTTGGCAGACATAATCCTTGACTGACCTTCACTAAGAAAGCCTGAAAGTCTTTCTGACAAACGCATGAAAATTTCGGTTAGCTCTGTTACCAGCTTTGATTCATCCCATGCAGTAGCTACCCCAAAAGGATCTTCTTTGACATGAGACATCTCCAGTTCTGAGACAGAAATTAGATCATCGTTTGGCTGCTGGTCTGCACGCAAAGATCCATTAGTTACATTCTTAACAACAGATTCCATTTGTTTGGATACTTCATGGGAAGACTGCTGAACATCTTTGGAATCTGATGCCTGTACACTCAAGCCAGCACCTCGAACTTCAAGAATCCATGTATCAAATCCCTGCCCAGACAAGTATCTCGCAAACGAACACTGAAAGCACAGGAAAATAAGAGAAATAGCATAGATCTCAGAAAACAGAGAGGCAGTATCAAATCATTCTAATCACTGGCTATAAAGCCAGTAGAAAAACATGCTAATTATGATTCCATTCACCAAGTTATGCAAGGAGCACAAAAGTAAAGTGAATGCTCATTCACTTTGTAGTTATTTCTCGTGTAGTACTAAAAAGGTTCAAAGTTCAACATATAAAAGATAAGGGGGAAGCTTATTGTCAACTGAGGCTAGTTGAATATGCAGATTGTTTACATGAACAGAATAGAAACTAGAGCTCCACCCATAAAATGTTTTATTGGTCAAGTGATGAGAAGCATTCACGTGAAAAAGACAAAAAACTATAGAAATGTCCACGAAACTTCTATTTAAGTGATGGATGCTAACAAATTCACAAATAAATTGTCATCATCTACAACAAGCACATGGTCTTAGCATCCTGCCGTCTGCAAATCTGCAATAGGAGTCAAATCCCACACATGCCAAGTTAAACTCAACGTTTTTGTACAATGTAAAACAAGTTTTAACAGTGGCGAAATACAGAACAAAGGAATTATCCAAAAAAGCAAAACTGGGAATACCCCCGGTGAAAGATCGTAACCAATGGCATTTGTCCCAACTCCGGACAACAAAAGCAGCGGATGATTTCTTGGGGAAGCCTATATGCCAAAATTTTCAAACAACTTGGAGTCACAACACAGAAATAAACATATTTTACTCTTTGCTTTAGCAATAAAAATGGTCACCAAGATAGAGATGACTCGACCAGAGGAGAAGGACGGTAGCGCCAGAGAGCGAGACGCCAATCGGAATTCGGAGCGGAGACGTAATGGAGTTCGTCGGCGGTGCAAATCGGCGGCATCTCGGGCATTTTGACCACGGGTTCCGTTGAGTCGGTGGAGAAACTTCTGATGCTAAATGACGAGGCATGTGGCGGGCGAGGAGGAAAAGGCCATCGCGTGGCTGCAGCGGAGCGTGAGACGAGAAGATTGGGGTTGGCGACAAGGAGATTGGTGGCGATGTAGAGAGCAGAGCGAAGGTCTGATTGGATTGTAGTGCTTGCCATCTTCGTTGCTCTTTCTTCAACTTTCTCGTCTTTTCAACTATACATTATTTGCTTTTAAAGAGAGAGAAAAATATGTAATAGGAGGAAGGAAGCAAAGGTTATTTGTGGGTTCCGATGCTTTCCATGCTTCCTTGCCCTTGCGTGTATGGGAATGGACTTGATTTGCTTGTTTTGTTTTTTGGAACGCTTTTACTAACGTACTTACTTGTGAGAAAGTAATTCCTTGATGCTTATCTATTGTTGACGTGGCCCAGAAGGATCTCCACCGACCGTGTTGGTCACGTGCCATAAACTTTTCGGTGGTTTTAAATTTTTTATTACAATTTATATAAATTCTAATATTCAATATTGACGGAATTCTAAAATTGGAAAAAAAAAAAGTGACATTGTCATTTTCATTAGGCATCCCAATATTTTTACTTTTCTTTCTTATCATTTGCTACTCTGAACCACCAGAATAAGTCTTTTGTTCTTCCTACAAAAAAAGTTATAAAAAACTAGACTCCTCTTCCTATTGGGATGTCATCAAAATGTGATTTTATCAAACAATATGTCTTTTTCATTTGATTGTATTGTCAAAAACTATATGTTGTTTCTCTATCTGATATCTTTACCTTGTTGGAGCTTCATTCATTTCCTGCTCTTTGGTGAGATATCATCATTGCTAATTTGATCAATCTCCAATTTATTTACCTTGACTCCCTACAATTTTATTTCTATTCCACCAGCCTGTAGACTTTTAAGTATGGAAAATAATAAAAATCTTGTCTTCTATTGGTTATAATTTATGCTATTTCAGTTTGAAGCTTTAAAGGTATTTATGTCTTTTTACACACGCATATATATATACTATGAGCAGTGGTTCACATTTTTTGGTGGCTGTTATTTTCTATTTTAGTGATGCTCTGATTATTGATCATTAAGTTGTACCAGCCATTATATTAAATCCTTCTACCTCGCCTACTATGGATCAAATCATGAGAGAATTCTTGCATGAAGAAATTAGAATCATGATGCAAGCAAAGTTGGAGAGTAAGGGTGTTGAATTTTTTTTATTTTTTGCTATTTAGGTATCTAACAGAACTCTAATAAAGGATCACTCGATGATGTTTATCTTATTAATCAGATCCCATCATCTATCCTTAATGGTAAATCCCCTTATTGGATGTTGTTAACAAACTACCTGATTATTCTAAATTGCATGTGTTTAGTGGTGTTTATTTTGTTCACCTCTCTGTTTATAAAAGAACAAAATTTCCTAAGCTTGGTTTTTTAAGTGTCTTTATAGGATATAGCATTGATCAAAAGAGTTTCTTATGCTATGATTCTATAATCCTACAATATGTTATCTCCTCGTATGATTTTCTTTGAAAATGTCTTTTATTATGTTTCCATTGCTAAGGGCAAAAGTCCTTTTTGTTCCTTTTTCTTTAACCTAATTTTTCAAAGTCAACTAATACTTTTTAAAAATGTCTCCCCTAATGATGACAATCCTATATTTGATTATCTATTAATATATGTCGTACAGTGAATTAGTTGGTTGTATTTTAGTGACAAAATAATTTAAAGATAATCTTTATCTTGTACATACTCAGATATATATGATAAAGTCCATGAGACAAATATACATTGCAAATGAACTTAGATAATTATGATATTCACATTGCACTTATGTATTATTTCTAAATTGTTTATAGTCATTGTTCTATCAAGACTGGACATTGATAGAACATAAAAAAAACTAACATATGTTATCTTTTTCCTTACGAAAGAAGTAGTCGATCTTATAGATTAAAGTATGGATATCCTTAAACAAACGTATAGATGCTTGTTATTTTATTCGCTCTCTCGATTTATTATCAAGTATATGCATAATAATTATCAAAAACATTCATCAATGTATTGAAATCACCCAAGATATAAGGTTCGTAGAATAATTTAAGAACAATCCCCAATAGATATCTAGAAATCCATAATCATTTTAAACATCTTAGAAATACAAAATAAACATCAAGACATTGAAAGAATTACAGGGAAAAGAAAGAAAAACTAGTATGTCTTGATTTAGAATGCTGGAATTTTTTGAAGCTCTTTTTTACATCTCCTCTTGATCTTCTTTGATGTAGTGGTTGTTGCTTCTTTTTGGTATTTTTCATGTTCTAATATAGTGCATTAGGGTTCTAGGGTTTTCCTACTTAATTCAGTTTCAAAAATAGCCTCGAACCCTTCAAACATGAAAAATCTTGCGCCTGGAAAAACCTCTATCATGATTGTGACCTAGAGTCACGATCGTGCTCAACGTGATTCAACCTCTTTCTCATAATCATACTTAATGTCATGATCATGACATCCTTCAAACTTCCAACGTCTTCTTCATTCTTCAATTTGGTGGTTCTAAATACTCACAAACACATCAAACACCTCTTGAAACATAAAATTAAGATCCAATTCTTGCCCTAAACCAAACAAACACTCAGAATACATACAAACATTAATAATAACACAATTCTAAGCCTATACACATGATAATCATCTAAGAAACACTTTAAAACATACTTAAACACTTAGCAAAACATAATATAATCTACACCTATCAGGTTTTACCCTAAGCAACAGAGAGTGTATTTATAGCTTTCATAATGAATGAATCGATGTTTAGGATATAAGTTTGTAGCTTTTGTAATAAATAAATCGATGTTTAGGATATAACAAGGGTTTGGTTGGATTCAATTAAGAAAATAAAGTAAATTTGAACTAATGAAGCAAATTAAATGAAACAGTTGAAAAATGATAAGTTTGACAAATAAGTTTATAATCTAATTCTCAGTTCAGTCTCGACCTTCACATAAATGAGCACACTTAATCATCATGTTATTTTCATACCTCTCTTAGAAACTATTAACCCTAAGTTAACAATAAGCTCTGTTAACCCCAATTTTTTCTTAGATAGTATCTAATCGAAATATGCTCTTTAATTAAACCTAGTTATCAAACAATCTAGAATAAGCTCTCTAGATTTAGTATGACAACTGCATTAAGTACAAGGAAAATAGATTAATCTAGGTAACGACTACACAAGCTTAGGTCATTTAATCTATGTTATGTTATCTCTAATGATCACAACCATTAGTTTATCACAAATGAATCAGAGTTACAACGCTCATATTTTGTATTCTAGATTCTGAAAATTGGTTCATAAATAAATAATCTATTGAAAGTGTTTAAATCATCCATACGTGAATACCCAAAACATTAAGCAAAGAATAACCCAAACAATTTCTACAAAGAGAGAAAGATGAAGAGATGCCTAAACAATTCCTTTTAAACTAGAAGGAAGAAAGTTAGTTCCTCATATACCTTATAGATCTAAAAAAAGTAACTATTCTGCCCACTTTTATGATTCTAAAACCCTTCATTATTCGATTGGCTGCTTATGTCCTTTCATAAAAAAAATTAGGATTTTGGGATATACATAGTTAGTTACACGAGCATATAGTTAATCGTGTATGTAAATTTTCCCCCCATTTTATGTTTCTACACGGTTTTGGTGAGTTATATGGCTAGATACACAATTGTGTAGCTCACTTACATGGTTAGTTTCACGACCGTGTCGCAGTATAAGTATATACATTGCCATGTAGGTTGCATGATGTGCTAAAATGATCCTACAAGCTTTTAAAGAGTTACACCATCCTATGCAAAGTCATGTGAGTTGCAGGAACTTCATTTTTTTATTTTATTATCCCATTTTCACCCTAATTCATATCCTTCTCATTCCATCAAGGCAAATAAGGTTTAATATCAAGGATGGCTCCAAGGATCTGCTTTTAACTCATTTTAGTTTTTCTGCTTCCAACTTGTAGCTAAAACAAAATACGAACCAAAATAAGTATCTTAAGCACTTTATAATATTAATCACTAAGTATTAGGGAGTAAAATAAAATCAACTAAGCACTCATCAAGTTCCCACACACTTAACTTTTGATCGCCCTCCAACAAAATAACAAAATCAAAGTCATAATCCAAAAAACTTCCCTCTTTTCATTTCCTAAGAATAAATAGTGATATGTTCGTGCAAGTGACCTTTATAAACTTATATAAATGGTTCCTTAAGAAAATTTAATGATGCAACTCATTATATCCAAGAAATTACCATTTTTCTTAACCTAAACTTCAAATATATACATTGATTGCTACATTTTCATAACTATAATTCATTTTTGTGTGATTACATAATTTAATCATAAAGTCATAACTCACAATTATATCTCGTTTTGTGTAATTACATAATTCTACATTAAAATCACTATTATAACCATTTTGTATGATTGTATAATTCAACCATAACTCACAACTATAACTCATTTTGTGTGATTATATAATTTAAACATAAACTCACAAGTCATATCTATAACCCAATTTATGTAATCACATAATTCAACCATAAAGTCATTTTGTGTGCTTATATGATTCAAACTTAAACTCATATCTTTAACTTAATTTGTATAGTCACATAATACATCCTAAATTAACTAGCCCATTTGTATATTAAGAAATCAATTTACAATATATAAGTTAATTTATTATAAAGACCAATATTTAATTCATTATTTCTTAAATTTTAAACAATACTACAAACTTCAATTTTGTATTGAATGATTGAATCCCCATTTTCGATAA
>JANIIA010000003.1:26470279-26481086 GCA_027478495.1 Erythroxylum alaternifolium | reverse complement strand
ACAAGATAAATCCAATGCTAATGATTCTAAATCTGACAAGATCATAGACAAGCTTATGAGTATGAATGAGGCCCATAAGAGCCTGTAATGGAAGTTCATGCAAGTAGCTAAAAATCACACCTCTTCCATTCATAATTTGGAGGTTCAAATGGGCCAACTGGCGAACGCATTGTTCATAAAAAGTGTGAGGAGTCTCCCGAGTAACATTGAAGCAAATACAAGGGAGAAAATCAAGGCAATCACATTTAGAAGTGGGAAAGAGCTCAAGCAACTAGCCCATAAATAACCTGAAACCTACCCAGTAGAGGATTAAGAAAAGAAAGAAAAAGGGTTAAGAAAAGAGTGAGTACGCTCTTTATGTTGCCCCTCCACCATGCCCACCAAAGATTCCATTCCCCCAAAGATTACAAAAGAGTAACTAAATGCACAATTTGTAAAGTTCGTAGAGAAGCTAAAGACTTTACAAATTAAAGTATCTTTTGTAGAGGCATTAGAATACACGCCTAAGTACGCTAAGTTCTTGAAAGACATATTATCAAAGAAGCAGACTTAGAATGATAATTAAACAGTCTCTACGATGAAAAGTTGCAGCTCGATAATTACCAACCACACACTCTCACAGTTGACAAATCTTGGGAGTTTTACTATACCCTATGTAATTGGTAATTTATGATTTTATAAATGCTTATATGACTTAGATGCAAGTATTAATCTTATGCCTTTGTCAATTTTCAGAAAATTAACAAAAGAGATGTTAAGCCAACTTCTATGATTATTCAATTGATGGACCAATTGATATAAAAAAACCATTTGACATGGTGGGTGATGTACCTATAAAAATGGACAAGTTTATCACTCCTGTGGATTTCATCGTGCTAGACTTTGAAGGGGATCAAAACAGTCCATTAATTATTAGTATACCATTTTTAACACTAGAAGAGCTTTAGTAAATGTTTATAAAGACAACTTCATCCTTCAGAATGGTGATAAACAAGTGAAATTCAAGATGAATAAGGTATTAAAGAATTCAAAGCAGGGCAGCTCATTCACAAGAATTGATGTAATTGAATCTTTAAAGGAAGAAGAAGAGAACGAAGAACAAATGACAAAGGATATAGAGTTTAAAGAATATAAGGAAGTCTTTGTTCATAAAGCGGAAGAAGAAGAGGAGATGAGGTTTACTGAGGAAGAATGAGAGTAGTTAACCTTCTTACAAGAAAAACTGTTAGATTCAACTGAACATTCAGGGAGTTTCATTATTCCCTATTTTATTGACAATTTGTAACTTAAAAGGAGATTACTAAACTTACTAGGTTTTCTTAATTTGATTAGTTATGTCCTTATACTTATCTTTCAATTAGTAGCTTATTTACAAGGCTACCAAACTGAAACCAGGTGATACAGGTGGACATAAGCCACTCATAATAGACCTAGATTGAGTATAGAAATGAAGAGTATGTCAAGCTAATTACGTGAAAGAAGCACTACTTGGAAGGCCAAAATGATGTCTAAAGGAGGATGAAGGCGGTAAGAGCAATCATTCCTCTTTAGAGATGAATAAGAGGCTTGAAAAGTACACACATTATCTAAATGCATAGTTGACAGAGTGGTTGATAGGTTAAGTTAGCTGAAGAAAAGAAGGGGGAATGAGGAGCATAACGAGAGAAAAGAAAAATTAAGGGATGATGGGGATCGATAAACTCAAGGAGAGGATAGAACTAAGAGATGCTAGAATTCAAAAGCTATCAACAGGCTGAGAAGGAGGATTTAGAGGAGGCAATTATAGTCATGGTAGAAGTCAGTCCAATTCTCCCTAATACCTTTTTTCCTCTCCTCTTTTCCATCTTTTGTTTAAAGTAACTTGTGTTTTTATCTCCTTCCTTCAATGAAGATTTTTTAAGGCCTAGATATACCTCTACATTACTATCCACTCTTTCATATTTAAATTGTCACTTATTACATCTATATGAGCTCTCTTAGCGTTTGGTTTATAAATGTTCTTATTTTTTGAATGTTGACTATTATGTTGTTAAGTCTTCTACTTTTTTTGTTTTTAATTCCTCCTTGAAAACTTAAAGTAACCTACCACACTTATATCCTTCAAATTGTTTTGTAGTTGGTTACAATTCTTTGGGTAGTGCTTCTATAAATCCCATAATGCTAATTAAATAGTTTTTAAATATAAAAAGAACTTTTCTTTGACGGGTTTTTGTTTCTAATTGAATATCAATTACTGCATGATTTTAAATTAACCTTATGGTATTTACTGTGGCCCTATATAGCTTCTTCCCAGTTAACCATTTCCCTTGTTGTTTATTGCCCCATGTAAAGTTATTCCCATCATAATATAGATCATTTGCACTAATTTGACTAAAATAGTCCTTAAAATTATCATCATGATGATTCAATCTTAGATTAAATCTTGATTCATATGAATACAGTATGTTGTTATAGTCTCCTATAAGCTAAGGTGTTGATGGTTTGATATAATAGTCCATGATTTTCCAAAGATCTCTTATTTTTCTTTGAGCATTTAAAAATTCAAAAAAAACTTGACACTTTTTAAAGGATACCTCATCATTACACGCAATGATGGACAATAAAAAAAGGTTTAAGATTTCAAGCTACTATGTGCCTTACTTTTAGCTTTTTTTCCAAGTCTCTATATATTAGATGATGTGGTTCCTTCTTTATGGGTTATGATTTGATTCCTTAGGTGTGATTTGGAATTGATTGCTACATGGGATGGAAGTTATCTCTTGAATAGTCAGCTTTAATATTTTCACTACTTTATATATAGTTTGGCTCTCCCTAAACATTCCCCTTTCCCCTATTGATTCCTTTACTACTTTTATATTACCTTTAGTTGATTATGAATTTTTTATACTTAATTAAAGGAAGTTATAGTTTTCTTTTCCTAATTGGAAATTACAACCCGTTGGATTCCTAGTTTTATTTTGAGTGAGTCTCCTTTTCCATTACATTAGTTGTATTAGCTTTTTCTTTTGCTTCCTCTTCAACAAAGCTATTATCATCTAATGCCATTATCTACTTATGGGCCCCTATATTGAATCTTTTTCCTATTTTTTCCATACATTTTTCTCATTATTATTAGATGACTTCTAGTGATATGTAATCGGTTTCATATTTGCTTTACCTTTTTAGTCTTAGTTTTTCAGGAAAGAAATTTATCATCTTAACCTCTAAAAATATTCTTAAATACCCAAATTTACTCAATGAAATAGTTTATTCATCCATATATACTAGGTTTCTAATAGAATTAAATAAGTTACTCAACTTATTAGTTGACAAATATTTAAATGAAATATTATAAAACTGAACCTAAATTAGAATTGTTTTCATCCTAGATCTATTCAATAGAATTTCTAGTTTCTACTATTGTGACAAATCTGGCCTCCCATTAATATGCTACATCCTAATTCCTACACTTTCAAAGAGTTAGTCTCAATATTGAACTTAAAAAGAAAGAAATCATCCTCATTTATAAGTATTTTTTGCATCCACATTTTGCTCTATCTAACTTCCACTCATGCCTTCATTTGTGGATGCGATAGTCTTTACTTAATGAAATAACCAATTAAATTACCAGTCCATCTTTTCCTACTTAGAGTACTTCTAGTGGTGGGGAGATTGCCTAAGGATCCTCTCCTTTTACTTGAGGAATATACCTCAATTTGACTTATGGATCACATCCACATAACTTGACACTAAATTCCTCAAGTAATCTTTTTAGTGGAGTCATATAAAGGAGAGTTCACATGTAAATCTTTAGAGGGATTATGGATTAGTAGGCTTTCTTAAGTTTATGGTGTAATTTTAATTGTGTCTTGAAAAAGGATGGATCCTACCTCTTTAGTTTTGAAATTAATGTTACAAGAGGGAATTGGAACTATATTTGGAGAGGGAATAATGATGATCAGAGAAGGGATGGTGGTCACAATATAGGTGATCGAAGAAGGGGACAAAGCTAAAAAGGAATTCATTTCTTAAAATGTGGGCTGAAACTATTCTTGCCTAATTTCATTACTAAAAATGGTAACTAATTGAGGATATAAAAACTGCAAGTTTGAATTTGTACTGTAAAGCGAGAAAAAAATTTAAAGAGAAGTTAGAGAAAATTTTAATTTAAAAATCAATAACTGTTATTCCCTAATTTGGATTCCCCAATTTGGGTGGTCATGACATATTAATAGATTTCAATTTTAATTTATGATTAAAAAATTATTTAATTAGATAATTAAAATAAAGGGAGTTTATAATTATCTAATTCTATTTTGTAAATTAAAATTATAATTTATAATTATTGTCAATATATTAAGAACCTAATGTGTTTTAAATATAAAGAGTAGATTAAAAATTAATTTAAATTGAGTTGAACTTTATTGTGAAGTATGATAAACTTTAGGGATAAAATATAAGATTATTGATTTATTAAAACTAAATTCTATTATAGCTAGAGCTTAAACTTAATTATAATTAAGAAGTTTAATTTTAATGAAAAAGAAACTCTTTTGTTTTTTTAAATAAATTGGAGGAAGGTATAAAGGAGTTAGTACTATTGTCTTTTCCTCTTAAGTGTTGAGTTTTTTTGCCACTGCTTTATGAATACCATTAAAGATGGATATATGGACAAATTGTTGACTGTTGGAGAACATTTATGTAGGAAAATTTATTTATGATTCATATTTTTAAATTTATTCAATTAAATAGATTAGATTGGAAAATTATAAAAATTATTTTATGTTATGCTCGTGATTGGACCATGGTTTATTTTCCAATAGTAGTATCAGAGTCTCTTTTAATTGTTTAAATTGATTATTATTATTTATTTGATAAATTTGTGGGTTAAAATTTAGTGATGCAATACTTGTATGTTAGATGGATTTGTCTAATGATAATTATTAATAAGGGTTTTGTTTTAATTTTCTAAAATTATAAAACGGATGATATTGAAGTGTTTTCAATGGGCTAACTATAGGTCAGGCTCAGACCTATACCTATCTGAAGCTGAGCTATTCTAAGTAAAACGACATCGTTTTACTTAAGAATAGTTAGTCATCGAGTAGGCCTGTCCAGCGTAGGTCCAAATCCAATTAAAAGGAATGTTATTTTACACTTTCAATTTTTAAAAAATTATTTTAAAAATTGATAAAATTAGCCTATAGGCCAGCTAATTGTCATCCTTTGTAGGTCTGGCCACCCAATTCTATGCTTTTGGAAATCAAGCGTGCCGAATACCCATCTTATTAATCTTCCTAGAAAAACAATATGCACACCTCCCACGTGTTTTCTTTACTTTGAAAAATAGTTTTTAACTGTGTTTGAAAACCCATCGCATGCTCCAATACTTGGTCTTGGAAAATATTTGTTTTATATTCTTACCCTTCACTCTAAAACAATCATTGTATGCCTTTTAGCTCGGATTTCTAGAATAGTTGGTTTGAAATCTCTGGAAACTTGGGTGATTGAGCTTGTACATTGCTTGTGTTTTGTTTTCTATTTCTGAGAATCGGTTGTATGAGGTTATAGTCGAGTGTGATTTTAAATGTCTTAATATTTTGTATTACACATAATAGAATTCACTAGCAGCTTGCATCGCTGCTGATGAATCACCCTCTGGCGTGGAGCCAATAGTGATCACCGTCATTGACAAGAATGAGATTTTCCCTCAAAGGAAGAGGCAAATGCTTGAGAAAGATGCACGAAGAACTAGACGACCATACAGAAGATGAACACACACCAGCAGTAAGAGGTGCATTTAGGCGATGAAGAAATAAAGGGCGACGGTGGGCAATGTCTAAAACTAGCAAAGAAAATGCACGCGCCCCACAAAGGGATCACGTCTGACTTGGCATACGTGTGTGCATGCAGCAGTCAACACTTGCCGCATTGACAAAATGGTTTATTTTCTTATCTTATGTGTCTTAAGCCTTATTTTTAATTAAAATTTGAAACTAAATTATTTTAAATTCCTATTAAATCTAGAAATTTTTTCTAATTGTTTGAAAATTTATTTTCAAGAAGTTTAACTTTAATAGCAATATTTTTGGAATTTAATTTGTTTTTTCATGAGTTGAATTATTTAATTAAATTAGTTATGAAATAAATAATTAGATAATAAAAGGTGAAAAGGGTTATCATTTATAATTATATTATGAAAGATAAATCAATATACTCAAATTACTTTATTTAGGATGATACATTAATTTAAAATTTAAAATTAATTATTTTCTTATAATTAGATTAAGATTAAACTATGTTAATTCTTTTTTAAAAAAATGAAAATGGAATTAAGCCATAAAGGGCTGAAAAATCAAAATGCCTTACAAAGTGTTCTCAAAAAGAGAATGTACAACTAGATAAATTAAACAAGGCACAAAGCATTGTAACATTTACAAAAATAGAAACTAGAAACCACTTACATCACCAATTGCTAGTGTAAATTGCTTATGGTGCAAGTTTGTCACATTAGGTAGTTATATGAATCTAATGGCATTAAGTGGCTCGGTTATGAAATGTTCATATCTTCTTTCTATGTTGGGGAAAATGTGTATGTTCCTTTTGACCCATGTGTGTAGGACCAAATAGGATAAGGCTATGTAATAACACAATTTGTGATCTTTCTTAACGTGTTTCATGTTCACACTCCATGTTATGATCTGTTAACATTCCATTGATGTATTAATAACATTTTAAAGCATTATTTTTCAAGCTTCATATGTCTATTTTCATTGGAAAAACAGGTGTGAAGTGCCCACCAATTTACTTTTGCAATGGCTACACCATTTTTTAAAGTAGTTAAACCTATTTATTATGTCAATAGTGGGTAGCTTCTCCTTCATAGCTCTCCATAAAGTTGTAGAAACTCTAAGAAGGTTGTATATGCACCATACTATTTTGTACCAAGATATAGTCTTGACATTTAACTAAAAAGCTTCCTATATGATGTGTTACTAAAAGTTCCGTTAATACTAAGACACCACCAATTCTAGTCCTTAACATTGTCTTTTAACTTCACATTATTAAATTGCATCTGCAAATCACTATCATTTATTCTTAAAAGCATATCATTTTTAACCATCATTATATTTGGTAGATTTTAATTATCTGGAATGAAGTTTCTTAATATATTCAACCTATCCTCATAATTAAGAGGAGCATCAGATATCCAACTATCAGATTTCCTACTACTTTCTTGATGTGGATTCTAATGAAGCTTCTCCATTTGAGTATCTCTTTTAATGTAGCAAATGTGTTTTTTGATGAGAGATCAACTTACCAAATGCTCTTATCTTTAATGTAGAATGTATGTACCAACTTGCACCATAAAGACTTATGATCATTAATCAATCTTCACAATCTCTTGATCACTATGCAGTTATTCAAGAGTTTTAAATGAATGATGTTAAAACCTCCATACTTTTTAAAGCCACAGACTTCAAACCATTTAATGTCATCTTTATAATCTCCTTCATTTGAACCAAACAAGAGAAATTTCCTAAGAATTTTATCAATGGTTTTGTTGACAACAATTGGAATAATAAGATGTGTTGCCTAATGAATATTGATTGAAGATAGTATAACTATAATCAATTGATTTATCCCAGCTAAAGATAAAGCTTTCATTCTCTAGCCTATGATTTTTGCTTGTATTTTATCCACCAAAGTTTTAAAACTTCCATAGCTAAATCTAGAAGAAGTTATTGGAATTCCAAGACAAGTGAAAGGCACAAACATTTCTAAAACCAATGATATGTTCAACCATACTCCTCTAATCTTTAAAACTTCTAGAAATGTAAGTAGAGGATTTGTTAATATTAATATGAAGACTGACTAGTCATCTTGGTGAATATATTGATAACCTTCATTACAGTTGTGAGTGAAGTTTTGTCTACCCTGGTTAAGATAATTAAGTCATCAGCAAAGATGAGGTTGGTAGTTCCCAATTTCGTACACTTAGAATGATATTTTAAATGTTGCTTCTATCTACAACTCTACACAAAATCCTATTGAATACCTCCAAGACAATGAAAAATAAGTATAATGAAGAAAGGTCTCCTTATCTAATGCCTTCGGAGCACTTGAATAATTTTGATGGTTCTCCATCAGTTGGGATACTAAGGGATAGAGTGGTGAAGCATAATGAGATCCATTCATTAAAAAAATCAAGAAAATTCGAAGCCACCATGATGTTACGTAAAAAAAAGGTCTAATCAACATTAACACAGGTTTTCTTTAGATCAATCTTCATAATGCAATTTCTACCTCCTATCATTTCGGAACAACCATTCATAAATTCTTATAATAGAAGAATGTTGTCACTCATCTCTCTACTAGGAATATAAGCCCCTTGAGCACTATCTTTATGGTTTAACAAGATTATCTTTAATTTATTATCCAAGATTTTTTATACAATATTGTAGATTGAGTTACAACAAGATATAGGTCTAAAATCTCCAAAACATTTCTGCTCGCCTCCTTTAGGAATGAGTGTTATAAAGTTGTCAATAATCACTTTAAGTATCCTTTTCTTCTAAAATAATTCTAACACTATATTTAGTACTATGTCTTTAACAATAGGCCAGAATTTAGTGAAGAACATCAAGTTAAACCCATATGGCCCTGTAACTTTATAAAGATTAAAAATTTTGATATTTGTTTAATTTTTACTTTAGTAATATGTTTTGAAAGTATTTCAACTTCTTAAAAAGTAATAGAACTACACATGATGCTTTTCAGCACTTCCCTTGAATTTGAGCATTAGTGGGGGCATTTATAACACTTGAGAAGTAATTAAAGGCTTCTGAGTTTAATAAGTATTTATTGCAAAAGAAGTGATTATTATACATTAGATTGTTGATTTTTTTATAGCTTTCCTAGAGATAATAGATCTGTGAAGTAAAGTTGATCGTCTATCTCTACCTTTTAACTAAGCAATTCTGGACATTTATCTCATCAAAGACTGATCAAATGAGAGAGATTTTGAGAAGTTATGTAATGCTTGCTTCTTGTTGTCAATGAATATTTTATGTTGAGGATTTTTATATAACTCATTATGAGCTAAAATTTGAGCATCTCTAGCAGTTGTAACAAGATGGTGTAAATTTCTTGCTCTCTTTATGAAATATTTTAAATTCTGCTTGATCAAAAGTATGTTCTAACAGTATTTGTACTGCTTGGAACCATTCACTTCAACTTTTATCCCTTTCCATAAAGCAACTTCAAATCTAAGAATATATAAAAGAAATTTGATAAACTTGAATGGGTTATTGATTCTCTCATAATCAATAGAATTAAACAAAAAAGATTGATCTAACAGAAAAGAGTTATGGAAAAATGCAAGTTATTAGGGAATTGTTGAAACTAATCAATGTTTACAAGATCTATCAAAATTTTTCCTGATGAGATCATTTCCCTTCTTGTTATTACTTCATGTGAAGAAATTACTAGTTGAGGCTACATTGGTTACCTCAATATCAAATAGGCATTTCATTAAATCCTAAGAAGGAATTTTATTTGTATAGACCCCTTCATCTTCTTCAAATGCAATCATCGTAATGAAGTCTCCAGTGATTAACTAGGGCTTATTAGTATGCCTAGAGATTCCTTAACTGTCATTCCAGAGGTTATTCCTTTGATAGCCATTATTGTGAGTTGATAGATGCATAATTGATCCTAATTTTACCTCGTATTTGATGTGTTTTTGCTAGATATTTTATACATGTATCCTATATTTCATACGTAATTGCTCCAAGTGCTTTCACAATTTATAATTGCTTTCATAGACTTAAAGGGGAAGAATTTAAACAAAAACATGGCATAAAGAGAAGATTTGATGCAC
Organism: Erythroxylum alaternifolium; assembly: GCA_027478495.1. Taxonomy (NCBI): domain Eukaryota; kingdom Viridiplantae; phylum Streptophyta; class Magnoliopsida; order Malpighiales; family Erythroxylaceae; genus Erythroxylum; species Erythroxylum alaternifolium. The sequence goes on along the minus strand of JANIIA010000003.1, from coordinate 26,471,224 downwards.
AGAAGCTATGCACAATTTTTAACATAGATGGAGAGTCTGAACCTAAACTTCATCTTAGGAGAATAATTAAAGGACATCTCAAGAATTTCAGTAAGCTCAGATTCATAGCTGTTCAAATTCATTTGGACCAACAACCATTTGTTCAAAGTAAAACTTATTTCGGCAAAATTGGCAGCTTGACCACTAGAGCTTACATGGATATATCTGAGGATTATGAGATCCAAATGAGGTGATTAAAAGTTAAATTCAAGCCAAAATCCTTGACCATAATTCCTATGTACAACTCAAGGGGTAAAAGTGCTGTTTTAATGGGCTAAAAAGGCTGAAAATGAGATACGAAGTCTGTCACATCCTATTCTGACCATACCTTGGTTTTTGGCCCATAAATTTTGCTACAGGGCTTTTTTTAAGCAAAAGAGGATCCGTTGGAAATATGAGAAGTGGAGATACAATTTACCTGAAGATTTTGTGACCTAAATATGAATATATCTGTTGGAGCCCGAACTTTTCTTAGAAGTTAGAATTATTAAATGAGAATTTATTGGCGCTTAGTCATGAGTAAAAATTAGAATTCTTGAATTAGAAATTTATAGAGTTTATTTATGAATATTTTTTAATTACATATGGTTGCATGGATTAAATAGAAGTGTTAGAATACGGTTAAGGAGTTAGAAGGTATTAGAGTAAATATGGAAGGGTAAGTTTAGAAAATTAGAGTTTGTTTTAGATTAATAAGAGAAGAACAAATGAAGGGTGCATGTGCTGGAAAGAAAGAGACATGTTTGTGAGGTTAAGAAAGAAAGAAAAGAAGAACCTAGAAGAAACTAAAGAAAGAGGAAGAGAGTCGTGTAACAATAAGAGAAATGGGGGACACGTGTTTTGTCTCACCCCCCCTTGGGAGGCCAGCGTCCCCGCTGGATACCGATTCGCTGGATACCGGTTCGG
>JANIIA010000003.1:26399766-26415071 GCA_027478495.1 Erythroxylum alaternifolium | reverse complement strand
ACCGACGGTAAAAGATTGTTCGTCGGTGAATTTAGCTACGGCCGAATCACCGACGTTTTCTTCCGTCGGTTTATTCCATCGGTAAATAAATTTACCGACGGTATATTGGCTTTTTCCGTCGGTAATTTCCGTCTGTAATTTACTGTTTTCTTGTAGTGTCATATAATAGAACTAGGTGTCACATGAGATTTGATTGATAATATGTTACCTGCCTAATTCAAGTTTAGTTGGTTTGTTGAGTGACCTAAGATCAATGAAATTTAAATGGGATCCTAGCCCACTAGAGAGATGAAATTAATTGTTTCGAATAGTAGTAAAAGCTATTATTTTGAATAAACTATTAGGAGTCACCAAATAAATTATTAAAGTCTTAATCTTATTTGGTAGTCATAATATATAACCACTTACTTGCTTTTATATTTATTTCATTCCAACTACAAAGTTCCTATATTTAGTATAATTAACATTGAGTTTTAAAACACCAAATTTTTTAGACATAGGTTAGGTTTGAGAAGAGTTATCCAAAAGGATAAATAAAAATTTATATGTCCATTATATCATTTTTCTATACTCCCTGTTGAGGATTAGGTGATAAATTTTTAGAGAGATGTCAATATCTTATAGATGATAACATTTTTGGTTGATTAATGTCTTATAACTTTAATGACAATATGTGAGATGGACGTAACACAGAGATAGTATGACATAAATATTTACATGAAGTAGAGTTGAAAGATACGGTACCTTGATTAAATTTACCCAATTTAGCTTACTAAAAGCATAAATATAGACAACAATTGAAGGCATTTGCTTAGATATGATAGTAACCACCATTAAAAAATGATTGCATGATTTTTCTTTTCAATATATGACATGGTAGAGATAATATATATTTTTTGATTCACGCTTATAAGTATTTGATACTGAATTTGGATTCAACATTGTTACAATGTTCAATAAATGATTAGAAATAGATTGTTGAGAAGAAATAGTTAATCTAAGTTTATACAAATATTTTGTATGTGTTAGATCAAGAGAGACTTATACTTAATATAAGTGGTAAGAATACAAAGTTAGATAACGAAAACTATCACTTATACTTAATATAAGTGGCAAGAATACAAAGTTAGATAACCAAAACTATCATTTATGCCATATTAGTTAAATCAACATAATGAGAATTATAAAGTTTCGCACAAAATAGATTATCATTTTGATTATTAATCATATGAAACTTATGAAACCTATTAAAATGAAGAATGACCAAATCATCTTTTGGTGAAAGGATAATGATAGTATTAAATAGTTAAATTTTATGCATATAATGTATTGGATATAGTAACAATTAATAAAAGAATGATGCTTTTGTTTCATTAGATTAACTAATGAATTTATATGATATAGTCATATTTATTAAAAGAAATGTTGATTTAAATTTTTGAAACTTTTGTTGATTTAAATTTTTGAAACTTTTAAATCATTTAAATTTGAGTGAAAATTAAGCATTAAGAATTATAAAAACACTTAAATGAGACCAATGTGGTTTGATTTAAATTTTCTTTGTTAGCTAGAGGGAACGAGATTCCTTAATGAATACCTCTACAGCTAAATTCCATAATAATATGGATTTATGAAAGGAGAAAATGCAACATAAGATATTCTATACAGCAATTTTTTTTTTTAATAGTTAAGACTAATAGAACAACTTACCTTTAAAATTTTCAATTAAATTAATTAAAAAGATTTCATATTAGATATGAAGTGGCATGAATTTGTAGAAGTTGAAGTTAATGATTTTAAGATTTGATGCATAGTTAAAGCACATACTATCCTATGAGTTTAGAATTAAACTGGATAGTAGAAACTTATATGATATCCAAAAGGGTTAGATATGATGTTATAAACCCTAATGAATAATATAGTTGTTTTAATGAATACCTATAGGTGAATGTTCTCAAGATAATTAGTAAGACTGAAATAAAATTTAAAGTTTCAAAATCTTATAACAACACGTCCAATTAAAACTGGTGAATTAGTTGATACATTTGATATGTAGTGGGAAGGTTACAAGATATTGAGAGATTTCTTTCATGATGAATGCAAAGAGTTTGCTTTGGATATGATTATGAATTCATCTTATCTATAAGAAGGTTACTGGGAGTCTAATTTTACTCTTCAATAGGAGTGTGTAGAGACAAATTGCTTATAGAAAACAAAAGAAATCATATTTTTAAGTGTCGAAAATACTATAGTCTTTTAATTGTTGAAAATATAATAGTCCAAGTATAACTCTAATTATATATGAAAAGATAACAACTTAATTTTAGGAATTATATATATGGACATAAATACGATGTTGTTTACCTATTCTAGTCTTACGTAGATAGTGTTTAGTGTTTGAGATGTTTGATTCTTGTGAAGTATTAAAGATATCCATTATCTTATATATGAGTTGATATTTGAGTTAAAGATTATGTAGATAATAACTTTAGAAGTAAATATTAGTTAAGGTATATTTTACTTAGAAAAATATTGTTTTAAGATTAGAAAGGTTTCAATATAGCATCATTGCTAATTGAGCCATATTACATCTTTTATTTAGTGGAAATGATTATTTTAATCAATTACTTCTTCAATGAACTTGATATAGTTCTTCGCATTTTCGAAACAATAATGTACTCTATAACATTAGAGTCATTGTACATACAAAAATTTAGGTCTCATTAAAGATCCAAGTATGTATTTAAGCAATTTCTTTTCATTATAATGATAATTAAGATATGAGTTATAAAATTTAAGTACTCACTATAAATAATCTTGCAGAATTCTCTAACTAAATTAATGTCCCAATAGTAATCGTCAGGTGGAGATGATATAAGATACTTAAATGAGTGACTTAATGTAAGTGAGATTATATTAATGTATACCTTAAAGCCAATCAGTTAGTTATAAATATTGTGACATAATTAATTAAAACCACTATTTTTATTTATATATTTTGTTAATTCTATTTGATATTTTAATGGTAAAGATAAAATCTCTAAAATAATTGCTGTGAGATCAAAATTATAATGAAATCATAATTATAAGATTCAATTTGCATTTATATATTATTTTAAAATTGTTCTTAATTAAAGTTTCATCAAGAAAGGATGTTGATGAAACACTGTAATTAGCACATAATACGTTTCTTTCTTATGACGAAAATAATTAAACATATAAATTAAAGTATAGATATACGTGTCAGCGTATATTAGAGAATAAGTTTATTTAACTGGCCTAATTATGAGAATCTCAAATGGAATATTACTTATATATCTATAGATTTCCTCGTTATGATCATTGAATAATTGATCCTTAGACTTGAAATTACCAAAGTATCTAATGAAAGAATTACTATGTATTGATGCTACTTATGACCTATTCTATTTATGATTGCTTATTCAACAATACTTAGATATAATATGAACTGTATAAAGATAGTTGAGTAAGTCAATAAAGAATCTGTCAATCTAAAATAATTAGGAAGAGTGTTCCGATGCTCTTGATTAGTAAGGACTAAAGGAATTATTTGGTCAAAGTGAATTAAAATTAGAAAAATTTTAAAATATCAATATTAAATCAATTACTAATTAACAATAATGAATATGATTGAATTCAAAAGAATATATTATAAATTCATACTCTATGTCTATTTAGAGCATTAGATTACGAAATGATTAAATTATCTATCAGATTATGTATAGATAGGTTGAGTCAAACCACTTTAACATTCTTAATATTAAAATGGTCATGACATATTGCTATATGTCAATTTTGATTATCCCCAAACTAGCACTTCCATGCAATAACTTTACCTTTGTGATTTAAATTGGAGAATAGGAGAATTAAAGATAAAGGAAATTCAATTTATGTAAGTTTAATTATAAATTAGAATTGTAATTTATAATCATTTCTAACATATTAAGAACTTAACAAATCGCACACATAAAAAAGCTGTTAAAAAATAATTTAAATTAAGTTGAACTTAATTATGATGTTTAAAAAGCTTCAAAGAACAAGTATAAGATATTTTCATTTTATTAAAGTTAAATTTAATTAGATTTTAACTTTAATTATAATCAAAAAGTTTAATTTTAAAAAGAAAGAAACTGTTTTTTGTCTTTCTTTGTAAATAAGAGGAAGGCATCAGAAAGCTAATATTCCTACTTTTTCCTCTTTAAGTTTGTTTTCCACTGTCCAATGAATATCGTTAAACGCTAGATACATAGACAACTTGTAGTTGATAGTTCGATAAAAATATGAAAGGATTCAAATTATGTACATTTTAACATTTTTATTTATAATTCATATTTTAAAAGTTATTCAATAAAAGTGATTCAATTAAAAAAATTTTAAAAAATTTGTGTTATACACATGGTTGGATTAAGAATAGTTTTCAAACATCAACTTTAGTTTCCTTTTTAACTTACTCAATATTAAAAGCGGTAAATAGAGAAATTAGATCCTCTATTTTAATTAACCAAAATTTACCCTATTATATTAAAATTTATTTACATATTTATATAAGTTCATCGTAAATATGTGAATAAGCTTAAATCTCATATATTTAAAACCCCAGTCGAACACAGGCTGCTCCAACCCCGAAATGGCAGACGTGTCAACTTTTATCAGGTCTTTGGATGTTACAAATCAAGAATCTAACGAAAAAGTGCGTAAAGAGAACAAGCAAAAAGAAAGATACCACCATTAAGAGGAGCAAAAGTACTTTTCTTTTAAATCTTTAATTACATGATAAAAAGTTAAATACATGATAGGTGTAAGAAATGCATGCCTAGCGGTAATTTTTCCAGCACAACTCCTCAAATCCACGCTCCAGAATCAAACCTTAACCAAAGCTAGCTCGTATCGTATGCATCCCTTACATCCACAATTTATGTCACAACCAAAAGGAAAAGAAAGGAAAACAGAAGGGAGAGATGCATATATAAGTGGAAAGACATGAGTTAAACCGGAGAAAAACGAACATTGAAGACCAAAAAAGTTAGAAAGTAAATCGGACCGCTACCCTCAATTCCCCGCGATGCAATAATAACAATCTCCCATTTCTGCCTCTTACGCTAGAACTCGGGAGAGTGTAATTGCAAAGACTTTTGTTTTCGTGTGTTCTTCTCCCATCACCTTTTCAACCGTAATTACAAAAGAACCTTCCTCCTCCCATGAGCCACCGTAATGTCCACCAGTAACCGACACCTTCACCCACCGGCCCCCGTCGGTTACCACCCATTGTTTTGAGTTCTTACTTCACCCAAGTTAAGAAGTGGAGAAGAATACGGTAACAAATGATCAACAGCAAGGTAAAGTTGCTACGCGTTAGTGGATATAGGGCATTAAGGGACCCGATGGGTCGTATAAAAAGGCGAGATTGTAGCTTTTGGTTTTCGTGTGAGTGGGACTTCGACAACAAATGTTTCTTTTCTTTCATTGTTTCTTTTCGGATTAAAGGTGTGCTTAAGTTCTTGGTCAAGGCATGTTTGTGGGGGAATGAAAATAACTCCACTAGCTCGATTTCCGAGGCCTTTGAAATGTTCATAGTCATTCTCTCTGGGAGGAAAAGGTAGTATTGATGGAGTTTATTTGTCTGTGTATGTAAACATGCGCTTGGTTCACTCTAAAGTTTTTTTTAATAATCGAAGTCGCCTCTTCATGGCCAACTTTATAGTTTAATTACCATATTATTGATGTGGCTAGCTAGTAGCAGTTTCATGGGCCAACTTTTGGCCAGTTATTACCTTGAATACTGTGCTTGGAAATTTGTTGGAGACAATTGGACCAAGAAAATAACTTGTCTGAAGTGTTCGATTTATAGAGCAAAGCATGATTGAGCAATGAACAATTCACTACGATAAAGTTCACATTTGGTTATGAAAAAAATCGTAGCTAAATGTGTAAGAAACATTACCTATAATTTTTAAATATATTATCGTTTCGTCATTCAAAACATTGTCAAATCTCTAAAGCTAAAAATTTAGTTGATATTTTCAACAATCGTCGCCAATAGTTTTTGTTACGTTTTGTTTTCCTACCTAAAAACTATTAGCTACATTTTGAGAAATTATTGTCAGTAGTTTTTGGCTTTGCCTTTTTTTAAGCTAAAAACTATTAACTGCATTATAAAAATGTAGCTAAAAATTTTTGGCTACATTACTCAATCGACTACTTAGTATTGTCTATGTCGCTAAACTTGTAATATTCTAAAAAGCTTACTTAAAATACACTAAAAATATTTTGAGAATTGAAACAATAGTTTCTAATTAAAGCACATATCACATAACTTTACCATTCACGACATAATCACTCAGCAGTTACATCTTCATCAATTTTATAATCTAAGAAAAAATATTAAATTTAAGTTATAATACAAACATGAATTGAAAGAAAAAAGTATAAGAGATATAATTAATACCCTTTGCTTTCTTCTTCATTTTTATCATAATCTAAGCTAACTAATCATTTGAATAACATATCATGTTTTGCTATCTTGTTCAAATTTCTTATAATGCAACCTTAAGCCCTTTGTTTTTCTCTTGAAGTTATTGAATGACTGTTTTATTTGATAAGGATGAAACATTTACTTGGGGTCATAGTCAAGACTTTTGATATAGCCAACACGTGTACTAAGTACGGTATTGCAAATATCTTCTACATTGAACTCATTCTCCTCAAACATTGATTTCTCTAACAACTTTTGCATCTTATTCTAAAATTAAAAAAAATAATATTCAATCCAAATATTATACTTACTACTACATTAATAAATGATAAAAATATTGAATAAATTTTTATACTTACATAGTTATTTTCTGCTTCTTCTAACATCCACCTTTTACCTTCCTTATAGTGAGTAACTTTATATAGTATGATTCTATCACACTCTTGTACATGTAGTTTCTTTTCACTTTGTTTTATGAAAGAAAAATATAAGGCACAATAAATAATGTAGTATTTATTGATGCACCTATAACTTGCAAACAAAAATCTTACATATTCATTTCAAACAACTATAAATGATTTTGACCCTTAAATATGAGGTGTTTTCAATTTAGCTTTACTAACTTTTGCCTTCCCACAATTTCCTAAATAAAGAAAAAAGATAGGTAGTCATTAAATCATCTAACAAGATTAGTGGCAGCAAACGTGAAGGAAAATAAAACAAACCTGAACTTTTAGGTCAACCCAATAATCACATAAACTATTCCAATTTTCTTCAGACATTCGTTTGGGAATATGTCTCCGTGCCTCCGCATTAAAAGAAAAAGATTTATTCAACTTAAAACGGCAATCCCTATTCCTTTCTTGTAATAATGAAGTAATACAGTTTGAAACATATGGGTTCTTAATATGCACAATATACAATTTCAACTGTGAACGATAAGTAAAAGTGTAATTAATCTTAAAATCATTGAAGCAATATTACAAATAGTTAAATATATTGAAAAATTACTGCAACTTTATCCAATTCATTTTCAAGCAAGTTATCTTCCTTCAAGTCCTTAACATGTTTCAATAAAAGTAATTTTGTTATCACAATAATCCCAACTCACTTCACAATTTTGCAGGTTGGATCTCATTTATAAGACGACATTGCTAAGTATCAGTTTGTATTGATAACTTGCAATTTATTGCAGTATTCATTCGTTGTAATTCACAACCTCTAGTTTTACCTCTACATCTTTTCTAATACTAGCATTGGCAACAGACAACAAATCAATAATGATAAGGAAATGCTAGAATATATAAATATATATTTGAGCATAAGTTTATTTGTAAGTGTTAAAAATTAACAAATTTGCACTAGTTGCTTCATTATTGTTTAAGGCAAAATGATGTTATGTATGACTAATTTCGTTGGTGTCTAAGGTAGAATTTTGTTGTTAGGTAGGAATTAAGTTGATGGACCCAACTAATTGATCTGGTTGAAGTTGCAAAGCCCTCTATTCTATAATTTCCAAACTTCCCTTTGTTACCAAGTGACATTATATTAGATATCTATAAAAAACATAAATTTTAGTAACATTACAATGCATCCAATCATCATTATCAACAGACCTTCAATCATTAACAATAATCACATTAACATAAGTAAAACATCAATATTACGCACATTAACAACATAAATGTTACTAGCATTACGTATGAGACAATGTGAATATCATTTTCATGATACATCAAATCAACACTATCAACATATATTCAATCATTAACATCAATTGCATTAACATAAGTCAATCATCAACATTACGCACATTAACAACATAAACGTTACCAACATTATGTTTGAGACAATATAAAGAGGACTTTCATGATACATCAAATCATCATTATCAATATACAGTCAATCATTAACATTAACTGCATTAACATAATTCAATCATCAACATTACACGCATTAACATCATAAATGTTACCAACGTTACTTTTGAGACAATATACAGAGAACTTTCACGATACATCCAATGATCATTATCAACATACATGCAATCATTAACATTAATCTTATTAACATATGTCAATCATCAACATTACACACATTAATAACATAAATGTTACCAACATTACGTTTTAGGCAATAAAAAGAGCACTTTCATGATGCCTTCAATCATCATGATCAATATCTTGAAATCATCGTCATTAATTACCTTATAATTCAACTCTTCATTATTATTGTATTCAACCAAAGTATCATGATTGTCATATAATTTATCCTTAATATATCTTTATCTCTTTCTAAGACAAGATTGAATTGTATTTCATTTGCTTCTAGTATATTGGGATCAAAGTCTCTCCTATGGAGTGACAATATATCCACATCTTCCATTTCTAAGGCTCCATTATTCAACTCCGATTCAATCTTTTGGTATACTTCATCACCATCTTCACCCATTAGAACATTTCCCTTTTCACAAAAATAAAAAAGATTTCGGTGTTGAACAACTTTCCAATTGTTGCACAATACAATGTCATTGAGATAGAATACTTGCTTCACTTGACTTGAAAGTACAAATGGTTCATTATCATACCATGTGTTATTAACATTGATTGTAGTAATATTTTCATTTATTTTTATGTTAATTCCTTTGTCACCAAGATTAAACCTTTTGCAATTAAATAAAACAACCTTTTTATCCTTAATGTATTACAACTCTTTTATTTCTAAGATGACACTGTAGAAGTCAATAAAATTATCCTTATGTTCTCCCACAATTTTGGCTTCTAAGTCAACTGTCACAATCTTTTATGTGAAATCTAACTCCATTAATAATGCAACTTGTATATATTTTTCCCACACATATGAGGTCCACATGCCAAAACACATATGAGGCCCACATGCTAAAACATTTTATCCTTGGGTTCCATGGGATTAGTAGTGTCCATGTCTATGATAGTTTGAAAACTTGATCCTAAAAGAATAGATCGCGGATAAATGCTTTTTTAATTTTCCTAACAAGTCCTTTAAGTATGATACCAAAGTGTTGGTATCATACTTAACTTTATAATTAAGCCTCTTAACTTTATAAAATTACATATTGATCCTCTAATAATTGAAAATTTACATTTAAATCACTTAATTTTTAACAATTTGCAAATAAGCCCTTATGTACATCAACTTTTTCAATTAAGCTTTTCAAATGTCCAATAAATTTATAAATCATGTCTAATCACCTCTAAAGCATTAGAACACATTTAACTCGGCCACTATGGCCATATCCATCAAATGGACTCGATTTTACATACTTAGAAGCTTATCCGTATGAGAAATCTCCAAAATTTCGCATACTAATGAACTTTAAGTTTATGTAAGGGCATATAACATTATATATCAATGACATATATACCGATAGGATTCAAATACATTTTTGAACTCTTATACAACCAAGTATATATATCAATATGTCGTAGTATCTCCAAGTACAGACTGATACAAAAGGGCTCAGAAAGTCTGACGTTACAAGTCCTCCCCTCTCAAAAGAGTTTCGTCTTCGAAACTCCTAAGTCGAGGATACAAATAAATGGGGATACTGACGTCTCATAGCATCCTTAGGCTCCCATGTCATCTCCTCTACCCTGTCACTCTTCCAAAGAACTTTGACCATGGGAACTTCCTTGCTGCGCAACTTCTTTATCTATCGATCCAGAATTTTAAACTGGATTGACCTCAAAACTCAAGTCTTCTTACAGCACCACTGGAGATGTCTCCAAAACATGAGGTGGGTCTAATATATACTTCTTAAGTATCGAGACATGGAACACATTATGAATCATATCTAAGTCTGTGGCAATTCCAATCGATACGCCACAGTCTCAACGCGCTCCAAGATATGGAAAGATCTAATATATCGAGAGTTCAGCTTCCCTCAGCTCTGAAATCGAATAATACCTTTCCATGGTGATATCCTAAGGAAAATCATATCACTAACTGTGAACTCTAATAGTCATCGCCTCTTATCTACATAACTCTTTTGATGATCCTAGGCGACTCTTATTTGCATAACCGAGTCATATATGTGGTATGTATGTGTTCTCTTTTGGCTTAGAGTCATGACAAGGTTCTATTTTATTAGTTAGATCGATAAATAAAGGCTTGGTACCTTAATTTAGTACTTAATATTTGTTTATGATTTTTTTTTATAATTGGTGATGTAACAATTAGCCATTCGTGTGCTAGTCACAACAGATTAAGCGACTCCCGTACCCTTAACACTGGTACATAAACGTCGAGTCCTCGTATCAACACCTTTCTACGGGACTTGCAAGTGATTGCACACCTAGTGGTCTGGTCACTGACAAGGTTATCACCTAGGGTTATGACGCTCTTGTCGACCATAATCTGAACTCACCACAGAAGAAAGTCGAGCTAACATCGAAAATCGGTGGATGTGCACACTAGTTTGATCGACTAGTGATGACAAACATAATTATTTTGGCCTATTCTGAGATTTGGCTTCCTGACGATATTTGATTATACATATGCTTTTCTGCTCTTGTGTACTGGAACTGAAATTTATAGTTACTGGATCAGTGATTAATAGGTTAGCCCTATGTAGTTCCTAACCAGTATGGGCTAAGTCATATACTAGACCTATGTGTTTCTATGTCATGTATGTTCACTTTATAAGTGGTTATATACATGCTAGATGCGTAAAACTGTTCTTAGATTATTTAAATCATCTTGGTATGTACCAAGTTCTGTTTGCCATATATGTTCTTTTTTCCTCCTCACTGAGTACATAGTGTACTCACCCCATCTGCTTTCCAACCATACAGGTTAATTTGGTGAGCTTAAAGCTCTAAGTGGATCGTGCGGTCTTTTGACATTTTTGGGGCATTACTACATGCGAGTAGCCTCTGCTTTGTACTTTTATTATATAGTGACTCATGATTATATCGATATGTTTTATAATTTTGTAAGTTAACTTTTGATTGTCTTGTGATTTATAAATGATCTTACATAAGAACCTTTTGTATTGTGATTGAGGTTGCTCTTGAGTGGACTTAAAAAATCCAAAAATTGCAGTAAAGTTTTAATGTAATCATTTAAAACTCACTTACAGGTGTTTAATTGGGTTTTGAGATTTTTAAAATACAGTCGTTGTACTGTCCAAACGTTTTTTAAGATATTTAGTTAGCCTTGTATAGTCAGGTTAAGAATATCATGAGTATCCTTAGTCCGGGTATGTGATGGTTGTCATGTGCCTGATGTGGTTCCGGATCATGGCAGTGTGGCCTACTGCCATTACAAATATGAGTAGTGAGGATGAAAAGATAAATTATAAAGCATTAGAAATATATAACATATTATGTCTTATTTTCATACAAATGAGTAATGCCAATAATATTAAGACCACTATTTCGCAAACTAAAAGTGCTAAAGAATACCTTAAATTTATGGAAAAACATTTCCATCATGTGGATAAGTCTCTTGCTATCACTCTAATGACTGAGCTCACGACTATGGAGTTTGATAGGTCATAGAGCATGCAATAATATGTCCTCGAGATGACAAATATTGTAGCAAAATTAACGACCCTGGGTATGACAGTTGATGACTCCTTAGTACAATTCATTATAAACTCGTTACCTCCTGAGTATGGACATATGCAAATTAACTACAACACTATAAAAGATAAGTGGAATAGTAATGAATTTTTCATTATACTCATTTAGGAGGAAACAAAGCTAAAGAAACATGAAGTTCATTCTATTAACCTTGTGGGTGAAGGTGCTAGCAAGATTTGTAAGCCAGAGACTAAGAAATTTTTTAAAAAAAGAGCACCTATTAAAATGACACAGGTTACTATTAATGTTGATCAAAAGGAACAAAAGACGAATAAGTTTCATAAAAAGGGGCACTATCATAAAGAATGTCTTAAATGTAAAGTTTGGCTTGAAAAAAAGGGGGGAAATTCCTTACAATCCAAACTATAAACATAGTTAAAGAACTTTCTGTTCCTAGTAAACTGTAAGAAGGTTCTAATTGAAGATGTAGGGACTTATCACTAATATTAAATATTGCTTCTCACCTAGAACTATTAAAAACTCTGCATGTATCTTCAATTTCTACATATTTCTATTCTAAACTTTATGAAAGTAGGTTTACTTTTTAGTGATGGTTATTTTTGTTTATTTGAGCATAATTTCGTTAATGGTTGTGAAATTTTTATGGATGGTTTATATAAATTGAAAATTTGTTAATTTCTAAATCCTTATTTTCTTCTTATCAAACATAGCATAATGAATAATAATTCAGCTTACTATTTAGGTCATATCTAAAAAAAAGGATTTTCTTGGTAAAGAATAAAATTCTTCCAAATTTAGATATTATTGATCTTGATGTATGTGTTGATTGCATTAAAAGAAAGCAAACTAAACATATTAAGAAAGGAGCCAAAAGAAGGACTCAGCTTCTTGAAATTATACAAACTAATATGTGAACCTTTTGATGCTCTATATTTTAGTGGAGAAAAATGTTTTATCACGTTTGTAAATGATTTTTCACATTACGAATAGATCTATTTGCATAATGAAAAATCTCAAGCTACAAATGCCCTTGAGGTGTTTGTAAAAGAGGTTGAAAAGCAATTAGCTAAAAAGTGAAAATTTTAAAATTTGATAAAGGTAGTAAATATTTTGAAAAATATGATAAATCAGGACAATGTCCAGTCCATTTGCAAAGTTCCTTAAGAAACATGGCATCTATACACAATATACTATATCAAGCACACCTCAACAAAATAATGTGACAGAAAGGTGTAATAAGAAATTAATTGATATGGTTAAGAATATGATGATTAATTATTCATCACTCAAAATCTTGTAGATACATGCCCTTAAAACTACTATGTATTTGCTAAATAAGATTCTTAGTAAAGCAATACCTAAAGCTCCTTTTGAGTTGTGGATTAGAAGGAAACTTAATCTAAGGCACTTCTATGTTTGAAGCTATCTAATAAAAGAATGAGTTTATAATCTACAAGAAAAGAAAGTAGATTCTCGAACAATCAGTGATTACCGTATTGGTTACTTAGAGAAATCTAAAAAGTATAGGTTTTACTGTCGAAACTATAGTCTAAGAATTGTTAAAACAGTTAATGCCAAGTTTATTGAAAATAGTGAAGATAGTGAGAGTGCTGAAAAACATATTATGGATATTAATAAAATAAGAGTAAATATTTTATTACCCATAAATGTTTCAATATCCACATCTATACCAAATATTATCCTAATGTTAGAAGAATAAAATAATTTTGGGTAAGATTTAAATGAAACATCTTATGAAAACTAACTTAAAATTAATTAATTTAAATAAACCATGTGAAATAGCTTTGAACAAACTTATAAGAATAAGGAGATCAGATATTTCTAATGACCATGTGGTTTATTTACAAGAACCAAAATATAACATTAATAATGATCGTGTTTCATTTTCACTATCCATAAAAGTGTCAAGTTTGATAAATGGATTGATGTTATAAAGATGAGCTAAATTCAATGGCATAAAACAATGTCTAAACAAGTAAAATCCAAATGGATCTTTAAGATCAAACATGACTCAAATAACAATATGAAATTATATAAAGTTAGAGTTATTGCCAAAGGTTATACTAAAAAAGATATCATTGATTTTAAAGAGACTTTTTCACCTAACTCAAAAAAAGATTCGTTGAGAATAATCATGGCATTAATGGCTCAGTTTGATTTAAAGCTACAACAAATGAATGTGAAAAATGTCTTTCTAAATGGTGATATTGAAGAAGTTTATATGGATCAACCTAAAAGTTTTTCCATGAAAGAAAAGGGTCACATGATGTGTAAACTTGAGAAATCAATATACAGACTTAAACAAATTCCCCAAAAATGGTATATTAAGTTTAATGATAACATAACATCTTTTGGCTTTTAAGAAAATATTGTTGATCTTTTTATCTACCAAAAGATCAGTGAGAGTAAGTTTGGATTTTTAGTTTTATCTGTTGATAATATTTTACTTACTGATAATGATTTGGACTTACTGTATAAGACTAAATATTTTCTCTAAAAATTTTGAAATAAAAAATATAAGAGAGACATTCTATGTGATAAAAATTTCAATATTCTGAAATACATCACAAAGGCTGGTAAGGTTATCTCAAAAAGATTATATCGAGAAAATTCTTGAGAGGTTTAATATAAATAAATGTTCAAATGAGATTAGCATTGATACAAAAAAGAGACAAGTCCAATGAATACTGTAAAATGCCAGGTAGATATCAAAATAATCACAGTATAAATTTTTAGAAAGTTGCAAAGAGTCTTAATGTATCTTTAAGAAACAAAGGACTATATACTCATATATAAAAGATCAAATCCATTAGAAGTAAATGGGTTTTTCAGATTCGTATTTTTCTAAATGCATTGATAGTAGAGAATCAATGCTTGACTATTTGTTTCTACCAGTAAAAAGAGCAATTGCATGAAAAAGTGTAAAATAATTTGTCATTGCTTTATTCACCATAGAAGCAAAATTTGTATCTTATTTTAAGGTTCTAACTCATGTCTTATGACTACAAAACTTTATCTCAAGGCATGGCTTTGTCAACACCATTACTAAGCCAGTAAAAATTTATTATGATAATTCGACAACATTTTTCTTCTTAAAGAATAACAAGTACTCTAAAGGTGATAAACATAAGGAGGTGAAACATTTTACCATAAAGTAGGAAGTTCGAAAACAAAAAGTATCTAATGAACATATTAAGAAGGATCTT
>JANIIA010000003.1:26362195-26399666 GCA_027478495.1 Erythroxylum alaternifolium | reverse complement strand
TAACATAACATCTTTTGGCTTTTAAGAAAATATTGTTGATCTTTTTATCTACCAAAAGATCAGTGAGAGTAAGTTTGTATTTCTAGTTTTATCTGTTGATAATTTTACTTACTAATAATGATTTGGACATACTGTATAAGACTAAATATTTTCTCTCTAAAAATTTTGAAATAAAAAATATAAAAGAGACATTCTATGTGATAAAAACCTTAATATTCTGAAATAGATCACAAAGGTTGGTAAGGTTATCTCAAAAAGATTATATCGAGAAAATTCTTGAGAGATTTAATATCAATAAATGATCAAATAGGATTGCATTGATACAGAAAAGAGATAAGTCCAAAGAATAATGTAAAATGCCAAGTAGATATCAAAATAATCATGGTATAAATCTTTAGAAAGTTGCAAAGAAAGTCTTAATGTATCTTTAAGAAACAAAAGACTATATACTCGTATATAAAAGATCAAATCCATTAGAAGTAAATGGGTTTTTTGGATTCGTATTTTTCTAAATGCATTGATGGTAGAGAATCAATACTTGACTATTTGTTTCTACCAGTAAAAAGAGCAATTACATGAAAAAGTGTAAAACAATTTGTCATTGCTTTATTCACCATATAAGCAGAATTTGTATCTTATTTTAAGGTTATAACTCATGTCTTATGACTGCGAAACTTTATCTCAACGCTTGGCGTTGTCGACACCAATACTAAGTCAGTAAAAAATTATTATGATAATTCTACAACATTTTTCTTCTCCAAGAATAACAAGTACTCTAAAAGTGATAAACATAAGGAGGTGAAATATTTTACCATAAAGTAGGAAGTTCGGAAACAAAAAGTATCTAATGAACATATTAAGAAGGATCTTATGATTACAAATCCCTTAACTAAAGAACTTCTACCAATAGAAATGTCAATGACTTAGGTTGAGCCCAAACCGCTCCTAACTCAACCTTACTCGACATTGAGACTGGATAACCCATGGCTCAGGCCATGACTCACACCGATAAGATATTAATATTGACCTTTATGATATTTATATATCACTTATGTTACTAACTTCATAAATTACTAGTACTATAGTATATGGAAAGAAGTATGTCATGTTGAAGTGTATGACTTTCATGACCCTCATCATATGATTTATTGTTATAATATAAATTATAAAAGTATTAAGAGATATATTTATGCATACCTAATATTTACATTATTAAAATAAAGTTTGAAATATCTGGCGAAGAAAATTCTTGAGAAAATGTTAGAATGTGGCCAAAGTTCTATTTAGTCTATATTTCCTATTCAATAGTGAATAAATCTCGGATTATTTTAACTTGATGTACCAGATTAAAATTCACAAATATATAAATGTTAATTCTGATTTATGTCATAAAGATAATATTTTTACAGGAAAATTCTATTAAAATCTAATATTCAATCTGAAGGTCATTAAATTTTCTTACTTTTCCTTTATCGGTCATATCCTTATTTCTGTGTGTTTATTCTCCTAGGTTGAGATGTCACAAGCACGTATCGATTGTAAAACACTATCTTAGGATCAAATCAACAAGGGCACGGTCATCTTCTACCTGTGGATTTGATTTTCTGGCATTGCCACTGACCAATATATGCATCTGTTCGGTTGTGGTCAATACTTATGCATCCGGTTTAACAGATATCATGATAGTTTAGGTAACTTTTCAGTAACAGTCAAAAATTACTGTCCTGGATTTAATCATTAAAAAAAGAGTTTATTTCTTTCAAAGACACCAACCAATACTTCCAATCGCTATTGATCTATAAACCTAAAAGAGGACTGCTTCCAACTTCCAGAAACCTTGGTTAGGTGAACCACTTTCAGTTTTCCACTCTTATGTTTATATGTTTTAACGAGCATAAAGTACGAAGAAAAAGCATGTAAGGGATCAACGACAAAAAACAAAAAGATGAGCGCAGAATTTACCAGAAGCGAGACATAAGTTTCTGAAACCAAAAAGTAGTTTAAGCTTAGGGAAGAGAAGAAAAAAGGTGGAGATGAGAGGTATGGGTGGCATCGGTAAGAATATATATCGGTGAAAAGAAATCCTCGCCGATGCACCCATACCTCAAATGCCCACCGAATCTCTCCCTTTCCCTATTACTCCGCCAAATCTTGCTGTGGGAGCGCTTCTGTCTCTCTTATCTCTGTCCATAGATGTGTCTGCTATACATATATATATATATATGAGAGGGACTGGGGAGGTCCTTTAGGGTTTGGAAATTGGAGAGATCTCGTCGGCTTTCCAATTAAATATGGGCTTAAGCTAGGCTTTGAAAAAGTTGGCCCGTAAGGCAGTCCCAAATACTAATGCTGCTATGCTAATGTTGTTTGTTGGGTTCACTTCACATGAAAAATATACTATCGTATTTGGTAAGCCTTGCCCTTGGCACGCGCGTCACGTTACCAATAATGCTAAAAGTCCATTTCAACATTTGTAATAGACCTCAAGCTCTAAACTTTAAAATTGAAATTCAATATTTTCAAAACGTGAGGGGCTAAGGGGGCATTTATTTGGGTTGCAACCTTCAGGTTTATTTTTAATATAAATTGAAAATAAATTATTTTTATTTTAATCAAGTAATTAAATTTATTTTAATTCCTTATATAACAATTATTACTAAATTTTATCATATTTATACAGGTTTATCGATTAATAAATAAGAAATGTATAACAATTTATTTATAAATTATTTTTTATTCAAATATATTTAATTTTTAAAATAATATAATCATTTAATTTATAAAATATTTTATTTACTATATAATTGTTAAATTTTATATTTTTAAATTTAAAATAAATTTATTTAATAATTATAAAGTCTACAATTATAAGCAATTTCTCAAGATGAGTGGAAAGCAATTATCTTCCTTATTGTGTAACATTCTCGTAAGATAATCCTTAGCATTAGCATCATTTTTCTTGTTAACGTTCTTGAGATGTTAAAAATACCTTGTTGGGGAAAGGGAAACATCTCAAAGCAAATTAGGAGGCAAAGGATCAAAGCTTTGACTCTCCCAAAATCTAGCACAAATGCATATGTAGCCAAACATTATTACGTAGTCAAGTTTATATTTTTAAAATAGTTTTTTAAGTCTTAAATTTATATTAATTATCTAAATAAATTAAATAATTATAATATTTTAATCATAAATATTGATAATCAATATTAACTAGTTAACATAATGTTAATTTATTTAATAGTAAATAATAAAAACAAAATAGCAACACTAATTTTTAGTCTTACTTCATCACTACATGTTAAGCTTTAAGAACATCAAAGAATATTTCCCATTGCAAACGAAAAATGACTTGTTAGTTTATGCCTTACAACCAATTGGTTGATTATAGTTTAGTGACAAAATTATTTAAAAACATTCTTTATCCTATATTTATTTAAATGTATATGATAAAGTCCATGGGATAAATATATGAAATTGTAATGAGATCATAATTATAAAATTTATATTGCATTTATGCATTATCCCTAAGTTATTTCTAGTCATTATTCTATTAAGATTAGACATTAATAGAGCGTAAAAATATTATTACACTTTATGTTTCTTCCTTGTGAAGGAATTTAGTCGATCTCATAAATAAAAGTATGGAAATAATCAAATATGTTGGTGGTTGTTAAAGAACAAATTTACTAAACTGATCCTATATGAGAATTCTATTTGGAATATTAATTATATGTCTATGAAAATTTTCATTGTGATGATTGTATAAGTGATCATTTGACTTAAGATTTTCAAAGTTATGATTGTATCAGTGATCATTTGACTTAAGATTTCCAAAGTTATCTCATATAAGGATTGCTAAGTTTTGATACTACTTATGATCTATTCTAGTCAAGGGTGGCTAAGTTAGTAGTCATCAGATATAACATGAATTATATAGAGGTAGTTAAGTAATCAATATATGATTCATCTCCCTAAATTTATTAGGAAGAATATTCAATTGTTCTTGATTAATATTGATTCGAGAAATACTTTGCCAAGATGAAATGACACTTTGAAAACAAATTTCAAATGTCATTAATTGAATTAACTACTAATGGTAAAGAAAAAATTTCAAAATTGTTTAAGCTTTTTTCTTCCTTTCATGTGTGTTATCATTGTATAGTAGAATGATTCTAGAACTTACTTTTATTATGTATATTGAGACTATATTTGTTAAATTAGAAGCATTGATATGATGAAGGTACTTAGATTCACCAACTTGTTTAAGCCTATTTCTTTAAAATTACCATAGCATCAAATTTACCTTTAAGAATAGCCAAGTTGAGCCTTAGCGTTTTTCATTAACTAAACCCATATACTAAACTTTATCCTATTTTTCTTTGAAGACCTTTTTATTGTTTTTAACTTTAAAGGTTATTTACATTATTTACTTGTTTGATACATGTAATTCTTGAAAGGTTTGTTATTTCTTTAATTATGGTATTGAATGTTCGAATTATGATTGTTAAAAAAGGAAAAAAAAGACGAAAAATGAAAAGAAAGAAAAAAAGAAGGAAAAAAGGAATAAGTTTATGGTACCGATAGAGTTGCATTGAAAAGACCATGTGTATTTATAAATGAGTCTTGAAATATGTTGTGTAGTAAATTTCTTTCAATTTAACCCTTTTTATTAACCCAATCATACCTTATCTAAGCCTCGTTATAGCCTTATAAGACCTTTGGATTAGTATTTCTAGTTTATACATAAACGGTGGAGATGTGATATTGCAAGCTTAGGGTAAGAATTTTACTATGCATTGATTAAGAGTATGATGCTGTTCACCCTAAACACTTGAGTGCATTGAGTGAAATCTTGGTAAGGGTGTAAAGATATATGTTGTTGAGCTCATGCAACTGTTGATGTGATTATTATTAATATTGCTTAGGATGTTAATTTTAGGACAACTTGACTTTAATTGTATGTTAATTTGATTAAATAGGATATGATGATGTATAGTATAAACGGACAGATTGAGATTGATGATAGATAGATGTTATAAAATTTATAATTTTGATTATGATTTGTGTAAGGACAAGCAAAAGTTTAAGTGTGAAGATATTTGATAGCTGCATAATTGATCATAATTTTACGTCATATTTTATGTGTTTTTACTTGATATTTGATACTTTTATTGTATATTTGAAACTTAATTTGCTCCCAGTGCTTTCATAGGTGATAATTGCCTTTATAAACTTAAAGGAGAAGAAGTCAGATGAAAAATGGCATAAAATGAAGATTTGAAGCATGCATAGCCGTGCACTTATTTCACGCCATGTAAAATCACAAATTCAGGAGATTTTGGTGATGCATGGTATGATGCACAATCATGCATCAACTCGTGTATTTTTAGAATCATAAATTTTTCCATAAAAAGACATTTTCAAGGTAGATTGAAAGGGGCGCCCTTTTGGAGATGATTCTAGACGTGGAGAACGTCCAAAAGGGACAATATTGATTTAGGAAAATGGGAAACATAAAGAAATCATCAAAAGATCCAATAGAATACAAGGTCAAACGTTCAACTTACAAGAACCTTCAATAGAAGATAAAGGAAGATTTATAATTATGAACATTTTGTCTTCTATTTGTCTTTCTTTAAGTTTATGTTTGATTTCATTTTCCATCATGTATAACCAAACATCTTGTTAGTATTTAGGGTAGGTGATTCTTTTATTAATACAATTAGTTTGATTGATTATTATGATCCCATTTCGTATTTTATTTATGTTCTAATAAACCCAAAAATATTAGATCATAGAGATTGAGAAATCCTAGGTTTGAATATATCTACCATAATTGGAAATAGTTAATTGCAATCCTAGATATAGGATGACACAAATCTTTTAGAATAGGGTAACACTTAATAGAGGGATTCATATATTGGTAAAACAATCCTATAGACTTTAACCTGAGTAATTCAGTTGAAAACTTTAGGATCAGTTGCATAATAAAAGATCCATTTATTAAGGGATTTAGGGGGATTCGGGACTTAGATACTAATTTCCGATAATAGTTTTTTAAGTGATTCCTTGTTTTTGTGTTCAATATTACCGCCCATTTATTTTAATCATTTTAATTTTTAATTTCTTTAATTTAAAATCCAAAATCAATCCTTAGGCTAGATAATAGGGGAAGATTAATTACTCGTATTCATCATCTTCGTGAGATCGACTCATACTTGCCAGTACTAGCTATAGCTACATCGTGCACTTGTGGTTATTACAATATTGACTAACTCACGGAATTAGTTAATCAAGCATCTTAAAATCATATGTTATAGTTATTCTTCTATTATAATGAGCTTCATAATTGGTAAAAATTCTCCAAACTATAGCCTATTAAATTTCTCTTTTAGATTTATGGTTCTAAAAGGCTAATAATAAGGCTAACAATGGATAACTTTATTTTCCTTAATTAGTCATACACCACCAATCTCTTGTTGGGGTAATTTAGACCTCTAATATTTTAAGCCCTTACAACTATTCAGGGCGAATATTAAGAGCTTTAGCTCCCTTTGCTTTATCCTTTATACCTAACTTCCTTAAAACTAGTGTGATTTATCTCTAATTTCTTATGAGTGTCTCCTTCCATTGATTCCTTGGTATTCTTTTCTTATCTCTTGAAGGAAGAAGGTTGAGTTTTTTTTTCGTTTGCTATTTATTTTAGCCAACTCTTACAATTCTTTCTTAATTCACTTCTCAAGGAGCTTAGAGTTGTTAACTTCTTTATGCTTTTGAGCTTTAAGAGATTGGATCTTTGTAATACCCTTTATTGCATTAATATCCACATGTTCCACTAGATTTGGTTTCAAATTAGAGATGTTCCTAGTTGTATAATGCTCCTAATGTCTGATTAACTACAAGTTCCTTACTAATTTCTTCCTTTTCCATGAGCTTGTTCTTCCTTAACAGTTCCTTATTGTCTCCCTTAAAGATTGTTTCCTTATTGGTTTCCAAACTAAGTTTGCTTAAGTTTTAGCTTCCAATGGTAGGTGATGGAGAATTTAATCTCCTACAAACATATATAAGCATTAAGCCTCTTTACTCTAAGAGTGTCAAGTAACTCTTTATTCACCCTAACTTCTATGCATGTTCTTGTATAACCAATCCTCTCCAAGGTAACTGTGTTTTCATTTATGCACAGTAGTCTTCTTAAAGAACTCACTAGGTAGATCAATCTCATTATACTCTAATAGTTAAGTGGTATATTATGTAAATCACCCATATGAGGATGGTTCTAAGCTTAGTTTTATCAAGGTCTATTCGAGATTTCCATAATCACAAAAATAAGAGGTTCTCCATTACAATGCCATGGTACTCGTTTAAAGATTTCAAGGTCTGAGATTCAATAAAGAACGAAAACAAAACTAATTAATGAGGACATTTCCTGCCCATAGTTGCATTACTTATCCTACGTCTGTATCTTCAATGCGAAAAAAAAGGTGGTATTTATTCAATGAAACATCCTACCAAAGTGCTTTGCCACCTAGAAACCATAGCCTATATAGCTTATATGAAAGGGAACCACTCTAAAATTCTTTTCTGAACTTAGAGGATTAAAGGTAAGTTTAGTGCTAGGGGATGGATCCCTAACTGCTTAAGACCAGGTTTGATTTTAAAGGGATTTGATTTGTGCTTATATTGGTATTTGCAGGATTGAGGAGAGCAAAAGGGAGCAATTATAGACTGTCTTGATTGTTCAGTGAAGGGGAAAGTAGGATGGTTTGATTTGAGGTGGAAGCAAGTTATTTCTAAAAGTAGTTTTAGGGTTCTTCAATTGGTGGAGGGAAGCATTTTATGGCATAAGCAACTTTATAGAAGCAGGTTCTAGAGTAGGAGGTTTTCTTAAGACAAGGGTGGCCAGTTTTATTAAATCTTTAGTTGACAAAGATGGAGTTTTTTTCCTTAAAAGAACAGGTCAAAGGATCTAGGCAAGAAGTTTCCTAGCTCTGATGCTAAAAATAGTAACAGATTTTTGAAAAAAGATCGGGTAAAGATACTTAGTGTTTCTTATAGAGAGGGCAGATAAAGGCCATCTTTGATTAACCTGTCAACTCAAACAATCAACTCAAATTTGTTTTTTTATCAAATTACTTAAACTACGTAAGAGTTTTTTTATCTTTTGTCCTTTCTTCTTATAAAACATTTTACCCCTTTCTCCACTTTCATTTTGATTATTATGCCATTTTGCCTCATTTAGATGCTATTCGTCCCCTTTTATGGCTGATGTCATGTGTTTAACTCATCTTGAATAATATCATTTCGATTTATCATTTTAGTTTTTTATTCTTTTACCATCATTTTGGATTGTAGGTGGGACCTTTTTGTTTCTCCACATTTGCATTTACTATGTTTACTTTGCTTCTACATTTTTCTATTGTTTTACTCGATCTTTTAATTAAGGTTATGTTTTTTTCTTTTAATTTTTATTTCCAAATTTAATAAAAATATTTGTCTATTTGAATTTTTAATTTTAATTTTAATTTTAATTTTATAATATAATTTACCAATAATTAAATATTATACTTATTATTTAATATTAATTACTAATAAGATTTAAACTAATATTATTGAATTAAAATATAGGTAAAATAAGTAAATATCAAATAAAATTAGCATTATCAAATTATATATATATATATATATATTAGTTTATAAATAAAATTTTCACTTAGTTTTACTTATTTAATTTATTTATTAATAAATATTGTTTAAGAAGTTAAAATAAAAAATTCTACTTAATTAATTTAAATTTAGATTGAATTTGATATTATAGTAGTAGTAGTAGTAGTAGTACTACCACTGCTACTACTATTACTACTTAAATAAAAACAAAAACCTAAATCAAGAAATAAAAACTAAAAATTACAATTAAATTATAAATAAAATCGAACTTTGTTAAGTAAAAGCTTTTGTTCTCCATCATCTGATGCTCTTATTTCTACATTGTGTTTGTTTTGATTGCTAATAGGCATTTTTCTTTTTCTTTATTTACACTTTATCCCCACTTTCATGCCTCACAAATGAGTTATTTATGCATTTTCTTTTTAATTTCCAATTCTTTCAAATTATATGTACACAATGGATAATAATGCCTTATTCATAAGCACAATTGGAAGTCTACTTCATTTATTGACAAGTAAAGCAGATTTAATGCTTTAGCAAGTCTTCTTTCTACATGAAGACAAGCACCAAGCAAAATTCATCTTCAAGCATCGAAGATGTAATAAGATACATACGTGGTACATTTAATTATGGTCTCTAGTTCTTTAAAATTTGGAAGTGTAAACTTACAGCCTGCAGGGTTTACTGGTAATAGAGATTGGATTGGCAGTACCGACGACACTAAGTACTTCAAGCTATGTTTACCCATTTGCAATTGGTTTTTCCATGGAGCTCAAAAGAATAAGTGGTAGCCATTAATATCGTTAAATACAGCAGCAGAACCGACGAGCATCGGCTTACTCTGCTTTTGTCCTATTTCCCTATTTTGTTCTGGGATTGGTCCATCTCTTCCATCATAAATGACAAGAATCTAACTGTGATGAGATGGTTTTGACCTAGAAGCAGTTCAAAACTCTGACCACTTCCTATGCAAAAGTTTCCTTGCTGGTCTAATAGCAATAAGCTTGGAAAAATATTCAAGGACATTTCATGTTTTAGGACCCAGAGAAATGAACATTTTTTAGCATTGCTTAACCATCAACGTTGGTTTTAGGGCCTTTAAACCAGTGTCGAGCACTCAATATCCAGGAAGAAATGATAAGAATCAGTAAGCCACCAACTGCAACTGGAGTGTAATTGAGTGTCTCGTTGGTGATGGGGTAGGCCACAGGGAGTGAGAAGAGGACAGAGATGGTCGCCACCCAAATGACTGCGACCCAACCAACAGGGATACTATACCGACCCAAGTTGAATGGTCCTGGGACGAAGGATTTGCGTGCCAAAGTTACCCTAAAGAAGGTGGGTAGGGCATAAGCGATATACAGTCCGATGGTAGCAATAGATACCATGGCCTGAAATGCCACTGTGCTGCCAAGATACTACATGAAAATAACACCAAGGGCCGTGAATATCGATCTTAGAAACAAGCAAAGAAGATACAGGCAGCGCACTGGAAATGGCAGGTTAAAAGGCATGATCGTGTCAAATAAGGAAAAATTAGACAGCATCAAATGTCAATACCGTTAATGCCATGCAAAATGAGATGCATGCAGAGAGCCAAACAGCATTTATAGGGACCTCCTGCTTGTTTACTTTGTGCCAAACTGATGAGAATGGCATGGCCCCGTCTCTAGAAAATGCATAGACCATCCTGAGAATATTTTGTGTTTATATATATATAATTGCTGTTATTATCTCTGAAATTGCTTCTTGATAGATGAGATACCAAAAACGGAAAAAGTGAAAGATAATAGCAAGAATACCTGGAGTTGCTGGTCACTGAACTCATACCACAGAAAAATATGGCAACAGAAACAACTCCTAAACAAATAATTCCCCCTACTCCACTCCCATATCTATTCTTGAATGCTGAGTAAAATATTTCAGCAATAGCATACCCACCAGCATCATTGTCTTTATTCAGGAGATCAGAAATGTTTGCAACCCCAAATGTGACTCCAACTATGTAAAACCATCCGAATATAGCAGATATTCCAATGGCACTAATAATTCCTTTTGGTCCATTCATATCAGCATTCTTGGTTTCCTCTGTCTATAGACAACAGTTCACAGAAACAACATTATTGAGTTTCAGTTCTTCATTAATTACAAAGCATAGATAAAAGTAAGTGTTTAGTTATTCTCGCAAACTAGCAACTGTTCATAAATGCGTTAATTTACAGGCTCATACTTCAAGTTAAAATATGCTTAAAAAGGGGATTAATTGATTTCAAGAAACTAATTTTCTTTTATTGTACTTTGTCCGGAGTGATCAAACAGTAGGACAAACCAGGATAAGATGCATAAACTCTAAGGAATGTATTTTCAACAAGAATTGGAACTCTTCCTAACTATAGCTATTAGAAGTTCTACAAAGATAAGTAATCTCTTATTAACTTTTTGCCATGGCTTACATTAAAATTCAATAGGAATATCATCACTGCTTACCATGTGGGCTGAAGCATCATACCCAGAAAGGGTGTATTGACTCATCAGAAGTCCAATAACAAAAATGTAGAATTTGTTATGGATG
Source organism: Erythroxylum alaternifolium (assembly GCA_027478495.1). NCBI lineage: Eukaryota > Viridiplantae > Streptophyta > Magnoliopsida > Malpighiales > Erythroxylaceae > Erythroxylum > Erythroxylum alaternifolium. The sequence continues at coordinate 26,388,430 of JANIIA010000003.1, read as the reverse complement.
CCTTCACCATTATCAGTGTTGAAGTGCGTGAAGACAAACTTGGCACTGGCCCTCTCAGTTGCAACACAGGGTACTATTATTGTGATAGCAACGACAACTAAAAATGACAAGGTTGATCAAAATTTAGAAATGAGATTGGCAATAAAAAAATGCTGGAAATTAGAGCCATAAAGTTCATCATACCTACAAGATTCCAGACAGCGGCCAGCTGTCCAAAGAAAGATAGTATTGAGATAGGCAAGCTATTAAGTATTGCATGTAGAAGTAAAATTCCTCCATGGATAGCAATAACAGCATATTTTGATGCGTCATATCCGCCACCTTTTGCTCCACCTGTGCTAAGAAGAATGATAACTTGAAGTAGCTGTGCCAGGGAGAAATCTATACTTGTCGTAACTGCCCACTGCAAATGTAGATGCAAGTAAAAGTTGGTCAGTTTATAACAGAATACAGATCCATTGGCATCCCAAACAAAATAGGCTGCAGCAGATAGTGAAATCTGCAGAACTCCATGATCAATCTCAGTTGTACCTGACCAACAATGTTGAACCTGCAAAATTTAATTTGTTCCATTTAGCATATGCTTGCTGCTAGAGAAGTTTCATTTTTGTGTAACCAACAATAAGTAGTGACAATCTTCATATAATGTTTATCTCAACTTCAACCACAAGAACAACTAGAAGAGTAGTAACAAATTTCCAATCTGGTTCATGAACCCATGAGGCTCCAGTAGCCCGGGTGAAAGGCAGTAAATAACTGGCATTCCGATTTGTTAAATGCAGATCATCAACTTAACAGTGAGAAGTATGTGCGTAACGTGTGAAACAAAGAAACTTGACTAATATTTCATTTTCCCCAAAATGGCTCCAGTTGATAAGGAAAAGCATCTCCTGTAATTCCTGGGTTGAAAACTCTTTCATCCAACCATCTTCAACAAACTAATTCAAAAAATCCCATGTGCACATTCATTTCTTGGTATTACTGCCAACGCATTTGAAGCAATGCAATGGAACTACTTCGACAAATTAAAGAGATTTTTCCTCAGCTGTGAAAAGACAAATATGAAATTTTTCATACGCTGAATAGAACATTTAGATGATGTCTCATAAACAAACAAAAGACATGATTCGAACTTCAGTGGCTCCCTCTAAATTGTGAGATCATTGGCGAAATGAACCACCTTCAGTGAGAGGAGAATTCTCAAACATACTATCCAAGTTGCTTCAACCCATGGAAGGATAAGACTTTAACAGCCAAAAACGAAAAGAGACCGGTGTACATGGCGCTATTGGGACTCAAAAAATACGATAAAGGAAGCATTTAAAGAACCTTAATTAGCTATGTCTTTACACTTGGCCTTTAACATCCTGGAGATTCTAATGTTGGCTCAGCCATGATATCCTCCTAAACAATGGAGATTAAAGAAATCGAAACTCCAAATTAGACGCCAACTCAAAGTTTCCTTAAATGCTAAGATTTGGACATCGTTGACTAAAGGATTGAGGTGGGAAATGAAATCAGCCTCAGCTTAAAGGAAAACGTTATCAAAGGCCAGTATACAGTGTTCCTAAAAACTCATGAATCTATAAATTTTAACTCAAATAAAAATTTGAAACCCATAACCCAAAGATAACACAAACATCCGAAAAGTGAAAAGTTTTACCAGCCAGTAATCCACGACGCAAAGGGTGCCCATCGAGGGCCAGCAAGCTTTGCACTCCAATAGTAGAGACCACCAGAAGTTGGGTAAGAGGAGCAAATCTCGGCCATAGCTAACCCAACAAACATGGTGAAGCCACAAGCTACAACCCAGCCATATACAATGGAAACTGGTCCACCATAATTCAACCCAGTATTGTACAAGGTGGTTATACCAGTTACGATGGATATGATCGAAAATGAAAATGCAAAATTAGAGAACACCCTGCAAATCCCAGAAAAGGTCACGTAATGACCCAGTTCAAATTCAAAAGACGTTGTGGGTTATCTAAGCAAAACAAAAGGTTACATTAAAGAAAGATTTTTGAGAGGTTTACGAGAGGTCACGCTTAAGCTCCTGCTTGTAGCCAAGCTCCTTGAGACGCGCAGTGCCTGAATCAAGAGGGATCTTGGCATTTTGTGTCGTTTGTGATGGGAGTGCCATTTTTTGACCGTCAAGCAGTCTCATGAAAAGAGTGATAAAAGGAGAAAAATTATCAAGGGCACGAGAAATACAAAAGAGTGGATTTCGATATTTGAATCGAAAGCTTCTATTTTTTGCTCCCTGTTTACCGTATGGTTGAAGGGTTGTTTGCTTTCGTTTCGTGACATTGTTATAGACTTAGAGCAGTCAAATAATGATGCTCTTGCTTAAATCTCCCCGAATGTCAATGAAAGATTTGTCTTCCAGCAAATCATCTTCGACAGAGAGAAGCCAGAAAGTCGTTTGGGCAAATGGCGATTGACAGGTACGTTTTTTTTTTTTATTACGTTAGGTATCCTAGCTTAGTCGGACTAATCTTAAGCCTCTAAGACCCCACCCCAAGAATCCTAGAGAATGTAAATCTGAAACCCTAAGACCCCTCAGGTTCCTACGTAGCCTGTACATTTCTGCGCACAAGAAGTCGTCACATACTTGATTGGTCAACTGCTGATTGATCGCTGACCCCCTACTCAGCATCAAGTTCCCAGCAGCCTCAGGTTCCCTAGTAGCTTCAACTCCCACACTGCTGCTGGAAGCGAGACGTCCGTAATTGATCCGATCAAGGAGCTGTGCCCAGGGGGCTAGAGGATCATCAATAGAACAAATTCCTATTTCTCCTCTTATAGCGTGACTCGAACTCAAGACCTCCTTTTTAAAGAAGAGCCTTAAGTGAGGAGCTGAAGCCATGAGGCTACTCCTCGTTGTCTTGACAGATACGTTTTATTTTTATAGCATCTGAGCACTCACCGTGGGCCCGCATCAGTTCCTACATAAAGTTAACACTCTGTTACTGTTTCAAAGTTGGATCTTCTACCTTTCCTCCTTTTTGGCGGTAGACTAGACAGCATACTGTCACACAGCGAATGCGAATGTATGCTGACATCAATACTAAAGCCACGTTTTCAAACAAAAAAAATCTTCTTTATTTGCAAAGAATCTTGATTATATTGTAATATTTTTAAATTTTAATCACATAATTTAATTTATTATCATATTACACACTAATAAATATGTTTAATTGTTAATAAACATAATAAATTAACATACTAATTATAAAATGAATTAAAATTTTAACGTTACATATTAAATAATATTATATTTTTCATAATATCCAAATATGATAAATTAATAAAATAACTAGTGTGTTTATAATTTTATTTATTAATACTAAAAATGAGTCACATTAATTATTAATTATAAATAGAAATATGAAATTACTAATCTTATTTATAAGAACTTCTATATACTCCTTTAATATAAGAGAGATTTGTAAATATGATAAATAAAATAAAAATAAAACTTTATACAAATTTATTTATTAAAAGTAAAAATTAATCACGTTAATATTAATTATCTTATTTATAAATATTATACATAATAAATAAAAATTCAACAAAATATTTAATTTTTATCATATTAAAATAATAATATGATAATTATAAATAAAATATAATGAAATAAATCAATAATATATTACTAATTATTAAAAAGATGAATTAACATTACATATTATATAGTATTGTTTTATTCAATATAAACATTTAAAATATGATATTAATTTTAATTTTATTAAATTAATTTATTTGAAACAAATCAACTCATAATTTACTATAAAAACCTTCTTTAATTAGATTTACAAAGATCATGATTAAAGATTTTGTTAAAAACTCTAACTGAAAAACTTAACAAAAAGGATGTATGTTTTATAATTATTAAAATATATTTTTAATAAATTTAAAATAAAAATTTTCTGTCATAAAAAAAAACTTAAAATAAAATAAAATTTCTTATTAATCAAAAGAAGTTATTATATAAGAGCGCCAGCTGGCAAAGTTAATTTTTGCTACCGGCTTCGTGACAGAGAGTTATGCACTGGCTGCCCTTCCTATTATATTTTTTCAAATGTTAGTGCAATTAAAGTGACGCGTTAATTACACAAGATCATTCAATAAAGATTTGCTAGTCAAATGATATAGCAGCATTATGTTGAGGATAAATATTTAGGAAATCTTGAATTCCAGTTGAATTTAAAAGTTATTTAAACTATATCAATTTTATATTATGTATTAGCACATAAAATAATAATTTATGTGAATTTACTAAATTCTTAATAAATTTAAAATTCAATTACAATAAATAAAATAAATGAATCAAATGAGAAAACTATAACGATTTAAGGTTTTTTAGATTATCCTCTCTTGCTTTATAAAATTATTAAATTTTATTACAATATTCTGTGCATCATTATATTTAACTTTGCAAAAAACAATGTTAAGACTTTTTTCTCTTTGAAAGTTAAAAGAAAGTTCATTAACCAACTCTTGGAAAGAGAAATATATATAAGATAAAGATCAATTGAGAATTGGTAGAGAAAGAAAGACTTGATATCTAAACACTACACACGAAATACAGCTTTTCCATCCATTTTATTTAAAGGTTGTCTTAGACTTATGTTTGAAGATGAAACCATGGCACTCTTTGGTAATTTCTTTAAAGTTCTACAATGGTTTATAGAAGTTGCTCAATCGATGGTTGAATTTTATGATTGATCCGTCCATATAGTACTATGGTGGTATGTTTAGTTCAATGGAATAGAAATTCTATTCTCAGTCTATTCTTAACATTTATGTATTCTTTAGTTAGAAAAAGAAAAGGAGAATAGTTATTATGAGATTATGTTATTCCCTAACTAAGGGGAATAGTTAAAGACTACCACACTTTGTCTTTAGCTATTCCATATCATGAGGAATAATAATAATAATAAGTAGAAAATTCATAATAAAATTAATAATAAGTATAAAATTAATAATTATTAATAATATTAAGAATAATATAATTAATAATTAATAAAATTAATTATAATATGAATAATAATTAGTAGAAAAGTAATAATAATAAAAAATTTAATAAGAATAATAAATTTAATAATAATAATAATAATAATAATAATAATAATAATGGATAATAATAATAATAATAATAAAAAAGATATTTTCGTCTTTCTGTTGGTTATTCCTTTGTCATTCCAAGTTTATATTTTCAAATCAAACATTAGCATAGAAATTCTTTAACAGTAAATCAAACAAGTAATACTCATTCTATTTTATTCCTCATCTTTTCTATTTCTCATAATAACCATTCTATTCCTTATCTATTTCATTTCTTGAACCAAACAGCCCATAAGAGTTTAAAGAAGTCCTCCAAATAAGCGAGCTAAATGAATATTCAAAAAGTAAATGGCTATGTTTTTATATTTCTAAGAGGTTTCTTACTTCATACAACTTCACAATTAATTATCACTTTTTAAAGTTTAAAAATGTTTTTCACTAATTTCATAATATTCATGTCCACATTTTTATATTATAAATAGATTATTTATAACTCAATCAAAACGGTTCAATCCTCCTTTTCTTTTTTCGAACCAAGAGGTTTATTGCTCCAGCCCAGAATATGGTTAATCCAACATGGACTATACGAGCTCTCAGTAGTTTACCGAAGAAATCATTTACAAATGGGGTACACTAGTTTTACTTATATATGAAAAATCAAGACCGGGAACGTAAAGCAAGTCTTCCAAAAGTGGAACAAGTGTTAAAAGTGTGTTCTATTGATTCAATATCGATTGAGGCATAACAGTTGATTGAACATCTAGGAGTAAAGCATTGTTTCGAAGCTTGGCGGGACAGTGCTAGAAAGATATAGGGAACAAATTACCTACTCTTAACAAGAACATTCCAAGTTAGGGAGATTAAAAAATGTAATATTGTCTTTTGTCCATAGATTTTGCTTTATAGCTACCTAAAGAACTAGCTTTTGCGAGAATTTGAAAACCACATTTTACTCCACCATAGATAAACAAGATGTAAATTTCTCAAGAGCAGAAAGCAAAATTTGTTAGAGAACACTATAAAAGGATGCGCACTCCAGATCATAAGTATTTTTTATGTTGGTTAGATTACATGTGTGCTACAAAGGCTATCTCTAAGAGTTTCTAGTGCCTTTGCATTTGGCAACAATCCTTTTATGATTAATCTAATGACCTTGAATCTCTCTAACGACCCAAAGGGATGCAATTTATCAAACCAAATCGAAGCTTGTTTTCCATTTCCAATTACCCAAAAAATGTAATCCTTATTACATCTTTTAGGTTCACGATTTGAATCAGCATCCAAGTGTTGGATGTACGTGCTTGAAGTTCCTAAAAGCTTGCAGCTTGGAGGAATTCTACATGCATTTATTCTCCATTGATGAGGAAGCTAACAGAAGGAATTAAAAAGAAATGATATAGCTACTTAGAGAATAACTATGAAAATCCAAATGCTTTAAGAGAGACTAGCATGAAGTCTCATTCTGTTGAATTAAAAACATTATGGAAGTCTATCTTCAACCTACATCTTTTAGGAGAGTATAGTATTAAAATCATAAAGACTGATTTAAAGGTCATCCAAATAAGCATTAATTTTGGAAGGTTCTTCCCAAAGGAGCTTATGAATTAAAGAGTTATTGAGTAAAAAAGAAAAGTAAAAAGAAGTTATTAAAAAAACTTAAGCTTAAGGTGAATGAATTGATCTGTCATTTCTAAAACTAAACCATGTCCTACACTAGGATCATAAGCACCATTATGATAATGATATAACTTATTAAACAAGGGACAATTTTTTTAGAAAAAAAGACTTTATACTATAAATGTTATGAACTTTGATTTTAGTCTGAAGCAATATTACAATTACAAGTTTTTTTATAAACATAATTCTTTAATAGCTAGTTATTTGGTAAAGTTGTTTAGGGCATAATGTTCTAATTTAGGATAAACATTAAGATGGAGAGGAATATTTATACCTTTTTTTTGGGTTTCCTTCTAACCTTTTTTCTACTTAGTTTTATTCCAACCTTTTTTCCTACTTCTAGTAATTTAAAATGGGTTCAATGCTTCAAAATCTTCATGCTTAACCTTTGTTTATGAAGTTATCTCATAATAGTTGAGAATGTCAATATTATAAGTCTATGCATCAAGATTCCAAATAACGTTCAACAAATAAGTTAGGGTATCACTCATAAGAGAAGGAATCTTATGAGGTGATCGAACAAGAACACTTTTTTTCTATAAAATGAAACAATGTTAAACTATTTGCAACCTCCTTACTAATATATTTAGGCAGAGAGAATTTGTTTAAAAAGCTCGCAAACCCCTCAAATTTACCTATATTGGATAATTTCCTTATTTATTTATGAACTTTTAAGTTTTGTTCACTTTTAGGCTTTCATTTATAGCCTATAAAGATGAAATAAATGATAACGCTTTCCTTCATCTAGTTTGTGAATTTCAATAGTTATGGGAGGTCTTTTTTTAAGTCCACCTTAATGAAAACTCGAGCATATCTTTTTAGAGATTATGTATTTTCATTCACATATATTAGTCTTCCAATGAAGCTTATTAGGTAAATGAATCTTCTGATACATCAATATTCAATAAGGATATTATGAAAATTAACCCATATATGAGCTGGTAAGCTTTGTTAAGTTCAATGGCATTATACTACTTTCTTAAGAAGGTCAACTTCCCAACAAGATGCTAAAGCCCCTGTTTTAATACCTTCATCAATCTCATAAGAGAATAAAATTAAAAGGAATAAGCTGCTTAATTTGTAAAAACTTGCTTTAGACCACAATGATTGTAATCAGAAGTAGTCCAATTTTAAAATAATGAAAACAATAGTCTTTTTTAAATAAAAAACTTGATAGCAAACAAGCCTATATAAAAGGCATTGACTTTGAGAAGTTCCAAAGAAAGAAAACATACAATGTAAAAGATTGGCATCCCTAACCACTCTCTATTAGGAAGTTTGATAAGAGGAATATAACTATCTTAAAAAGGAGAAAGTGAAGTAGAAGGAAAGTAACAACGTTAAGAGAAAAAACATAGCGACATTTATTCAATGTTATATTTATTATTTAAAGAAAAGTGAAATTGATTATAATAAATATTTTTATTTATATTATTTTTAATTTAATAATAAGAGATTAATGAATTCTCATTATTATCAAATAAATAAATAATAATCTTAATATCTATATATATAATTATTACTTTAAAGTAGAATTGGTTGTATAACTAATGTCAAGATTATTATCAATTATATAGATTGTAATTGTGAACCAAGCAAGTTGCATCTATAGTTAAAGATGCAATAGAATATGATTAGTAATTTTCATTAGATTGCATATTAAAACTCATTTTATTCTTTGTGAATTTGAAAATATTAAAAATCTAAATAATTTAAGTTACTTATGAAATTTGAAAAAGGGCAAAGAAAAAATTCAAAGGAGGTTTTGAATAATTTTACCAACAATAATAACCTTTTGACGGTAGCAGAGATTTGAGGAAAATTTATATCAGTAGAACTTTTTTAAATTTATTTGGTTGAGATTTTTTTAGAAGTAATTTGAGATTATTTTAGGTTTTTAAAATAATTTTATCGTGTTTAAACATATTGTCATATGTTTATCAATTAGTAATTTTATTAGGATTAGTTATAGTTACTATTTAAATATTTTTCTCTTTTTTAAGGCATTAAATGATATTACATACTATTTTTTGTATTTATTAAAATTCAAAAATTTAGTCTAATTCTATACTTTATTTTTCACAATTATGTACTTGCGATTTGCTTAGCTTTTTATAAATTATTATGTGCAACAAATATCATTTGCTTTGAATGATAACAAATGAAGACAGAGTGATAATTCCCCTCTCTTAATGCCAATTGAAACTAGTTCCTTGTAAACCACTTTGTTTCATATCTTTCGTTTAAGTTGTCTATAACAAATCATAAGTAGTGCAACTAGTGAAGTGAACTCCTTTAAGTGCCTTCCAACTTAAAAGATTGAAGGTTTAAGTCATAGTAAGGTAGGTATCAACTCATATCAATCATGACAGTAGATGGTTGACTAGGAGTGAGAAAAATTGGAGCTTGTACATATCACTTAGATTAAGTTTGTTACTTAGTTCAAAATTACTAGGTCGTCAAATGATTTACCTAAGTGATGTGGTTATTGGTTACCACAGGCATACAAAATTTGAATTTGAAAGATAGTGATCGCATTATCTACTGATATCAAAGAAAAATTACTAATTAGTTTAAATTAGGGAGAAATTAAGCTAAAATTAGGGCGATAGGAAAAATTAGAGTAAAATTGGAAAGGGGAATCAGAGGAGGAAGTTGTAGGGAGGGAAATTAACAAGAAACCTTTGGCAGAGGGTCTCTCCTTATGGGGCAGACCTTGGAGGAGGACCAAAGCTCGATATGAGCTACAGATTTAGAACCAATAGGAATCGAGGCACAAATAAAAGAGGAAAACAATGGCTATTATCCAGGAGACAAGGATTTCTTGCCACTCATGCAAGTTAATCTATCAAAGGGGAGTTATATGAGAGGTAAGGAAGTTGGAGAGTCGAGTGGAGATTCTCTAAGTCCTAAATTGATATAGTTACAAGTTAGGCATCAAATCCTAAACTTACATACTATTAGGGGGCGATAGTGGACGAAATCATTTCTCCTCTGATCAAACTGCTGCAAGTAAGAGCTTTGGCTTGGCTGAATGTATTGTTTGGTTTCTTAATTAGAAATTTGCATACTTCCCTCAGGTACAAGTGTGGGTAGCTACTAAATACTGAAGGAAAGGACTAGAGAAGATGCTTCTCACAGAAGATGAAATGTTCATATTCAAGTTCATTATGAAAGCTGATCTTCAGGAGATCCTTGAATAAGGGTTATGGCACGTTAGGGACTAGATGATGTTTGTGCAGAAATGGAGACCTAGGACTGAGATAGATAAGAGAGGAATTCTTGCCCTTCACATGTGGATTAACTTCCACAATGTACCATTGGAATACTGAATGGTTGAGGGGTTAAACTTCATGGCGAGTTCAGTTAGCAACCTACTTAGTCTTGATTCATAAATGTAAAGAATAGAGAGAATCCACTATACCAGAATTCATGTGGAGGTTAGGAGAGAGAAAAAATTACTTGAGATGATTTCAGTGATGAAACTAGGTGAAGGTGAGGAGATTATAAAGATGGAGATAAATCTTACTTACAACTGGAGACCTAAGGAGTAAAATAGTGCTTAGAAGCCAAATCGGAGAAAATTCTCCATAAGGACTTATAAGTAGCTAATGGGTACCATGGATTCGAAAGAGTTTTCAAAGGAGAGGCACTCTTTAGCAAAACCTAATCAAGAGAAGGAAGTTCCCTATACGAATGAATAGATGGAGAAAGGGGAGCCCTCGAATGTTCGAATTACATAACCAACTAGTACTAAAAGAGAGGTTAACATAGAGGGGTAGCCATAATTTCTAATAGAATATCCAGGATGCTTTTATACCTGGAGATAGTAGAGGACCAAAAGGATCAAGATAACTAACTGCCAAAAAACAATGCTAACCAATACAAGATAAATCAAGTTAATAAGGGGGTGGAAGAAAAAAGCCAGGATTAGATAAAATTCTTACAAATTGAATGGAAGGAAATTAAGACTACCCCTATAAGAAGATCTGAAAGGAAGAAAGTGAGGAATAGGCAAGGAGGTAACTAAAACTCATTCTTCTTATGTTTTTTAATATGTTTTTTTAATGTTAAAGAAATGAATGATCCTCTTAAGAAGCATTCGATTAGGGATACTTTTGAAGAAGAAACCTCTAATTATAAGGTTATTACAAACTAAAATAAAAGTTGACTATCTTACGAATAGTCTTTGTTGTTTGGTTACTAACTAGGATATTCAATCCAACCATAAGCACCACCAGTACAATGGTAGGATTATGCTAGACTACAATGTAATAAGAGTCAAAATTACTAGTATATTAACTTCAAATCAGTTAATACGTATAAAGACATGTCTGGAGGAGTCCAATACTCAAGTTAATGTCTTGGTGATATATGTAATGAACTTAAAAATTCCAAAGAATAAAATTTTGGAAAAATTTAAAAGGAATTCAATCGTCTATGAGTCTCACCTAGTTTATAGTATGTGATTTTAATTGTGTGTTAGATCCTAGTGAGCCAAAAGGGTACAAGGTGAAGGTTAAAGGAATTGATAGGGAGTTAAAGCAAGTGGTGAATCAGTTAGGAGTACTGGGCCTAAGATTTGTAAGGAATCTATATACATAGAGTAATAGGCAGCAGGGTAAGTTGCTTACTAGGAAAAATAGCTAACCAGTCCTGATTAACTAAATTCCCTGAATCCTATGCTAGCTTTGGTGCCCCTAAATGTTTGGATTATTCAATGATCAAAATATTGAAGCTGAATGTCGTGTTTAATTCTAGGTTATCATTTAGATTTTTTTAATTACCTTTTAGATAGATATAGATTTAAGGAAGTTATGAAAAATGCTTGGAGACAGGAGATAAAGGGATGTAAGGCTTTTCAATTGATAAGGAACTTACAAAGAGTAAGGGAAGATTTGAAAATCTTCCTAAAAAGCTTTGGCATAAATATTAATGCAACTCTTCTACTGGCTAAATAGAATCTAAAAAAAGCTCAAGTTGAATGCGACAAGGATCCCTATAACCAGAGTTTGAGAATATTAGAATTTTCAAAATTATGTAAGTACAACTTAGTCCTATTAATGTGTAGATAAAGTAAATTGGCTAAAAAAAAGACATCAATGCAAAATTTTTCCATAGTGTTATTCTTGCTTGTAGAAATAGGAACAAAATATCAACTCTGATCAATGAGAATTGGAACTCCAATGGAGAGATGGATATAAAAGAGGAAAAAGCATTAGATTATTTTAGGAAACTGATGAGTGTGAATTTCAAAGAAAGGAATGAATGTATTGAGTTAGAAAGGGTACTTAAAGATAGAATAAATAAGGAAATGAAGGAATATCAAGTGTTAATGAACATAAAGTCAAGGAGATTTTGTTTGGCCTAAGTCCCAATAAGTCCCCAGGTTCAGACGAATTTAATGCTGATTTCTTCCAATTACTTGGAATGTTACAAGAAGGTTACATATTGAAAATTTTTAGGAATTCCTTTATAGTTCTATAATGCTACCGGAATTAAACAATATCCTTATCCCTAAGGTTAAAAATCCTAGCTCAAAGCAAGATTTTTAACAACATAACTTTCAAGATAATCTCAAAAGTTTTAACAAGTAAGCTAAAGTTTTCCCTTCAAAAAATCATAAGTTAGTCCCAAGGTTCATTTATTACAAGAAGGTCCTTCAGTTATAACATACTAATAGTTCAGGAATTGATGAAATATTATCAATCTAAGAATGTAACTAGAAGTTGTGTGAGGAAGATTGACTTATTGAAGGCTTTTGAGATAATCTAATAGGAATTTATCACCGACTATTTGTAAGGGTTGGAATTTCCCTTTTTGTTTGTGAACTGGATTAGAGAACACATATCCTCCATAAAATTTAGTGCACTAATAAATGGAAATACCTCTAAGATGTTTAAAATAAACTAAGGGAATTACACAAAGGGATCCTCTTTCCCATTATCTATTTACCTTAATTATAAAAGCCTTATCTACAATGATCTAGCTTAAAACCTCTAAAGACAATAGGTTTGTATTTCACCATAATTATGATGCATTAAGAATCAACCATTTGGCATTTTTAGATGATTTAATTATGATCTATGAGGCAAACTCTCATTCAATGAGGTTATTAATAGGAACATTAAAGGAATTCTTAATGCTGCTAGGAATAAAAGTGAATTTCTAGAAGAACAAATTATACCTGTCTTTAGATGTATAAAATATAAAGGATTTGAGCAAATTATCATAATTAGTTGTCAAACACCCTCCTTTAACATACCTTACTGTTCCTATAACCACTAAAAATTTGAGATTTATAGCTTGTTTACCCTTGTTAGAATTATTCAAATACAAAATCAAGTCTTAGTAAAACAAGTTATTAACTATGGTTGGGAGGCTATAAATTATCTCATTGGTTATAAGGAACATCCATGTCCATTAAAGTGCCCACCTTTACATGCTAAAGAAGATTATGAAGGAAATTGAGAAGTCCATTCAAAACTTCCTGTGATATGAGAAAACAGGAGTATTCAAGCAAGGTAAGGTAAACAAGGCTGAGCTATATTTACCAAATTAGGAAGGAGGACTAGGTATAGCTTCGACACATGTCATATAGAACGTACTCTTGTCCAAAAGGGTATGAATATTGCTTAATAACAAAGAAGAAATATGGTTAAAGTGATAAATGAAATTTACATAATGTATAACCATCTTCAGTAAATTAAATCAATCAAAGATCACTCTTAGAGTTTCACTCACCTGTTAAGGTTGAGAGACCAACTTTATACCTTAATCAAATACAAGGTTAGAAATGGGAAAAACACGAGATTATGGTTTGTAATGCTAGTTCATTGTATAAGAGGGAAGAACTTGATCATTTGCTCCTTTAAATTCCTTTAAATGCCAAAATTTATGACATCATCCAAGAAGTGAATAGGTCATGTACTTTAGAGGATCCAACAATATTATAGTTCATTTTCCTCAGTATAATCCAAATCATTTAGAGGATGATAAGGTACTTTGGATGCGTAACTCGTCTTATAGGTTCAAAAATTCATCATGCTTTCAAGCATTCAGAAGCTACTTTTTCACTATAGGCTAGTCTGACTTAATCTGGAGAAGAACTCTCATTCATAAACTATTATTAATAGTTGGTTGACAGCAAAAATGGACTTAGCACGAAGGATTGATTTTGCAATACTTCTAAACCACTATATCTTCTTCTTAAGCCCTCCCTAAAACCTTATCTTATCTATAATTGCAATGTAACTATTCTTCGACCTTATGGTATACAATTTAACATATGATGAGCAAGTGTTATGAAATGAGTAATTGGTGGGAAATATTAAAGTGCTTTAGTAGAAAAGCTAAGTATATGAAGCATGGTAGTTTATTGCTCAAAACAACATTTAATTGTTGTATTTACATGATGTGGAGATAACAGAACTCAAGATTGCATAAAAATATAAAGTCAGAGGAACAACATATTGTTGACAAACTAATAGGATAAATTAGGGAAATTTATATGGCACATGGAGGCATCATAAAAACAAGTCCACTATAAGGAGCATATGAAATAAGTATTCAGTTTTGTAATTATTTATTGATTTTCTCATGTATATATAATAAAGGTAGAACAATCCTTTTCATTGGTGTACGAACGTTAACTGAGCTAATAAAATCCTTTCATTTTTTTAAAGAAAAGGTGTCTCCCAATAATTCATCAAGGTAAAATTTATAGTCATTTAAGTTTTAGTTCTAAAAAAAAATGTTACGTATATATTTATGCATTTCAATATCAAGCAAGCTATTTATGTATTGTTACTTTTTTAATTTATTTTATTTGCTTTATCATATAACTCTTTATATATCAATTTTGTTTAAAGAATTTTGAATTAATTTGAAGGTATAATTAAAATTTAATTTTATATATTACCGCTAAATTTTTTATTAGAGTACACGAGGACAATTTTGTAAATTATTTTAGTTGATATACTAAACTTTTTGTCAGTGCAATAGTTGCTTGTCTATGTTTTTTTTTTTTTGAGTACAAAGGAGTAACAAAATTAAGGAAAGTCCTAACGCAGGGATCTGCGGTAAAACACGCCAGACTTGTCTTTCTGAACCAGTTCCGTGGTCTCAGGAGGAGGTGTCTGGAGGACGTGAACTCCCGGTCGTGATTGGGACGCCAAATATACAAAATCTATAAATTTTAATAATAGCCAATATACAAAATTATTACATATTTTTTAATGGTATTTTAGTTATCACATAATTATTATTTTAAAAGTTTTAATCTTATTATAAACGAGCAAAAAGTCAACAAATATAACAGAGTAAGTTATGTGCTATAGAAAATAAGTAATAGTTTTTAAAATGGAAAATATTAAACTATAATTAGCTTAACGTAAACCTCAATCTACAAGAACCAGAAGAGGACAAATTAAACGAGAAGAAACAAAAGTTGCGGTTGACGAGTAAGAAAGTTGCGGTTGACTTTACCACTACCGTATTCTCTGCCGTTATGTGTGGCCCGCATAACTTTTAAGGTTAAACGGCGGAGGTGATGAGACAAACGGGGAGGGATAATATACCGTTCTTTCCAGTTTTGAAGTGTTTGTTTCGAGAGCTCCTTGCCTAAAAGGAGAAAATATATATAGCTGATACACAAATGACAAACAAGAGCATCAAAGGTTAATATCGAAAGTTTTTATCTTTAATAAAAGAAAATATTGTATTGGTTTATAACTTGTGAAGTAGTTTAAAGTAGACCATGATAAGATCTTTAATTAGTCGTGACAGCAAATGCCGACATCTAACAATGACAATTCATGTAAAGAATGTAATTAAGGTTTAGAAGACAGTGCTCTAGTCTTTTGTCTTTCCAGAAAAGAATTACGGGGCAACTAACCTTTTAACAATCTCCTTAGTTTCAAACACATCCTAGACTCACGTTTTTGTCTAGTCTTTTTTCTTACCAGAAACGAATTACAAGGCAACTAACCTTTCGACAATCTACTTAGTTTCAAACGCATTTTAGACTCACTTTTTTGTTCATTACCGAACAGTTATCTAACAAGGAAGACAATACACATTCACTGCAAGAAATATTATCAATAGATTGAGCCTTTGAATTGGAAAACCAGAAGAAAAAAAAAAGTTTGAGAAAAGGAAACGCACCAACCAGTCGCCCAAGAAGCGAAAGGACTCTACTTATTCCCAGAAAGCTTAGCACTCCAGAAGTAAGAGGCCACCAGCCGTTGGATACGCGGAGCAAATCTCAGCTACTGATAAACCTACAATAATGGTCAAAATGCTGACTATGGGCGGCCCATATATCTTTGTCAGAGGCCCACCATAGATGAGCCCAGTGTTGTACAGTGGTGTGATCCCAGACACAGCGAACATGATGTTGAATCTCACGGAAAAGTTCGCCAGTACCTTGCTTTACGCCCTCAAATCTTCCGTCCCCTTTCTCTTGTCATTATTCTGTCTTATTAAATCTTAGTGACGAGTCTCACGTAAATAAATGGTAAATAAATGGTTGAGATTTAATAGGACAGAAGAAAAAGGACAGAAATCACATCACATGCGTTACATACGCCGTAACAAACCTTTTATTACGTGACATTCACTTTCGGTTTGTGATTTCCGAAATAACTGTTTGTTTTCACCCGCAACATGCGATGTAGAATAGTTATAATCTTCCACAAAGTTGCACTGGGAAGCACAAGCAACCAGACGGCATTTCATGAACCAACCAAACACACTTGGCGGAAGAAGAAAAGCATAATTAGAGTAAATTATGGCAAGTGAAGATAAGCATACGAGAGAGTGCGATTGAGCTCTTTCTTGTAACCGAACTGTTTCAGTCGATTGTCGTCTTCGTTCTGGAGAGGGAGATAAACACCACGGGCATCTTCTAAACTTCTGATTCCGCCTTCACGTGAGAGATGAAGTGCGTGTGTATTTTTTATTTTTTATAACGGAAATTCCTTGCAATAAGAATGTGGTATTTTTTTTAATTGTTAAGTGACCGTTTTATTATAAAAGTTTAATTTATTGTGTGAGATTAATTTAATTAATTTTATATATTCACTAACACACTTTTTCAAGTGAAAGTCTTTTAGGTTTGAAACTTGCACAGACTTATTTCACCTCGTGCTGAATAATAAGTAAGTGATAGGATTTAAACTCACGATCATTTAATCACAGAAATTTTGATACCATAAAGTAACTATTTCATTACAAAAGTTTAAGCTATTATATAAGACCGACTTAACGACTAACTCAATAACTCAACTGAATTTTTATTAACACAGTCCGTGTGACAGTGAGTGAGTCAGTTTCTTCTTTGACGCACAAACGTCTCACAATTGACCTCAGACTGTTAGTTGTGTGATAAAGTAGAAAGGGGCAATATAGTTGAGTGGAAGTTGATCAACGTGCTCTCAATATTATAATTAGTTGCAATAAATGAAAGGTAGCTAACTATTTTCCTTCCCAATTCATGAAGCCTCAGTCGTTGAAATTCAAATTACTTTTTGCCCTTTGTCTTACCAAACGGAAGTTTCATCCTTATATTGCAGAAAAATTGGGTGTCTCATACGTAAATTTTTAGTTTCATGTAATTTTCTAAAGTACCTACTATATTGAAAATGTTTTAATACACGCTGCATCTACTATCTAAAGCTCCATAAACTGTTAACTAACTAAACTATCAAAACTAACTTTTCGGCAATTATGTAAGTTGTAACTCCTACGATCTACTCCAACTTCTCTCTAAAAATAAATATCCAGCTAACTTCCACATTAATATACAGTGGATCAGTTTGATTCATATAATACAGATCATTGTATAAATATAATAAAGCATTTATTGTAATAATATTTTATTATAAAATTTGATTATCTTTCTTGAAGTTGTCCTTTATGATATCTGAAATAGCTTAATGGAAAATGACTATAGGCTCATAAGTTTTTAAAATATAACTCACACGAGTAACTTGAGATAATTCTACAAGTAGTACAGATAAAATTA
The DNA here is from genome assembly GCA_027478495.1 of Erythroxylum alaternifolium. Classification (NCBI taxonomy): domain Eukaryota; kingdom Viridiplantae; phylum Streptophyta; class Magnoliopsida; order Malpighiales; family Erythroxylaceae; genus Erythroxylum; species Erythroxylum alaternifolium. Next base: position 26,370,657 of record JANIIA010000003.1, on the reverse strand, counting down.
CAACAAAAGTGTTAATTCTTATAGATTCATTTCAAACATTTTGATAATTCAATTGAAGTATAATTTTAATTTTAATTACAATTAATTATAACTATTATAATATTAATTATGTCTCAACAAAATTTAACTTTTAAAATTGGATTAAACTACTTTTTATCTCTCGAATCATTTTTTATGTGTAACTTATTAAGTTCTTAAATATATTAACAATAAATATTGAAAGTTGAAAATTGAAAATATGCAAGAATGATCTCAAAACATAGAAATTCCCATCAAGAGAGTTTAGAGCCTTAAGGTTTTTAAAAATATAGATATGATTGTTAGAAAGTTAGTGAATCTTGATGGAAAGTTAGTTGAAATATTGAAAACTTAACTGGAATTACTAGGAAACTTGATTTAAGCAGTATATATACGAAATATTGAGAGAGATTTGATGAGAGGGTCAAAAGTAGGGTCTGATATGACCTTTAGAACTTTTAAAATTTTAGGACTGTCTCACAAAATGTAGAACCTTTTTGGAGCCTAATTGCTCAAGACACAAACTAAGGCACAGACATGTCCTTATACCATAGATAGTACTAAAAAGAGTTTTGTTAATATATAGTTAGGACACTAATGTGTCTTAGGCCATAGATCTTACTATCCGACTTAACATCAAGACAAAATCTAAGTAACTGGCATGTCTTAGGCTTTAGGATAATATAGAAAACTTATGTTAAAAAAAATCTTGGATAAAACTGCCTGTGGGTATATTTTTATAACAAATATCTTACATTAAAGTTATAAATTTCCTATTATTGATCTATTACCCACAACTAACGTAAATGCAACATTCAATAATATATAATATAGTGGTAAGTATGAGTCGATCCTTTGAGGACCCAATGTGGATTAAAAATCTTAAGCTATTGAATAGTCTAAACTAAATAAATAAAAGAGATATCTTTATAGATTTTGATTAAAGAAACATATACTAAAATAAAACCTAAATATATAGCTAAGAGAATCAATAATAACAAAATTTATCAAAAGAGAATTCAATAAAATATTAATGTTTAGACAAACTCTTCATCTAATATTAATTTTTATTTCATGAATCAATTAACCTAGAATAGATATATTTAACTAGGTTGGAAGGATCTCTTAGACACTAAACTACAATTTCCGAAGCACAGCCGTTTACTCTTCATTTGGTTAACTCTTAACTCCACTAAGCTAACATACCTTTGAATGAATTAAGATATGTGAAATCCCATGAAAGGTTTCAACTTAATACTAAAAATATTATATAGGTCTCTCTCAAGCACCTTATTCATCTCTTATCGGCTAAACTATAGTCTACTACATGCATGCTTTCTATAGATAACTGACTCAAATTCAAATCTATCAACTAGCATAACTAGATCATACATTAAGATTAATTAAAGGAAATTCACAAAGATATACTCCATTCATAAATTAAAATGAATCAATCTATAAAAAATTAAAAAATGATTGGGCACTAGCCATAGTCACAACAATAAAATCAATAGAAAATAAGAAAATATTGAAATAAATCTAGTGAAAAATCTTAATTTTGCTAACAACTTGATATATTGTGATGGTATTTGGATTTTAGTTCTTTGATGAAAATAGTCTTGGAAATGGACTTTCAAAGGTTCTTGGAGTTTCCAATAGATAACCCTAACTTTTAGTAAGAAAAAGATAGATCTAAAGTGTAAAGTCTCCACAAGTTTTTTAAAAATTAAGGTTTTGAAACTTTATACATGTTCTCATGCCTTTAAATACAATATGGGTCATAGCCATTGACCAAAATGTTTATCTATTTGCTTCCTATATAATTACTATATGGTCTCTAGCATGAATCTGTCGTCAAACTATGGATTTTTATACTTTCTTAGAATAAGTACACAGTCTTTGGCATGGATATGTTACAAAATCGTGGATCTTATTGTCTCGATCATGATTATCATACTATCTTTGGGATGATTATGGCTCAGACTGTTTTGCTATACATATCTACTTCAATGTCATATGGTCTCTTTTCAACTGTTTCCTAGCCTAGATCCTTTGCCGTATCTGATTCATATAGCACACAGTCTAGCATATGGGCTTGAGACAAACTGTGTTCCTTTAATTATTATAATTTTCTTTATGATTTTTGTTTGAAGTAAACTCCAATTCTTGAATAATTTCATTTGAAGCTCGATTTATCAAAATTATTTAAAAATTAAAATAAGCAATAAGTTAATTTAACATTAAAATTAAGAAAAATACTTAAGAAAGTATGTATGTTTTTCATGTACATCATATAATAACCCCTATATATGATATTTTGGAGATCTCAAGTTTTAGGATGACTTACAAAATCATTATAAAAAATTCTCCAGAAATATAATTATAGATACAATTCTCATGATAGGTCATTTTAGTAAACTTATCCTCTAAAAATTACCCACATATTTGTTAAAGTATCTATGAACTTTTGTTTATGAGTTTTACTACTTCTTTTATAATGAATAAACAAAACATATGTTAATCTTTTTAATTTATCAATGTCTAATCTTGATAGAGCAACAAATAGTAATAATTTAGAGATAATATATAAATGTAATATGAATCTTATAATTATAATCTCATCATAATTTTATTTAGAAACTTTATTTATCATGTAGATTTTTTCCTCTAACAAGTTCCAATATAATTGGTTAAATATCTCTATAGTTTATCGACTACTTTCTTCATAATGAAGAAACATAACATATGCTAATCTTTCGACTCTATTAATATCTGATGTTAATAGTGCCATAATTAAGAACAATTTAGAGATAATACATAAATCAATGTTAATTTCATAATTATAATCTCATTATAATTTTATTTATAAAGTAAAATTATGTATCTTATCAGTTAGATAATTAATCAAACATACGTAAAAAGTCTCTCACTTGAACTGATTCAATTACTTAAGTATCTAATAATAGCATATCATCATATGACGATCACTTTAATGCTAGGACTAATGAAAGCATTGTAGAAGAGTTTCAATATGATCAATTTAATCTTTACACTTTCTAATTTAATTATCATCTTAATTAGGAGGAAATGCTTCAAAATATATTTGGATTTTTGAGTAATGGATTTATATTATTCTCATTAAAGAGATTCCTAATCTAAGAAATTGCTTCAAAAATTAAAAATTATTTAATTAGCAATTGTTACTACATTAGAACTTTTCTAACTTGAAATAACATTGTTAAGTGTAAAATGTACCTTAAATAGGATTTACTTGTATTATCAACATAAATTTAAAATCCATGTCACTTTAAACTTAAACATAAACTAATATATTGAATAATGGAAATCTTTAATCCTTTTTGAGTATCTAGTTGTTAAATGCTAAACACATTTGGCACATGTAACTCCACTTTCATTGTGCCTATTATTATCTTTTATAATTTAAAATAATTAAAAAATCTCATTTTTACTTCTTCAGGAAAGACATGACTAAGTCATAGTTTAGTCCAATGAAAATGTCTCCATCTAATTGATATGTGCTTAATTGATTGTATGTTTAATCCATAATACTTAGCGATTAATGATATAAAATTGCTTAAGATATTCACTTTGACTCATATGTGGTTTTAGACACAATTCAGAAACAAAAGAGCTAAAGTAAGTTGAAAGCACCATCTTTGAGTCAGTTTCCAATGATTCACACTCACTCGTCTTCTTGGAGGAAGAAGAAAAAGATTAAAAGCAAGAGAAGACAAGAAAATGACAAGAAGAATGAGATATATGTTGAACATATCAAAAGGAGTAGACAAGAAAAAGAAAACAAATGACATGAAAATTACTCATGGCCATATATTAATTTAGCATGGCTATGAGAGCATGGCCCTGAGCATTAACTCATAGCCATACCAACTTATTGCACAGCCGTGAGTTATAAATGCATGAGCGTGAGGCAACCCTTACGCCCATACAATGTTAAGTCATGGGTGTGACACATATTCATAGTGTCACACCCATGATAGCCCCATACACCACCGTGAGCTATTGATAGCTCACTCCATTTAACCCTACATTTTCAATATATACAGAGGAACATGTGACGCCAAGTTTTATGAAATGTTTTGGTGTTTGTGGTTGGAAAAATCAAGAGTGAAGCTTCGAGGGAGACAAAGTGAAGAGAGCAACTAAAGTTCTCAACCTTGAGAGACCTATGGAGGGCTAGCTTTCCAATGCTGGTTCGGAGGCGACATCGATGACGACGACTCGGTTAAACATTCCTTCTTTGTATTTATTATTTCTTTATCTCTTTAGGAATTGATTGTGTTATTTTATGTCTATTGTTTGGGTATTATAAAAATATAATTTGAATGCGTTCATTGGATCGTTTTATTGCAAAGCCATTGCTAGAATTTCAATATAATCCGTAATTGTTATGTTGAAATTTATTTGTAGCGACTAATGATTCGTAATCATTAGGGATAACATAACCTAAGTTAAATTACCCCATTGTATGTGATTGTTGTTTTGATTAATCAGTTTTTCTAACTCGTAATACGACTGTCTAATTGAATATAGAGATTATATCCTAGGTTATTTAATGGATAAGTTTAATTAACGATCGTATCTTGATTAAACATAACCTAAGGGAAAAGTAGGGTTAATAGAGCTTATCGTTAACGTACGATTAATAGTTTCTAGGAGAGGTAAAAGAATAACATATCAATGAAATATGTTTAATTAGGTTATAGGTTGAGATATAACCAAATAACTAAATTCCTAACAAATTCACCACTTTCATCATTTTTAATGTTTCTTTAATTTATTTTCATTAGTATATTGTTATTTTCTTATTTCAAAACCAAATCAAATCACCCCTCCCCTCAAAATCTGAACACCAATTAATTTCATGTCAAAAGCTAACCGAACACTCTCTGTGAAATTGACTTTGACTCACCACTGCTATAGTAATAGGTCCAGTTTATTTTAACGTAGCGTTACGATGTGCTGCTGTCACTAATATAGTAAAAGTTGCAATTAGCACCTTATTCATTATTAAATATTATGGTTAACTGAAAAAACACATATTTTTTTAAATTTCTCATTTATAGCCTCAATTTTAAAAGTAATATTTAAATATGAACTTTTAACTTTTGAAAATATAACCCGATGTTAGTGTTTTCATTAATAGAGAAGATATGACAAACAATATCAGTCGTATTTTTCTAACAAATAAGATATGCAATAAATGTACATGCCATAATTTTGTAAATTTTAATTATTTTTCTCCACTTTCAACCTATGTCTTACAACTCTTTTTGTCTCTTAGCTTCCAAAGCCTTCTTTGTATCTCTCAGCATCTCTTCTCTACTCTCTCTTTTCTTTCTCTTCATTATTTCCCAACTTTCTTTGCTCCAAATTATGTGAAAATGTTCCGATCCAGAAATGTGGCAAGAGGGATGTAAGAGTTGTGAAAAAAACACAACTTTCATTATGTTTGAAACATGAAAAGACAAACTAACGGAGAATTGAGACTATAGAAATAGGTAAAAAACTTAAAATTTCAAAATGAAGCATTAATGTAAACAATATGTAAATCTAAAATTTCTGTCTCTCTCTTTGCCTTCTCCACTTTTTCTTTAATTTCTCATCAAAGATAATATTAACCAAAAAAAAGAAAGAATAAAAAATAAGATATAGATCTGGATGTTAATGGGGCCCGGCTGTTCTCAGCCCCGTCCAGTCCGGCCTCAATCATGGCTGGCCGCGGGCCCGTCGACTGGCTGGACGGCTCGTCTATAATTTTTTAATTAAAAAATACAAAACGGTTTCGTTTTGGACAAAACAACGCTGTTTTGTCGGGCCGCGAGTCGGCCAGTGACCCGCGCGAGCCCATGCCCCACCAAACCTGGGCCAAAAATGGGCCGTGTCGGAATTGCCACCCCTAGATATAAATTATACGATAGAAAAAGAGATGGAAATAAGTTGTTAATGACGAAAGCAAAGAAACTAAAATGTAGAAAATTGCCAAGTGAAAGGTGAGGGGAATAGTACGGTTAAACTTTTTTTTTGATAAATCAATAATTAAATTGATAAAGAAAGAAAAATAGATTATTTACATCTCACGAGAATGCCTTATACGCAATTCTCTGTCTTGCACAATATGAGCAACCTCCTCAAAGAACAAGAAACATTTTGCAAGAAAAGACTCCAAGATACCTGCTAAAATACCTTGAACAAATATGTACCATCCCAATTGAAATCAGATACTTGCAAGCATACCTATCAGAGCAAAAAACAGACAGTGTTACTCTCTTAATTGCCCAGAAAATCTAAACTCCTCTGCAGGAGTGTAGCTGTTGATATGCACCTTAATGTGTTTGCCTCCATCTTACATCGGAGTGCTTGTTCCAAGATTGTGTAGTCCTTCTTCTTGATCAGAGATCGCTCCCTTACCAGATATTCCTCAGGTGCTGAAAGAGATAGGGGCTTCCTTCAGCCTTTGAAAACTTGAACTCGAGAAATCGAATCTCTATGGCTTTTGATGCTTTGAATTAACTGAACCTGCAGAAAAAGATTAAGTGACCAATAATAAGAAATTATGACTATTACACTCCTGCAAAGAAAATTATGACAAGTACGGTTAAACTTTGGGCTTGTCTTATATTAATATTTTTATTAATTTTAAATATAGTTATGGTAAATTAATTAAATTAAAAATATATATTTATTTTATAATATATTTATGTGGAAATTAAAATTCGCATAATAAACATGTTAGTTTTATGCGAACATTAGTTATATTTAAAAATAAAATATTAAATATTAAATTATATTTTTTAAAATTTAAATTATGATTAAAAAATTATGAAAATTTTTATAATTAGCCTTAAATATTACCGTCTCAAGTCAACAACCCCAGTGGCTACATTTTGCATTTTAATAAATCTACTCTCTTTTCTTTCTTGAGTTCCAGTAAATCCTACCATTAATTAGATTTGTAAAATTCAATAAATCTCATTAATTACATCTCTTTTTTGCCTCGTAATATCTTTTTTTAATAATCTTTCTTCATGCTTCTTTCATTAGTTTAAAAGCCTGAGCTAATATCATCACCTTCCCAAACAATCGTAAATAACATAGACCAGGAAGATATAACAACAAAGATGGAAGTGGCTATAGCGGGTGACCTACATGGCAAACTAGCAATGGAGGAGTTATGTGGCCATGACTGGAGCCGTATTAGGATTATAGGAGCTATGTGGCAACAAGGACACTGACGAGGCAACGACTGGATGACGAGAACAAGAGATGAGGAATTGAGAGAGGTAAACAAGAAGGGAGAGTAAGGATGAGGAAAGATGGTTAAGGTTGGGTAATATAGTGTTAAGAAGCTGTTAGACCTTTAAACTTTGGAGCATTTCTCAGCGACCTTTATAAGGAGCCTTAAGAGGGAGGTTAGCTGGATTAGACGCATGAGGGAGACGTGCAAAAACACTAACGCAAATATGAGCGAGTGTAATCAAATTTGGTGGGAATTTTGGTAGAGTCTCGGACCTTTCAAAGATTGATTCAACTTAGGCTAAGGACTTGATGAACTAGGGACTTAGCCTATGCTCGAATGGATGGACGATGACTAACGAACTTGTTATGGGAAGCATTGGATAAGGCTAGTGTGCTATGTGGGCTTCGGCAAGATCACACTGCATGATCAACGGATAGAGATCATGGGGAGATCTTGGACGATGTGGCAATGACGAAGAGTTAGAGTTATAGTAGGACTTAACATCTGAAGATAGTGGAGATCTTTGAGGATAAGGATGTTAGTTTCCTAGTTGAATGTAAACTCTATCTTTTTGTTATCTTTTAGATTCTATCGTATCAGTTAGAGTCCTATTTAGATAGGGATGTCATCTAATTAGTCCACGTGATGTAATCTGATATAGATAGACGTGATCTTAGCACGATTTTAGGCAGTTCCATTTGAGTGAACTTCAGAATGTAACTTGGCATCCAAGTTAGAATGCCTATATATAGCTTATTCGAGCTTTGCTCTCAACTCATTCAGAGAGAGAGTATTCCTTGTATTCTTTTGAGGGAAAGTAATATAAAGATTTGTTTTACCGTATCTCTATTGTTTCTTTGTTGCCTTTATTTCTTATTGCTTTTGTAGCATTGTTTCTTCGAGTGTTCGAGTTAAACACTTCGAGGGTTGTTAAAGGCTAAAGTTTTGCTTAAGCGGATCTAAGTACGGCTGCCATGTAAAGGGTGTTGGCAATCAACTTCAGTGAAAGTTTGAGTCCCAAGGTGATCTTTGTATCAACTGGTATCAAAGCCAAATTTCAAGATGACAGTAGACAACTTGACAGAATGAGTGACTAGGGTGGAAGCACTCATTGGGCCAATTCCTCAAGGGAAGGAAGAGGTCACATCTCACAATACTCGATTCG
>JANIIA010000003.1:26330200-26362095 GCA_027478495.1 Erythroxylum alaternifolium | reverse complement strand
GAAAAGTTAAAGAAAGCTTCTCTGTTGGGAGGTATCGAAATCAAGGTGTTGGCGGATATGTTGAAAACACAGGAGGAGGCCCAGCTAGAGATCACTGTGTTGAGGCGTGCCGTTGCAACTCTAGATGTCAAATGGGTTGAAAGCTCCACACCACAACTTTCCTCTATAAAGGTACGTAAACCCAGGGTGTTCGAAGGCGTGCAGGACGCTAAGGTGTTGGAGAATTTCTTGTGAGATATGGAGCAATACTTTGCAGCTGCTAAGGTACCCGCTGTTGAGAAGGTCAATATGACGGCCATATACTTGGATGAGGATGCTAAGCTCTAGTGGAGGATGAGGATCTCTGCGGAGATTAGTGTGGGTAGAACTCTCATGAAATCGTGGCTGCAAATGAAGAAGGAGCTCAAGGATTAGTTCATTCCTATGAATACTTCTTGGCTGGCGAGAGATGCCTTGAAGAGACTCAAGCAGGATGGATCGGTAAGAGATTATGTTCAATCATTTAGTTCTCTAATGCTGGATATTGAGAATATGTCAGATGAGAATAAGCTCTTCAATTTTCTATCTGAGTTATAACCGTGGGCTCAAATGGAGTTACGGAGGCAAATCGTGAAGGATGTGGTTGGTGCAATGACGGCCGCTGATGCCTTGGTGGATTTTTGAATGGAGAAAGAATCTAAGGCGAGCTCCTCAAATTCTTTCAAGGGCAAAGGCCATGCCCAATAGGAGAAGATCGGGGGGAAGAAACAGAAGAAAGACTCCAAAAAGGGGGATTTTAAGGGTAAGGGCAAGCAGAATGGTGGCTCTAAGAATGGGGAGATGTCCTCGAAGAAGGGCAAGGTTACTTGTTACTTGTGTGATGGTCCACACTTTGCCAAAAAGTGCCCGAGAAAGGAGAAGTTGAATGCCTTAATTGCTAAAGAAGACGGTGAATCTTCGGAAGATGCGATACTAAATCTAATCGCCTTGCTTAATACGGTTAGTACCGAGTCGGTCCCCTTTGATAGAATAATGTATGTGGATGTACAAGTTGGGGAGAAAGGCATAAGGGTGTCCAATGACCCAATGAAGATTAAAACCCTTGCAGGGAAGGCACAAGCGGATGTGGGAATTGTTTACAATGTTCCAGTCAAAATTGGAAGTTGGCGTGCTAAGATGAATTTCATTATCATACCGTTGGAGGATTTCGAGATGATATTGGGGGTTGATTTCCTCAAAGCAGCAAAGGTGGTGCTGTATCTGAGTTTGGGAGGTATGATGTTAATGCAAGATCAAAATTCCTTCTACGTGAATTGTTGTAGGTTCGATGGTGGAAAGACGAATGCTACAACTTCGGTAGGACATTTTTTAGCTATGAGTATCGAGAAAGGGTTGAAGAAAAGTTTGAAGACCTATCTCACTGCTATGTGGGAAATCAGTGAAGACCACGTGGTGGAAGTCCTTGATGCGGTTGCAAGTTTGTTGAGGGAGTTTTGGGAGGTGATGCTGAAAGAGTTATCAAAAACTCTTCCCCATCGTCGTGAGGTAGGTCATAAGATCGAGTTGGTTCCTGGAGTGATCCCACTTGCATATGCCCCATATGGAATGTCCCCGATGGAATTGTCAGAACTTCAGAAACAATTTGGTGAGTTGTTGGAGGCAGGATTCATCCAACAATCTAAAGCTCCATACGGAACCCCGGTGTTGTTTCGAAGAAACAAGACAGTATACTTCGGATGTGTGTGGACTATCGAGCGCTGAACAACGTAACAATCAAAAACAAATATCCAGTACCCTTAGTTCATGATTTGATGGACAAGTTATTAAGGGCTGAGGTGTTCACTAAGTTGGATCTTTGGAGCGGGTATTGGTAAGTGCAGATAGCTGAGGATGATTAGCAAAAGACAACGTGCGTAACTCGATAAGGATCCTACAAATTTTTAGTTATGCCGTTTGGATTAACTAACGCCCCTGCTACATTTTGCAACCTCATGAATGATATGCTGTACGACTTTTTGGATGAGTTTGTGGTGGTCTACTTATACGACATCGTGGTGTATAGCACTAACATGGCAGAACATGTGGAACACTTGAGGCGAGGGTTTGAAAGACTGAGGCAACACAAGCTCTATGTGAAGATGGAGAAGTGTGAATTTTCCTAGTTGGAGATCAGATTCTTAGGTCACGTGGTGAGCAAGGGTTACGTCAGAATGAATCCGAGAAAAGTGAAAGCAATAGTTGAGTGGTAGGTCCCCACGATAGTACAAGAATTACGGAGTTTTCTCAGCCTGGCAAACTACTATAGGCGGTTCATTATGGGATACTCCAAGAAAGCGGTGTCATTGACGAACTTGCTGAAGAAGAAGCAAGAGTGGTGTTGGTCGAGTGCATATGCAAAGGCATTCGAGAAACTTAAAGCCACTATCTCAATTGAATTGATGTTAAAGCTGCTTGTGTTTGATCTTTCATTTGAGGTACATACTAATGCTTCAGACAAAGCCATTGGTGGAGTCCTTATACAGGAGGGTCATCCGGTAGCATTTGAGAGCTGAAAGCTCAATGGTGCGGAGCAGCATTACTCGACGCACGAGAAGGAGATGCTTGCAGTGGTGCATTGCCTTGAGACGTGGTGAGTATATTTACTAAGAACCAGGTTCGTTGTCCGAATGGATAATGTTGCTAACACATTTTTCAGGACCCAAAAGAAGTTGTCTGCAAAACAAGCCCAGTAGTAGGAGCTTATTGCTGAGTATGACTTCGTGTGGGAGTATAAACTGGGGAGACACAACAATGTCGCAGATGCCTTGATTAGGAAGGAGGTATTTGAGTCCCTTTATTCGGTCACGAGGGTGGAGTCCAACTTATTGGAGCAAATTAAAGTGGCAGCTCCATTAGACACTATGTATTGTAAGTTGATTTCTCAAGTTAAAGAAGGTGTTGTACGCAGATTTTGGCTCGACGATGATGGGCTTTTTATAACTAAGAGTAGTCAAGTGTATGTGTTGAGCTTTGGTGGATTGCGGAAATAGTTATTAAAGGAGACGTATGACTTGCAGTAGGCTGGTCATCCAAGAGTCCAATAGATGCTAGCGCTTTTATCTCATTCCTACTTTTGGCTGAAGATGGAGAATGATGTGGAATGTTACATCAAGACGTGCCTCGTGTGTTAGTTGGATAAGCCAGAGAGAAAGAAGGAAGCTAGTTTGCTACAGCCCTTATCCATCCCTGAAAGACAGTGGATGTCAGTTTCAATAGATTTCATTAGTGGATTTCTAAAGGTGGACAGCATGACATCAATCATAGTGGTAGTTGATAGATTCTCCAAACATGTGATCTTCGTGCCAACTCCTATAACTTGTCCCTCGGGTGTTCCAGCCAAGCTGTTCTACAAGAACGTGGTCAAGTATTTCAGAGTTCCAGTGGATATTATGAGTGACCGAGACACTAGATTTACGGGCCGATTCTGGACGTCCCTTTTTAATATGACGGGTTGCGATTTAAAGTTTTCAATGATAAATCACCCACAAACTGATGGCCAAATAGAAAGAATCAACAGTTTTTTGGAGGAGTACATATGGCATTATGTAAGTGCAAGTCAATGTAATTGGTTGAGTTTACTTGATACTGCACAGTTTTGCTATAACTTACACAGATCTTTGGCTACGGAGAAAAGTCCTTTTGAGATTGTGTTTGGGATAACAACCTCTCATACCATTGGAGATTGGTCAACAAAGGACAGGTGACAAATGTCCTGCAGCGCATAAGTTTGTGATGGATAAGCAAGAGTTTTTGGATGAGGCAAAGGATAGTCTTTGGAAAGCTTCTCGACGGATGAAGAAGTAAGCGAATCTTCGGAGGAGACCGTTAGAGTTTGACGTGGGAGATAAAGTTTTGTTGAAACTAACGCCACAGATTTGGAAGAAGATCTCGAGTAAGTAAGTTTATAGGGGTTTGGTGTCAAAGTACGACGGACCATTTAAAGTGCTACACAAAGTGGGGAACGTGGCATAGAGATTGAAGTTGCCCGAATGATTAAAGGCCCCTACTTTTTATGATAGTTTTCTCAAGCCTTACTATGAGGATGCATCAAATCTGAATAGGATTCAGGTGAAGCGCGCACCACTGGTTGTGAGAAAACAGTTTGAGGATCAAGTGGAGAAGATCTTAGATCATTAGACAATGGGTCAACACAAGAAGAATTGACGAACCGAGTTCTTGATTCAGTAGAAATGTAAACCTGTTACAGAAGCTACGTGGGAGAAAGATACGATCATGTAGCAAATCGAAGATCAGGTGAACGCCTACCTTTAGATTAATTCGACGAGGGCGTCGAATCTATTTGGTGGGGGTGGTTTATTAGACCCTTAAACTTCAAAGCACTTCTCAGCAACCTTCATGAGGAGCCTTAGGAGGGAGGTTAGCTCGATTACACACATAAGGGAGGCATGCGAAAACACTAAGGCAAACGTGAGCGGGTGTGATCAGATTGGGTGCGAATTTTAGTAGAGTCTTGGACCTTGTGAAGATTGACTTGACCCAGGCTAAGGACTTGACAGACTAAGGACTTAGCCCATGTTTAGATGGATGGATCACGACTAATGGACTTATTGTGGGAAGCATTGGATCAGGCCAGTGTGCTATGTGGGCTTTGGCAAGATCACACTGCATTATCAGCGGATAGAGATCGTGGGGAGATCTTGGATGATGTGGCGATGACAAAGAGTTAGAGTTACAGTGGGACTCAACATCTAAAGATAGTGGAGATCTTCGAGGATAAAGATGCTAGTTTCCTAGTTGAATGTGAACTTTATCTTTCTGTTATCTTGTAGATTCTATCTTATCAGTTAGAGTCCTATTTGGATGGGGGTGTAATCCAATTGGTTCACGTGATGTAATATGATAGAGATAGACATGATCTTAGCACAATCTTAGGCAGTTCAGTTTGAATGGGATTCTGAATGTAACTTGGCATCCAAGTTAGAATGCCTATATATAGCTCATTCGAGCTTTGCTCTCAACTCATTCAGAGAGAGAGAGCATTCCTTGTATTCTTTTGAGGGAAAGTAATGTAAAGGTTGGTTTTACCGTATCTCTGTTGTTTCCTTGTTGCCTTTATTTCTTATTGCTTTCGTAGCATTGTTTCTTCGAGTATGCGAGGTAAACACTTCTAGGGTCGTTGAAGGCTGAAGTCTTGCTTAAGTGGATTTAAGTGAGGCTGCCGTGCAAAGGATATTGGCGATCAACTTTGATGAAAGTTCAAGTCCCAAGGTGATTGTTGTATCAGAAGCTTTGTTTTTTTTCATTTTAGTTTTAAAGTTTAAGAAATTTAGCCAACTTTTTGGTATTCTAAAACCACTTGGTACCTACCGAGGCCACTAGTATAGGTTGGCACCTTGAGTTAGTATCATATCAATACTGGTAATAAGTATCAGCCGGTACTAATAGTATAAATTTCGTATCCCTACCTAGCATATCGTAAGGATTAAAATTTTATTTTTATATAATTCATAAATTGGTCCATAAAATTTAGTTTAACTTCTGTCCTTGTAATATTATGATTAATCCTTAAAATGAAGTTAGATGGAAAAAAATCATAGTCAAAGAAATTTTAATGTTTCGTATTTATTTTCAAAGCAAAGTTAATAAATTAACACTAAGTATTACTTAACCTTTATATCATTAATATAGTTAGTAAATGTTATTTTATTTTAGAGTGAATACATCATCTTTAATTGTATAACTGTTACATAAGATTACAACTATTTTAATTTCATCTTATGAAAATTGTAAATAAATTAGTTATACAGTTTTCTTTGCCTATAGGAAAATAATTTATTTTTATTTTTTATTTACAATAAGAATTCTAGATGAAAAATTTTGATGAAAAATTTTGTTTTGTCATTATAATTACATTTAATTTTATATATCCAACGCATATTGCTACCTTTTGCCTATAGAAATTAAATTTAATTACAAAATAGTTGTCTTTGCCTGTAGGGAAATAAATGTTTGAATTTGTTACATAATAAAGTATTATTCTTCACTGTATGAATATATGCATATTCTAATATTATATGGTCAGTATTTTCCTAATTAGAAATAAAAGGTTCTTTTGGCATTTTATGTGCATTGAATTTGATTTGTATTTCATCTGACAAGGTGTAGCGAGAACCTTACTAAAAACGATATAGCTATAAGGTCTACTTGATTAAAGGAAAGTGAGCGAACATGGTGGAAATACATGATATTGTTGCTCAATTAAAGACCCTAAAGATTGAGATATTTGAGTCATTTCTTATGCATTTCATATCATATTCTTTTTCCTATCGACTGTAATGAGTTTAAGACATCATGTTACACACATAAGAAAAATACGTCAGGTCATGTGTGCTTAAGAGGACTAGAGAATAAAGCATGGTAAGGTAGAAAGAAAACATCTATCTGTTTACAATAAAGGAAAAGCAAAAGGAAATAAGGGTATGAAAAATGTAAAGAAACATGAAAAAACATGTCAATAAAAAATGAAATGAACTGTAATGTTTCTTTTGTAAGAAAAAAGGACACGATTAAGCATTGCTCGAAACATAAAAGTTAGACAAAAGAGTAGGGATGGCAATGGACCGGTTCTTAGGCCGGTCTCGTTAATTTTTTTAAAATTAAAAGTATAAATAACATTTTTCTTAAATTAAGTCCGAGCCTGGGTTGTCCAAACTCAGGCCTACCCAAGACCTAACTCATCTAAGCAAAACAATATCGTTTTGTTCAAAAGAAATTAAACTTTGGACTGATCTGGGCCTGATTTGACCAATAAATTGACCCATTAAAAATAACTGAATTTAGGCCTTTGAGTTACCCTATTGTCATCCCTAGAAAAGAGAAAGGTATTCCTATATCTCAAGTGTGTTATGAATCTCATTGATTGATGTTTCTTATGGTTCATGGTAGATTGATTCTATTACCATAATTCACATTGTTAATACCATACAAGAATCTCCAATCCCAAAGAAGCTGAGAGGTAAACAAAGTTTTCGTTCAAGCAACATAATGAGTTCACATGTTAATGCCATAAGATCATTATGAATAATTTCAATTTTTAATTTGTTTAAGATCTGTAAAACATTTTATAATTTTCACGTTCTTTAAAAATTTTAAATTCATATTGTAAAATAGATATTTTTATTAAACTAATTTTTAAATTATATGTATGATCTTTTGTTTAATAACAAAATAATTAATTATGGTTATTTCTGTAATTATTTATTTAAAGATACTCTTGACCCCACTTAATAATGCAATAAGCATGATAAAGTTGGTATTAAACAAGGGAACATAAATGAAGAATATTTCCAAATATGGCATTAGAGATTTAGTCATATGTTTGTTAAGAGAATTGAAATATTTATTAATGATAGTAGACTAACGGATAGGTCTATATCTTACGTGTTATTTTAGGATAATTTACTTGGTATTTGGAAATTTTATACATGTTTTACAAGGATTTTATTATATTTTTCTATGTTTAGTTTATTGTTATATAAGTGTTGAATTTAAAGAGTAAACTTGATACTAGTTCAACTTTATCCATATTTATCCAACTAATGACATTTTTGATTCAAAGAAAAGAAGATGGGAAAAAACTTTAAAGAAGGTAAAAGGAGCTAATTCTATCTAGAAGATGCCTAAACATAGAGAAGTTGATGAAACAAGACATAAAAAGTGATGATGTTATCTGTAGATAGGTGTTTGTATTTTGCTAAGGGCTAAGAAGCATAATAAGATTGACATTAGAGCTGATTTTATAATTACGCTAGACTCATCTTTAAGATATAAAGAGAAATTTTACAGAACTAGCACCAATTACAACTTAGTGTTAGTTATCAATGTTAGCAGTAGTTCGATGTTAGTTCTTAGACAAAATTTATAAGGACATATTGTTTCTTAAGTTTAAATCATCTAAAACTTTGATTTTGTAACCTTATTTATGAATACTTGTATTACAATTAGCCTAGGATTTTTCTAGTAGACTTTTTGGAGCTATCTAGCTAAGTTTTTCATTGTTTTGTTCTTTCGTAGCACTGGAGTAAGAATTGCAGGAGCTTGTAACATCTTCCCCAATTCTTTCTTTTACTTTTCTTTCTATGTTAAGATTTATATATTTTGTTTTATTTTCATGATTTATGGTGGCTAGGAACCTTATTTAGGGTTAGAGATGTAACTTGTAATTATTCTTCAATTAGTTACAGATGTTTTGATTATTTCATTATTCTCTTTGTTCTTAATGTTATATTTGTGATTAGTGATCATAGATTTATTCTTCGATATTATGCGAAGCACTAACAAGTGAAGTAGAATTTATTCACTAAGACAATAAACACTTTAGTGCGAAAGAATGAAGGTTTCTTGGAGCTTAGTTATAACTGTATAAATTAACTATATTTAATGAGTTTGATTAGGATAGATTATGTATCGAAAAGTATATATATATATATATTTATATTTATATTTATATTTATATCTTAGTTTAATTGTTATTTCAACCTAGATAATCAAACTTCTATAATAGTTGTAAGTCCATATGAGTGAACCTCAAAACATTGGCATTTGTTTAATTTATCTTTCTTTCATTAGTTATTTGCTCTGTTTTTACTGATTCATTAGTTTTATTCTCTTCAATAAATTATTTAGTATCTTTAGTTTGTTTATTTAACAAACATTAGTAGATTTAGGGATTAGTTTTCTGTAGGATTGATACTTTATATTACTTCTATTTTAATAACTTATAGCAATTGACTCTTTATGCTTATATTTAAAAAGTAGATCAAGTTTTTTGCATCATTATTGTGGAATTAAAATTTCAAATTTTATTAATATTTTTTAATTTAATTTTTTTATATTTTGGGTAGTTAATGCAAGATAGGAAATTCAAGAGTGATAGCTTAGTGATAAGTGATATTTGTTATAGGATTGTGATAAGTGATATTTGTTATAGGATTGTCTAAGTCATATTATGTGATAATGTGTATGTATAGTATACATACTGGGAGTTTAGCCTAGGTTTTGTGTTATTTTCATATAACTTGCATGTGTATATGATTGTATATGATAAATTCCGTGTTAGGAGGACGTCGAACTATTATGGACGCTCTTCAACACAAAACACAACTTGCAAACAATAGAAACAAACAAATGATCTAAGATATTAAATCAAGTGAAGGGAAGCTTTCCTATACTAAATTGTGGTTAAGTTCTGAATGATACTTGGAGAATGATCTAAGAAGAGAGGGCTACTAAGGATTGTTTTGCTTTGTAGAAATTCATCCAACCAATTATCAGTAGAAAAAACCCATCTACATTTTTTTTATGTGGCAATTTCCATTTTTTTAATTCCTCCAATTTTATTTTTAATTGGACTTATAAAAGAAGTAGAAAAAAACTTAGTATTCTCTTGTAACAGGTTTATTGACAGATGAATAATTTAATCCATGGAATAAATGTTTGAGACCTTAATTCTATTTGGATTATAGGCAATGACTATACATCCATATGGTTTGTATATATACATAAGGATATAAAAGTAACTTTGAAAAGGATTATTTCTCTATATGATCACATTTCATTTCCTTCTTACTTAATGTTTTCTTTTTTCTTTTTCCCTAATAATGTTTCTTCCCTTAATAAAACCCTCAATTGAAATAAAGGACTACATGTTAGACTTATGCACCAATAATGTTGGAAATTAATCAATAAGTCACCCCTGAAAAGTTAACATTTTGTTTGATTAAAATGAATATTTTATTTCTAATTTTCAGAAATCAAACTACAGTAGCAAGTTTCACATGTTTACTTTTCCTTTAATAAAACAACCACTTAATATTTAAAGAAAAAATAATGGAGGAGGGCAACATAATTAAAAGCCTCAAATTAAGGTTTTGTAAGACCAACTGCTTTTTTATTATGCTCTGATTGGAAGGAAAGATGAAATTTTCTACTTTAGCAAGTACATCTTCTATTACCCTAGTTAAATACTTTATAAACCAATACAAGTTAGAGTGACACTATAATAGGCTTCAGTTCACCTATTCTAAGCTACTTAAAAAGAGATAAAGTCATTAGATTAACACTAGCAAACATAAACAATTAATAACATTAGAAGCACTAAAATGGCATGGAATCATAAAAGTCCCAAGATCCTTTATCTTTACAGGTAATTGGTCATGTAAGTTACTTAAAGGAACCATAGCATAATCCTTAAGTTGATTTTTCTAAAGATAATCTTCTTCAAATTTACTTAATATATATGAAGGGTATATTAATATGCAACTTCTTTAAAATATTTCGTACTTGAATTTTTCTATTATTTTCTTTAGCATCTGAGGTTACAAAATGGGTAGCTGCTAGGATTTGACAACGGTTCAAGTTGAATACTCCTGACCATTTTTGCTAGAACATGAAACTAATACCAGTTTGCTTCTGCCCATCTCATTCGTATTATCTTCCTCAGACTACTCTAACCTTTGCACTCTTTTTACCGCTCTAACCTCAGACTTCTCAAAATCAAATGTTTTACCGCTCTTAAGTTAATAGTTAATACTTAATTCTAGGACTTACCTTAGTTTCAAAAGATGATGTGTGAACCCGGCAAGCCAACTCTTTCAATAAAGACTAGAGTACGGATCGGGTAACTTTGAAAGTGTGTCAAGCAGGTAAGAGATTAGCTCAACAAAGAAAGAAGCACAGATTAGGTGATGATTTTTATGCATGACAACCCTTTCATAAAGACTGATAAGTGTCGGTTGCATTGTATTTTTATAGGTATTTTGATATATGTTTATTGGTTAAGTTGATTGTTTAGTGCGCATTTAGCTTAAGATTTGTGTTAGTTCATAAACATTTGTGTTTTAAGTGTTCTTCAAGAGAGAACATGTTTTTGAGCTTCAATTATATATATATAAGGTGTCGTGATGAGTTTGTTAGAGTTTCAGGGCATCCGAAAGAGTTTTAGGGGAGAACTGGACCAAAACACATGGCCATGATCTTGGGGGACCTGCTACAATCGTGACAGAAGCATTAACATTGGGCCACAATTGTGGCAAATATGCCATAATCGTGACAGAAACTCAAGCATAGGGCCACGATGGTGGAGAATCTGACACAATCTTGACAGAGAGTAGGTAAACCAGCCACGATCGTGCACCAAAGGCCATAATTATGGCCTGCACACAGACAGACGTGGAGTCAATTTCAAATCTGAGTTTCGAGGGACATTTCGAATATTTCAGACCCCGAAAAGACACTAGGGTTGCTTTAATTGGAAAAGACTACAAAAGGATAATAATGGAACCTTAGAGTAGAGCCTACATTATACCTACATTTGGAAACCCAAAAGAGAGAGAGGAAAGAAGAGGTTTCCGACGCTGAAGCTTCCTAGAATAAGTGATCTCTCAACGCCGCTGTTGTTTTGAATCATCCAGCCTAAGTTTCATTTCCTCTGCATTTACCTTTTTATTCATTTAATGTGAAAGGGATTTTGCTTATCTTTAATGTTAATCTAGTTGATTTGTGTTTACTTTGGTGTTGTGATTGATTGATGTATTTGCATATTTGATAATAAACTAAGAGGGTGAACTGGATAAAAATGATTAGAATAGATTAAAGAGAGTTAGGCAATCTAATTGACCACTTAATCAATCTAGTCAGTAATTTCATAGAGAGAGATCCCATGCGAGACCCTATTGTTTATTAGTGAGATTTAGAACTAATTAGAATTATGAGTAATTTATGAATTGAGATATTGCAAGTCCATATTTCGATTAAGGTTTACAATTTAGGGAATAGTTATAACTCGAGAGAGAGTAAACAACCCTACGATCGTCTAGAATTGACATCCCCTAAATAAATAAAAGGCTAGATTAGCATTGATGATACGTAAAATCTCCTCTCCTATAACTTGATTAATTCTTTTTACGGATTTCCGTTATTGCATTATTCTATTGTTGCTAGTTTGTTTAATTTATTTTATTTTTCAATTTAATATTCAAATTTGAGTCTTAAACAAATTAAAACCTGAATTAAGTGGTGCCTATGCATAATTTCTTTGCGACGATATCTGCTTTTTACTATAAGTAATGACCTGTATACTAGCGAATTTTAGCATAAAACAAGTAATTGGTTTTGCAAATCAACAAATACTGGAGTGCGGATTGGCCGACAATGAAGATGCATCCAAGAGGGAAGACGGTGGAAAATTGAGGGTTTTCTATAACTTTTATAGAATGAGTTTCTCTTTTTACTTTACCAAATTTACTAACATCTAAAGTTAAAAGTTAAAACACCACGTAAGCTTTTACTCTTTTAAACGTGACATTTAAAATAATAGTAACGGTACCACATTGTACATTGTAACAATGTGCTTAAACACTTCCTAATTTTCGTCCAAAAAAGTCTTTAATTGAGCAAACTCATTAAATTTTAGCTTTTCATTAAACAGGTTTCAAGTTTAAGTCCTACACTGATCAAACTCAAAATAGTTAAGCCCTAATTTAGGCTTTTAACCTCTATTTTAGACTAAATTTTACAAATAAAGGTGAAGTTAATAGGGCAATACTATTAATTATTTTAACAATTATTGCTTATGAGATAATGCAAGCTCTCTTAAGCTCACAAGTTGAGACTTATAAGGATGCTTTTGGTGATTTTAAGATGCCCATTACTATTTGTCAAAGAGATGAGTTTAATCTAGCTATATGAAGTTTTTCACCTTTGTTACTTATTGAAAATTAATCATTATTTTATTTCTTATATTATTACTTTTGTTGTCTTGCAATTGCTTGGTGGGACTAATTTGGAGTGGTGTTCTAGAATTGTAAAGATTTGAAATTCGAATTTTGAGTTAATGTGTGAGCGTAGTGGAATGTAAAAAGAATTAGAGCATATTTGAATTCATCCATTCCAAGAAAAGGAATAAATTGGAACACAAAAGATTGAATGACTTAGTTTTTGTTTGACACAACTTAAAGCTTCAGGAAAAGTATGTTATTATCGTTGTTAAGTTGAATATAATTTATTGTAATTTTGTAATAATTAAATTTTATTTGTTTACTAGGACTCTTAATAGAGCATGTAGTTTTGTAGATCTAATTTACCTTAACCATATTGATCTTTTATCAAATTGGGTTATGAAGAAATCAGGTTTGATGAATAAGAGTAACTTGAAAGATAATCTTAGATGGAAAAGACTGACATGTTATGATGATGATGGGGCTCCTCTCAACGATAAGGATTTTGCACTAAATAAGAATTGAAGTCAATACGATTTGAGCGGATATTCGATTTAATGAAGTTTTAGGCTTTCGCTTATCCTTTTATTTTAATTTCACTTATATTTGATGTGTATGTTAAATTACATATATGCAATATAAATATACCTGTAAATGCTCTTGTTTCATGTTTAACTTATAGTTGGTTGTTTTCTCAGCAAGAACTCTTGTTATAAATTGTAATACTTAGAGAGTTATTGATATTTATATATTATTTTTATTTGATGTTTTGATGCGATATTATTTAAGTACTTTATATTATAAAGAAATTGTAACATTTTAAGTACTTTATATTTTCCTTAATTTTATACTTGTATAATCTTTTTTCATATTAATTGTTATTATTATTTATATATCAAATATATAAAAAGCAATATTCATAGGAATTAATAGATTATTATTTCAAATTTCTATTATTATAATTTTTGGAGACATGGATATTGTAAAATTAGAAATTATATAGTAAAATTTTTTAAAAATTCGAAGATTTTTATAAATTTAAAAATGACCCAAAATAATATTCGGTATTGAATGGTACTAGTACAATACTATACCAAAACCAAATCTAGTACCGATACTGGTACGATGTTCATAATATTGATTCAAATAGAACCCTTGGAAAGAGATGAATTTGCTGAAATCTTTATGAAACCATATTTGGACGAGAGCAGACATTTTTAATAACGTGGATAGTTTAAATGCTTCTTAAGCTTTTGAGATAGAATTTACAAAATGTCGAGTCCTATGCTGTCATGTAAATATGCATCGTTTCCGCAATACTGGGTCAAAAGTAGTTGAAATTTGGAGTGAAGAGTGAATTCTAGCTTTAAGATTTTAAGTTGGAACATTACTACATAGTGATGATATTTTCTTTTACCGCCAAAGATCATGATGGTTCCCAAGTAAGATATCTTGCACTGGAGAGTTGCTGTAAACTTTATCTATTTGTGTAAGGATATTTTCTCAAATGTTTTTTCTTTCGGAGATATGTTTATTTTGTCGAATTACTTGTTAACAGGAGTAAAAAGCACTTCAGCTAAGTGAACAAACAGGATTGCATATGCAACAATGGAGAAATAATATTAAAACAATAGCCAACCTGTTGATGTCTTCCTAAAGAATGTTGATGTTGAAGAGCATACAAACTTCGTAACAACATCAACTCACGTAGCTAAACCAACTTCATGACCTTACCAAGAAGACCTTAGTAAAGCCTCAGCCAACATGTCACTCCAGAAACTAAAATACATGCAACGTATAAATACAGCATATTGCCTTCCATATGAAAAACTGCATTCTTTTGTTTTTTTACCTTTATTTTGTAGGAGAATCAGTGATCCTACAAGCTTAGCTCTATTGCTCAGATATTAGCAGCTCTGTTGAAGAATCGGATTCATACTGCTTACTAGCAAAACACTGAGGAACAGATAAGGAATTGGGAGGCAATTTCAGACTGTTAACATCCCCTTCCAACATTTCCACCACTTTGGTCATCGATGGCCGTTCCACAGCTTTCTTTTGGATGCACCACAGGCCAACCACACACAACTTCATTATTGCAATCTCAATTTCAGGGACATTCTCAAGCTCTAAATCCCCTTTCTCATTGAGACGGTTATATATCCATGATGGAAAATATGTTTCACTTGTACTGCTTTCCTTTCCATCAAGGACCCCCCTTCTTTCAACCATATCAAGCAGTAACATTCCAAAACTATAAACATCTGATTTGCAAGAGACCTTTTTGAGTCCACCTGAAACTATTTCAGGTGCAACATAAGCCATAGTTCCTCGAGCAGTGTCAGTGGACATAAAATCTGCCCCCCTCTGGAAAAATCTTGCAAGCCCGAAATCTGAAACCTTTGGGATAAAATTCTCGTCTAGCAATATATTTTGAGGCTTAATATCAAAATGAATAATGCTAACACTGAATCCCCCATGTAGATGCTGGATCCCTTGAGCTGTCCCTAAAGCGATTTGAAGGATCTTCTCCCAAGTAAAGGGCTGAAGCCTTGGTTCTCTTGTGAATATATACTTAGTGAGAGATCCATTAGGCATGTACTCGTATAGAAGAGCTCGATGAGACCCCTCTAAACAGAATCCTACTAACTGCACTATATTGACATGATGAATCCGACCAAGCATGGAGACTTCACTGGTAAAGTCCCCATCTTTGATTTTGGAATTAGAAAGCATTTTAACAGCGACATAAGAGCCATCGGGAAGTTGACCTTTGTACACAGTACCAAAACCACCTTGACCCAATTTTTCTTTAAAGTCATTCGTAATTGCAACAATATGAGCGTAACTGTATCTTCTGGGCATCAAAGACTGCTGATTTAACTGAAGGTTCCCCTTGTTATTCACTGGCTTCTTTTCCCTTCTGTATTTATGGACAAGGAATGCAATTATAACAATCGGTGCAAGGACGAACCTCGCAACAAGATTAATTCCTGAAGACACCAGAAAACATAAACAAAGAGTTCTAATTTTTGAAGCATCAAACTTATGCATATAGAAGTAATGGGATTTAAGTTCAAAAAACTACCTAACAGAACGGTCCAAATAGTTGAAATAATGGCCGAAATCTGTGAGGGAATATGAATGCCTGTAAATGATCACAGGAAAAGCAAATGAGCTCCATAGATTATCATCAAGCAGATAACACAACCAAAATCTCTTACATGGGTTAATCACATCAAGTAAGGCGAGTTGACTGACCTGCTCTGTAACAGTGGTAGACATATGGAGCATCCCATGATCTCAAGGAGCATAAAGAACCAGATTCAACACAATCCCGACATTCCACAGACCAACCAAGATCAAAACCTGATTGCATCAACTTCAAGATACTATCATAAGACGGGTACAACACAGCCTGATAAATTGTTGGAACCCGTGAAAGGAACGAGCAAGACCCTTGAAGATCAGAAATTATATAGGTATCATAACTAGCATACACATAAGACCCATTTCCACTCAAACAAGGAAGACTCCTATAGGCTTGATTGCTCATGTTACTCGAACATCTAATAAAACTTGTATAAGTATTAAGGACTGTTCCTTTATATCGACCATCACTTATCATTTCATCAACTGACAGAGACTTGTATGGGAGGTTACAGGTACCACTTGCTAAATTAACATCAACCACTCGAATTATACGCTTATCGTAGGAAATTTGCTTCACATAATACTTTCCTGAGTGAAATTCCAAAACGGTCAAGTTTTTTTCGCACGACAGTTGATAATCTGTATCGCCGCAGCCAGGTGGATCGGTGTCGAGGCGAAAAGGGTAGCTGATATCTTGGATGTCTCCGCATGAAGAAGAGCAAGATTGTTGAAAGGCTATTCTACCTTGAACTTGTGTTAGGCAGAGAAGAATTAGTAAAGGACACAGGTGAGTAGAGGATGGAAGTGTTGTGGGTTCATGCGTTTTCATTGCTACTGAAGAGATAAGCTAACGGATTTAGCAGGAGTTAAGATGGGCTACGGAGTGGAGAGACATAAGTATATAGTGATGCTAAGATCCGGAGACTGAGGACTGAAACTCACCGACAATTAAAACGCTTAGTCAAAAGAAAGAAAAGCTCAGTCAAAGCAAGTCAACAATTTTTAGAAGCAGCAGCATTTTTATCGGGAGAAAGAAGAGATTGAAAGTATCCTCTTCAAAAAGATTCAAATATTAACAGAAACTAATCACGAATTTAAATTACAAGAAAATAAAAACATCAAGAATTCTTCAATCTACTTAGAAGAGTAGGTTAGTCAAAATATGCAATAATGAGTAAATAATTATTGTTAGCTAGACATATTGATAGTAGTTACAAATGGGTTATAATTATCATTTGCAAGATAGTATAGTGAATCATATTGTTTATTGTTAGTTTTTGAATCGCAGGCAAGAAATAAGGTAAATTTTGTGTATTCACTTTTTACCTTATTTTGAAACTAATAAACAAATTGTTTATTCTAATGATTATAACAATTTTTTATAAAATAATCATCAACAATGCCAATAATTAAAAAGTATAATAAGAAAAGAGGCAAAATTAATTTGTAGTAATTTAATCAAGTAACCCTTGATGTAAGTTCATTTTATAAATTTCACTTAGGAATATACTATTTTTGCATTTTAATGAGTGAAGATAAACCCTCAATACATGTAAGTTCATTTTATAAATTTCACTTAGGAATATACTATTTTTGTGTTTTAATGAGTGAAGATAAACCCTTAATACAAAATTCTTCTTAGTTATGGGTGACAAGAGATCATTACAAGTATCTTGATTCTCTCTACAAATCTTGTTCAAGGTTAAAAAAAACCTACAATTTGAATCTAACTTTTTTTTATCAATTACAATAATTGTACAATCATATAACTCAAAACATCCCTCACTTGCTCATACTAATAAACGAAGATTCAATATATAGTGTCAAGTACACACGTATATTCTCAATCATTTCAAGGGTCTTAGCAAAATCTCTGATATGCTTTAGACATCTCCCTTTTATATAGCCTATTTATATAATCGTCAGTCCAAACAAAAGCTAAGCATTATAACAATTAGTAACAAAAACATTGGTCAATCATTATAGTATATTGATTAACCAATGTCATATCGGTCGACCAATGTAGTTGCAAACTTATGGTATATTTTCTGAAAAAGTGGCCAACTAGTATATTAATCAATTAAACTTCCTAAAACATTTTTTTCAACTTTTCAAGTTATTTCTAAGAGTAAAACACATTCATATGACAACAATTTGATCTAAAACCACTTCAAAAGTTTTAGATGCTTTTTATGCATCAAGAGGTTTTCTTTAAAACTTTTCTCAATTTCCTCTTGACCATGATAAAGTATTTACAATATTATCTATAATTAAACTCCTAATTGATTGAAATGATTAAATAAGTTATAAGAAAGATTATAATGATTTGTTTAAATATTGATATATTTGATTACTATTTTTTCTTGGTTCTTCACTTGAATTCTCCTAAAACTTTCACACTTTGCTCATTTTTATTATTCTTTAATTGCTCAATTTATTCAATTGACTTCTTTGATCACTTTACCCTTTATTGAACTTGATCTTGCATATGTTAACTTACTAATATCTCTATGGATTAAGAAAAAAAGTTGCAATATGTTTTATTATAATCAAAATCATGGATTAGAAACTCTTTAATCAAAGATTTTCTTTATGTTTTATATGATTATAAAAAGATTTGGTGATATTATAAGATTAAAAGAAAATTTTAAATAACTTCCATCTTCCCTTTTACAAAACCTTTACCTATGGTAAAGAGTGGATGTAAAAATACTTTTCAAATAGAAAAGAAATTTGCAAAAAGCTCATGTACCAATTTAAAAATCAATAAATCCTTCTCTCTTAAGTATATTTAGTAATACTTCTACCCCTAAATATGCTTGTTAAGTCAATATACTCAAATCTTATCAATAAGAAAGTGATAAATGCATAATTGACTATACTTTTACGCCCATATTTGATATATTTTACTTTATATTTTATACTTTGTTATATATTTGATACCTAATATGCTTCAAGTGTGTTTACAAGTGATAATTGCCTTCATGGATTTAAAGGAGAGGAATTCGGACAAAAACACGATGTAAAATGAAGAATCAACAAATCTGAAGGAATGCACAGCCATGCATCGTAACCGTGCACTTTCTTGTGGCCATACACTTTTGTGATATTCAGCAACTTCCGATTATGCATGGTCTAATTTGCGATCATGCAATAGACCGTGCATGTAACATCTCGTTTTCTCATGCAAAGGGGTTAGAATCCTAGAATAATTGTATATGAGAAATAGCAATGAAAACTTAGGAAATGCATTTCATGCTTATGCATAATATAGCATACACACATGTGAATATTAATTTTTTTACACATTACAATGATTATACATGCATTCATTTGACTTTTTTTGGGTATAAATGATTTTATTGTGGTTATGATCTGAATAGTGATTAAATTGTCTTGAAAATTGATTTAATGATTATAATTATTGATTTAAGATTTTTGGTGAAATTTAAGAAATTTATGAGATTTTGGGTATATTTGGGACTAGGAAAAATGTCAAGTGGCAAGACAATTGACAAATGGTAATAGAAATAAGTGTCAAATGGCATTAAGGATTATTAATAAATGGTATTAGGATTTAATGACAAATGTCATAGAAGATTAGGAGACAACTGGATTAGAAATTATAGACAAATGGACTAGTTGTTAAAGAGGACCAAGTGGAAACCTATAGAAAATGAACATGTGCCATACCATGTATTCACCCACGATATTTCTCCTAAATCAAAGACCATCACTTGCTAATTGCTCTCATCTCTTCGTTAATCTCTCTTCTTCACCTTTTTCATTTTTCTTCATCTACGACACTCTCTTCTCCAAGCATCAACGTTGAATCTTGCTCTCACCCTTCACTAGCTACTTCCATTTTGTTGTCTTATTCATTTATCACTAAAAACCTAACCTACCCCACCTACAAGTTGATGATCGTGAGCATAAGTAGTTAGGATTTTTTGGAGATTTTAAAGAAGCTTAGAGTAAATCAAGTAAGTAGCATGTTAATCTTTATGGGTAGTTGTAAATGAAGTATGAAAATGATCAAAAATGTTAACGAATAAATGGACATATTTATGGCTAGTTTTGTTTTTATGATTAACAATAGATTATGAGTTGTAGTAAAGATGTTTTAAAGATAAAATAGGTATAGAAATAGTGTTTGAATGAGAATTGAAAGTTGATAAATGAAGAGATGTGATTATGTCCTATTTTTGTGTTGATAATGAAGGTAGGAAATTGATGAATGAATGTATATGTTGAGTTCTTATTTTTGAGAATGTGAAAATCATGAGTATAAGCTATATTAGGGACAAATTAAATTGAGAATTAAGGTATAAGAAAGGTGTCAAGTGTAGTTCTTGAAATGAGAAGAACTAAGAATTAAGATGTTAATGAATGATAGATGATATGTTTTGATTTGGTACGATTGATGAACCTTAAGTATGGATTGTCTTATTGATGATATAGAGATAGGAATGAGGAGAGAATAAAAAGGGGAATGAAGTAGAAATGATTAACTTTTTATGAGATGTCTTGAATATAATAAGGAGAAAGTTAGAGATGCATGCATGATAGGATTTCAAGAATAAATGAGGTTAAGTGAATAATGATGAATCAAATGAGTATAATTTTGTGGATTTTAATGCAACTAATATTGTAGTTGAATTAGCATGTAATGAAGTTGAATAAATGAATGTGAATACTGGAAAGTTTGGAGTGAAAATGATGTTAGCATTTATGTTGAATTTATGAGAATGGAGGAAGAAAATGTAGGGCACGATCGTGGCCCTCACCCTATGATCGTGGCCTGGAAAATTAGAGGTTCTGTCACGATCGTGGCCCTCACCCCATGATCATGGCCAATTGCTATGGCTTCTGTCACAATTGTAGGAAGGTGTCCCACGATCGTGGACTAGCATATGGAGTACAAAGTTGTCTTTTGAGTGATGGTTGAACCAACTAATGTCAAGATACTTCCTTATGATGTATTTAGGCTTGATTATGATCTTGAATGAACTTAGTTGATGATGGATTAGGTGATTAAAGTTAGTAAAGTGTATTAGTTATTAAAGAATGATTGAGAGATGAATTAAGGAAATATACTCAGGATTGTCATTGAGCATGCATTGTACATAACACATATACATATGTGTATGATTGAGTATTAATGTGATCGTGCAAATTACTAATGAGAAAATGTGTATATGTTGCACAATATAGAAGCGCAAATAGAGCGACTGCATCCAGACATTACTGGGATGTCGAAGCAATAGCTAACTGGAGCGTACTGTGAGTAACCTAGATGGTCTTATGTTGATTAATTATTTTGTTTGAATTTCTATATTGAATTATCATGTAATGTGAATATGTTGGCATTTAATGCATCAAAATCACATTGTAAGTGCTCATTGTATGTGAATTTGACAGAAATAATTGTACACAACATATTTGTTGAATGACAGACTTAGATCTGATGATATGTGAAAGTGAATATGTATATTAAAACAAAGTGACTGATTGAACATATGAGATTTGATGCATTTCCCTACATGAATGCATGATAAGATAAAGGTAGTTGTGATCGGAGTTGTCAGTGAAAAAGAGCTTAAAGCTCAGAATGTGATAAGAGCCTTTCGCTCACTATATATAATGAGTCCGGTATCCCCAACAGATACGAGATAGTTATTAATAAGCCTGGCATCCATAATAGATATGGGACAGTGAAAAAGGCACTTGGTCACAATAATGTAATAATTAAAAGTGAGTCTCATGAGCATTGCACATACAATTTGATATGCATTATATGAATGATTAAATTGAGTTGTATGAACTGTTCTGAATGTGAAATGTGAAATAAATCAACAAAATTGTCTTTGATTGAACATGATGATTAATGAAGTGATGTGAATTATGTGGTTATATTAATTGAATATGAATTGTTGCGTTATGTGATATAAGTGAGCACATCGATGATGGCTTGCTCATTGAGTTCGCAAAACTTATCAAAATTGCAACTTTGACTTTTAGGTACAAGAGAGGTGACTTAGTTGCTAAGACGCTCTAAAGGAAGAATGGTCCTTGTGTTTTAAAGAAATGACTCAAAGATCGGTCAACTGAGGCTGAAGTGATAAATAGAATTTTTGTATATTTCCTCATTTATGTAGCATATTTTCTAAACAGACCTGTAAACTCTGATAAGCTTCCGATATTGTAGATATATGGATGATGTGTGTAATGCTAGAATATATATTATGTTTTATGGAATGAAAATGAGGAATTGAGTTTTAGACATTGAATATTTATGCTTTAAAATTATGATGCCATGATAGTAATGTGATTGCTCTAACACACTGCTTCCACTGGGCATGTGCTTGAATGTCTGATGGACACATATGCACGTGTCAGATGGGAGTGGGGTGCTACAGTGCATCTCCCAAACCGTAAGTTTCAAAATAAAAAGACATTTTCGGTGGCAATTGAAAAAAGGAGAAAGACTTTGGTAGGTAATTTCCAGAAGTGGATTCATTCCCTGGGTGTGATTTTGGTCCAGAGATATGAAAAACATGAAGAAATCATTGAAAGATCTATCAAAATACAAGATCAAGCTTCTACATCGCAAGAACATTTGATAAAATACAATAAAGGAGATTTATAATTATGAATCCATTATTTTCATTTTGTTTTTCCTTCAATTTATGTTTGATTTCGTATTTGATCATATGCAACTAAACGTCCAGTTAGTATTGATTTCGTATTTGGTCATATGCAACTAAACGTCCAATCAGTATTTAGGTTAGATGAACCTTATGTTAATACTTTAATATGATTTGATTATTTTATTAATTCAGTTGATTGTTTGATATATTGTGATCTAATTATGCGTTTTATTTATGTTCTAATAACCTAAGAATATTATATCATAATCTGATTTCATACATAGAGATTAAGAAATCCTAGTGTGAATAGATATATCATAATTAGAAGGAGTTGATTGCAACCATAGAAATAGGATGACATAAATCTTCTAGATTAGGGTTAAACCTAATAGAGGGACTGATAAATTAGTAACACAATCTTATAAGATTTAACTTGAGTAATTAAGTTAGAGACCTTAGGATTAGTTGTTAGCAAACTCAAGGTCAGCTATTAGCATGCCGTAAGAGTCTCCGTAATCCAATACATCAACAAAACAATTGCATGATAAAAAATCAATAAGTTAAGGGTTTAAAGAGATTCAAACCTAGATACTAATTTCTGATAAGGATATCTTACCAAGTGAATTCCACTTTCTTTGCATTCATTATCATTTCCTATTTCTTTAATTGTTTTAGTTTTATTTTCTTTTTATTAGAAATTTAAAATCAATCCTTAGGCTAGATAATAAGAGAAGAGCAAGTACTAGTATCCATAATCTTCGTGGATCAATCTGTACTTGTCGGTACTAGCTACAGCTACGATGTGCACTTGCGGTTATTACATAATTGACTAACTCACGAAGTAGGTCAATCGAGTTTTTGGCCTTTGATATTAGGAAAGCTTGAATGTTATTAATCTAGTCATTTTTATTTTATTTATTTATTTTTTGCCTTTTGTATTTATTTTCTTTCATTTTATTTATTTTTATTGTATCTTTTTATATTTGTGGCTTATTAATTTAATTAACTTTTGAATTTCTCCATTTAATCTTGAGTTGTGGTTTATTATAGGAATTACAATTCATTGTCATTGCCACAACTCACTGAAAGGATGGAGTGGACAGTACTTTTATGGGAGCCATAATATGTCTACGCAAACGATAAAATGACCATATGGGAGAGTGAATGTCGAGAACTTACTTATATATTGGAGTAACCTAGCATGTACAATCAATCATAAGGTGCACTATACGAGGATAACTACAATGCAAAGTGGAGCAACTCTTATACTTATGGATGGAACAACTATGCTCCAACTGGATATTTACGGCACCAAACATCTCAATGTAACGATCCAACTCTAGGAGATAAATTAATGGAAACCATTGCTGAAATGAAAGCTGACTAACACAAATTCGAGAGTGAAGAAAAGACAAGGGTTAACTTCCAGAAGAAAAAAAAGTATTGCATATAAACAAATGGAATGCCTTATCGAGAGAGTAGCTAGTCAACATGAATTCATGAGAGACTTTCTTCACCCACATAAGATGATTATAATTTGAGCTTTTAACTATCTCAGAGTGAAGAAGAGACAACTGTCGATTTCATGAATAAACATACATTTCAAAAAGGTGAGGAGGTAACTGTTGCTTTAAAAAATATGATGAATGAGTCTATTCAAGAATCAAACATGAGGCATTACGAAATAGAGGCTCGTATATAGAATATGATGAATCAAATCGATAAGATGGCAGAGATATTATCTAACGAACCATTAGGGAAATGAAAATCACCTTTAGTAGTGAAGATGAGCTCTCAGAAGAAGAAGAGGAAGAGGAATCGAGTATTACAAATAAATTAATGGAACTCCTTGTTGGCATGAAAGTTGAGCAACATGAATTTGAGATTGAAGAAAAGGCAAAGGTTAGCTTCATAAATGGAGTGACATTACAAAAAGAGCTTTCGGACGAAGAAGAAGTCTCCATCCAAGAAGGAAAAGTAGAGGAGCAGCAGAAGGTAATTGAAGAAGATGAGCCAGAAACCTCTATCCAGGAAGAAGAAGAAGAAGAAGAAGAAGAAGAGTGGATAGAGGTGGTTGAGGAAGAACTGGCAGAGGAACCAAGGAAGGAAACTACTGATAAGGTGTTGGTAGTGATCTTAAATACGGAGGGTTCTCACTTCCTCAAAGATAAAATGTTCGAGCTAGTCAATGATAAAGGGAGTTTTGTTATTCCCTACATTTTTATCAAGTTATATTTTTCATAATCATTGAAATATTCAAGTTGAATGAAATTACATATTATTTACACACATATATACCCTTTTTTGTGAGCTTTTAAGCCTAAAGAACAATTTTCCAAAATTTTTTTCTCTTTTTATTCTTTCATGTGTGTGATATTGTGCATAGTAGGATAATTTTAGAGCTTGTTTTTATTATCCATGTTGAGACCATATTTGTTGAATTAGAAGCATTAATATGATGAAGGCATTTAGATTTACCAACTTGCTTAACCTATTTCTTTGAAATTATCATACCCAAAATTTATATTTAGAAATAACCAAGTAGAGTCTTAGCCTTTTTCATTGTTTAAACCAAAATTATATACCTTTATACCATTTTTCTTTGAAGATTTATTTATTGTTTTGGACCTTAAAGGTTATTTACATTATTTACTTATTGAGACTTGAAATTTGTGAAAGGTCCAATATTTCTTGAAGTGTGGTATTGAATGTTTAGCGTAGAAAAAAGAAAAAAGGCATAAAAGAAAATAAATAAATAATAAGTATATAGTACTATTAGTTTTGAAATAAAAGGACCTATGTGTACTAGTGAACAAGTCTTGAATTATATGGTGCAGTAAAATTTCTTCAATTTAACCCTTTTTATTATCTCAATTATACCTTGCCTAAGCCTCATTATAACCTTATAAAGAACTTTTGATTTTTGTTTCTAGTTTGTACATAAGGAGGAGAAAGATTGGGGTGAAGATGAGATAAGAAAATGAAAGAAAATGAAGCATTCAAGATGATCTGGGAGATACACAGTCGTGTATCTGCTTATACAGCCATGTATATATTCGAAATATGCACATTTTTATGACATACATGGTTGGATATATAGTCGTGTATCTAACCGTGTGACTCCCCAAAAAAACAACATTCGAGCAACCAAACATAAGATGGATCAATTTTGGAAGAAAATGAGGGGCAGAACACGCATTCTTTAGAGACCTATGGAAGGCTAAGCTTCCTCAATCTAGTTTGGAGGTGAAATCGAAGCCAAACATCATATTTAAGAACTTCCTCATTCTGTAAAATTGAATCATTCTCTTTTTAGGGATTGTTTATGTTATCCTACATTTATTGATTTGTGTATTTGTATAAAAATGATATGAATGCATTCATTTGGTTGTTTTTATGAAAACTCATTGCTAGAATCTTGAATACAATACATAATCATTATGTTCCCGATTTATTTGTGGCAACTAATGGTGTCGAATCATTAGGGATGATGTAACCTTAGTTAAATGACCCAAACTTATATGAATGTTACCTTGATTAATCTATTTTCCTAACTTATAATGCAGTTGTCCTATTAAATCTATAGGGCTTGCTATAGGTTGTTCGATAGCTAGGTTTAGTTAAAGAACTTGTTATAACTAAACACGACCTAAGGGAAAACCAAGGTTAACAGAGCTTGTTGTTAACCTATGATTAATAGTTTTTAGGAGAGGTTTGAAAACAAAAATTCAATAAAGTATGTTTAACTGTGTGTAGGCTGAGATTGAACTTATAGCTAGATTCCAAACCCATTCATCACTTCTATCACTTTTTGTATGTTTTTTTAATTTGCTTTTGTTAGTTTAATTTCACTTTATTTTCTTATTTGAATTAAACGAAACCTCCCTTCCATAACCTAAACACCAATTTCTTTCATTGAAAAAGCTACACAAATACTCCCTGTGGATACAATCCTTACTCACTGCTACTATAAATCTTAGTGTACAGAGTTAGGTTTATTTTATGGTGCATTCGACACACATCAAATACCATTAACACTTCTTATTTGTTATATATACTTATATTGTGTACATTGGGGACAATGTACAACTTTAAGTGTAGAGAATGGGTTAATGACTTTTTAATGATTTCTTTAAGCTTATTATAATTTTGGTTATTAAATTTTATGAAATAATATTCTCACTTAATTGAAATTTGTCCATCAGTATTGTATTTCATTATTGAATATTAATTTGAATTAGTATGCAAAAGGATGATAGTTAGAATAAAATTACTTTTATGTCATATTTTTAGTATTCATTGAAATAATCAAATTGAATGAAATTGCATATTATTTACACACATATAAACTCATCTTTTCAATGAGCTTTAAAGCCTAAGAGCAAAAATTTTAAAAATTTAAGCTATTTTTATTTTTTCATATGTGTTATCATACATAGTTGAACAATTCTAAAATTTGCTTTTATTACGCATATTAAGATCATGTTTGTTAAAATAGAGGCATTGAAGTGTTAAAGGCATCTAGATTCAACAATTTATGTTAGCATATTTCTTTGGTTGTTACCTTACCCATGAATTATCTTTTAGGAATAAAAAAGTTTAGCCTTAATCTTTTCATTGATTAAACCTACATATTAACCTTTATCTTGTTTTTATTTGAAGCGTTTTTAATTATTTTAAACCCTAAAGGTTATTTGTATTACGTGTTTGTTTGAAACTTGAAATTTTTGAAAGGTTCATTATTTCTTTAAGTGTGGTACATGATGAACGCTCGAAATTGTCTTAATTAAAAAAAAGAGCGTAAGAAAAAAATTGTGAATAAGTATAAGGTACAAATGGGGCTGCAATAAAAGGGACTGCATATTTGTATACAAGTTTCTTGAAATTTCTTTAGTAAATTTCCTTCAATTTAACCATTTTTTATCATCTCAATCATACCATACCTAAACCCCATTACAACCCTTATGAAGATCTTTTAATTTTTGTTTCTAGTTCATAAATAAGTGGTGAAGATATAATAATATTGCAAGCCTATGGTAAGTTCTACTATGCATTGATTAAGAGTTTTGATACTTTTCATCCTAAATACTTGAGTGCATTAAGTGAAATCTTGGTGAGGGTGAAAAGGTTTATGCTTTTAATTTCAGTGCAATTATTGAAGTGATTACTATTACTATTGCTTAGGAAATAATTTTAGGATAATTTGACTCTAATTGTACGTTAATTTGATTCAAAAAGATATGATGATTATAGTATAAATCAATATATCAAAATTAATGAAGGATTGATGTTGTAAGATATACAATTTTGATTATAGTTTGCTTGAGTACAAGTTAAAGGTTTAAGTATGGGGAATTTTTATAGATACATATTTGATCATATTTATACCCTATATTAATGTTTTTTTGCGTAATATTTTATACTTTTATTGTATATTTGGTACTTAATTCACTCTAAGTGTGTTTATAGGTTATAATTGCCTTTATGGACAAAAAGGAGAAGAATTTGAATGAAAACACATCATAAAGCGAAGATTTGAAGCAAAGAAGGGATACATGACCATGTATCTGGTCGTGTAAGTTCCTCAAGCCATGCAGATTTGCAAATTTTGGAGATTTTGGGTTACACAAGGTCTAGGTCGTGTATCAAACCATATATCACCTAAAATCCTAAAAATTACTATAAAAAGACATGTTCGGAGGCAAAATAGAAGAGGAGACATGTAGAATCGTTTAGAGACTTTCAAAGAAGATTCAAGGGTGATTGGATCTAGAGAAGTGAAAAACACAAAGAAGTCATCAAAAGATCTATGAGAATATAAGATCAATCATCTACTTTGCAAAGAACATTCGATATAAGATAAAAGGGAGATTTAGAATTATGAACCCTTCGTTTTCTATTCAATTTTCTTTATGCTTATATTTGATTTTGTTTCCTATCATGTGTAACTAAATTTCTTTGGTGTCTAGGATAGATTAACCATATGTTTATGCTATAACATGTTATGATTCTTTTACTTAATGCAATTGTTTTAATTGTGTTTAATATATGTTCTAATAGATTCAGAATATTAGTGCATAATCTGATTTTATAACATAGAGATTGAGAAATCTTGTGAATGAATAGAACTATCATAATTGAAAGGAGTTAATTGCAACCTTAGCGAGAGGATGACATAAATCTTCTAGGTTAGGGTTAAACTTAATAGTAGAATTCACAAATTATTAAAGCAATCTTAATACCTTTAACTTGAATAATATCAGTTGATAATTCTAAGATTAGTAGTTAATTGTCTCAAGTGAGTTATTAGCATACCGTAGGAATTTACACGATTTAATAGTCAATAAAACAATTTCATGATTCATATATAAAGAACTTTAAATTGGGAAAACATAAATTCAACGGTTAGTACTACATATTCAGGTTTCAAAATGCTCTACTGATGTTAGGAATTATCGATGTTTTTCTAATTATCTCTTAATTATAGTACCTAAATAATAAGGGAGGAGACCACTTGAAGAACTCTTAAAGACAAAAATAACAAGAATATAGAACAAAAAATAAAGTTTCACTATAAAATAATGGAATTACAGAATATAAGAGTGAAACTATCACACCACCACCTTAACAAAACCTGAAGTGGTTCACATAGTGTTAAACTAACACCATGGTGCCAAGCTTGCTAAGCTAACTCTACGAGCAACATGACTTTGCCTGTTCATACATTCTATCTATCTAGTCATCATTCATATAACAAGATATTTTAAGCCCATATAAGAATAATTCATTCATTCATCATAATAGTTTAAATGTAATCCTATCATCATTCACTACATAAGTTCAAATCCTACTTAGTAACAACATAATAATAATTTCAGTTTACAATTCACTACCACATTAATTCCCCTAATGTCTACATTGACATCCAAGACATAATGTTCCAACTACACGAGATAAATGAGATCATTTGGATAACTTTGGTTGACCTTTTCTAGACCTTACCCATGCTCACTAGTGCTACTACTAGCTAGTCAACTTAATAACCTTTTCCCCTTTTCCTAGAGAACGAAAAAAACAATGAAAACATAAGTATTACTTTTAGTGAGGAAAAATATTTTTGCTTGTGAGTGGTTATGGATTGGCAATTTTATTTTTATTTTAGAAACCACTTTGGTTTTCAAAAACATATAGTAAGTTCATTTCTATGTTCACACACAACCATGCCTATTGATATATGAACAAAACTCTATGATATGTCGCACACACATCAAGGCTTAAGGTCAATTGTCATATTTCACATCAAGGTTTAAGCAAGACATGTATTATTGAAACAAGCATCATCATAGTCATTAAAGTACAAGTTCATCAATTACTTAACAAGGTATCATTTCTTTAAACAAGCAACACCATATCAAGCATGAAGCATCCATGTAGCTCAATTTTATTATGCATGCCCTTCGACAAGTTTTCATTCATTTGTATTAACTCTTTAACCTAGGGTTCCTTATTTTATTGCCTAAGTCACCTTACTCAATTCTTTTGGCTAAGCCACCTCACTTAGGTCTTGATTTATTGCTTAATTTACCTCACTTAGGTCTTTTGCCTAAACTGCTTCACTTAGATCTTTGTTTAAAAAAATTTACCTAAGTCACTTCACTCTAAACTGCTTCACTTAGATCTTTGTTTAAGAAAATTTACCTAAGTCACTTCACTTAGGCCTTTTGCTTAAGCTAACTTACTTAGATATTTGTTTAAGTAAAATTTTCTAAGTTACCCCATTTATGTCTTTTTCTTAAGTCACCTCAATTAGGTCTTTGTTTAAGGAAATTTGCCTAGGTCACCTCATTTAGGTCTTTGTTTAAGGAAATTTTCCTAAGTCGTCTCACTTAGGTCTTTTTCCTAGGCCACCTTACTTAGATCTTTGTTCGAGGAAGTTTTCTTCAGGTCGCCTCACTTAGTTCTTTTGCCTAAGCCACTACCCTTAAATCTTTATTTAAGAAAATTCGTACAAGTCACCTCACTTAGGTCTTTCATTCATTTTTATTTAATCAATCCATTTATTATCAATTTTTTTCATGGAGGGCACTTCACTTTACTACACATTTTCAAATAGAAAACTAATTTCCACTCTGGCAAAAAATTCAAGGCATATGTTATAAAATTTAGCACAATCTAATAATCAAGATAATATTCATACGTAACAACATTGACATATTAACAAATTTCTCATAAGTATTCACATATTTCCTACACCATCCATTTTAAGCAACTCTCTCAGTTTGCATCAACAATCTTTTTATAAGACATTCATAATGACTGACCATAATTACAAAATTTACTCATATAGCAATAAATTCTTGATAAGCATAATTTAAAAACCATTTATATATGAACCATACAATTTTCACGCACAAACACACACATACGCACATATGCACACATGCACATACCAACTCTCACATACGTGCATATACGCACACATACACACAAACACCCACATACATATGTATATAATTTTTCATATTGAACCTCTTTCTAAATTCAATTCCTATGGTCTTTGAAATTAGGTCCAAAAACAAAAAACATATGTTGTTATAAAATCCTAAAATGTCTATGGTAAATCAGCTATATCTCTTAAACTATTATGAATTTATCCAAAACATTTTACAAAAAATTACTCAATATCTAAAACTAAAATTTTAATATTTTAACCAAAATATAAATCAATTTTGTAGGCACTCAAAAATTAAGCATAATTCCTCAATCATTCATGTCCATAATAGAATAACTACATTTATTAGCCTATATCCTACAAAAAAATTGTTTAGAAAAAGGTAATGAATTTAGTTATTAAAAGGCAAAAACAAAAAGTAAAAATGCTACAAAGAGTTGCACATGAGTTGACAAAAAGAGGAATATTCTATTGCATTATCCCCTTTGCAACCTCCTACTATTTAAAGTTAGTATCAGTGCATACATTCCATATTCTAGTATAATAATCCAAGTTGTGACATTTAAAAAGATGTAGACTAATAAAGCTTCTAATATACTGAAAAATACTATTGTTGAATTGTTATGATTTTTTATTTCTATCTTGAAAAATGCAAGAATTTCTTTCATCCCAAGTAGCTTTGATTGGAAAAGTCATAGACAAATAGAAGCACCAGTTGACACTATTGTCAAGATGATTAATTGTAGTGCACCACCTCTTAATGTGATTAATGTTATGAAGTGCTTAAGATACATATTTGGTTCATATTTGGTTTTAGATACAAGTTAGAAGCACAAGAACTAAAATGAGCTAAAAGCACATCCTTGGAGGCATCCTCTTAATGTT
>JANIIA010000003.1:26317390-26330100 GCA_027478495.1 Erythroxylum alaternifolium | reverse complement strand
GCAATAATTCTTAATAAGCATAATTTGAAAGCCATTTATATATGAACCATACAATTTTTCACACATAAACATATACATACACGCGCGCGCGCGCGCGCACACACACACACACACACACACACACACACACACATATATATATATCATATTGAACCTCTTCCTAAATTCAATTCCTATGGTCCTTGAAATTAGATCCGACAACAAAAAACATATGTTGTTATATAATCTTAAAAAGTCTATGGTAAATCAGCTATATCTCCCAAATCATTATAAATTTATCCAAATCATTTTACAAAAATTACTCAATATCTAAAACTAAAATTTTGATATTTTAACCAAAATGTCAATAAGTTCTCTAGGCACTCAAAAATTAAGTGTAATTCCATATTCAAATTCAATCTTGTAAGATAGACTAGATCTAAAAGTTTACCCATATCTATTAACCTATAAAATTTACACGCTTGCCCTTTTATAAGGATAAACTAGATTTGTATATATACAACTTCTATGGTTTACTATTTGTCAAATTTGCAACTCTTGCCCCCCTAAATATTTAGAGTAAAATATCTCAGTCATTCACGTCCAAAATAGAATAGCTACATTTATTATCCTATATCCCATAAAAAATTAGGAAAAAGTAATGAATTTAGTCATTAAAAGGAAAAAAACAAAAAGTAAAAATGCTACAAAGAGTTGTACATGAGTTGACAAAAGGGGGAATATTCTATTGCACTATCTCCTTTGCAACCTCCTACAATTTAAAGTTAGTATCAGTTCATACGTTCCATATTCTAGTATTATAATCCAAGTTGTGACATTTAAAAAGATGTAGAATAATAAAGCTTCTAATCTACTGAAAAATGCTATTATTAAATTGTTCTGATTTTTGAGTTCTATCTTGAAAAATGCAATTTCATCTCAATTAGCTTTGACTAGAAAAGCCATAGACAGACAGAAGCACCACTTGATACTATTGTCAAGATGATTAATTATAGTACATCACCTCTTAATGGAATTGATGAGTGCTTGATTGATTATATATTTACTCCCTAATACTTAGTGATTAATGTAATAAAGTGCTTAAGATACATATTTTGTTTCATATTTAGTTTTAGATACAAGTTGGAAGCACAAGAACCAAAATGAGCTAAAAGCACATCCTTGGAGCCATCCTCTTAATGTTCAACCTTATTTGCCTTTGTGGAAAAAGAAGGAACTGAATGAGGGCGAAGATGGGATAAGAAAATGAAAGAAATGAAGTTCCTAAAATCTACACAACTGTGCATGGGACCGTGTAACTCTTTGCAAGCATGTAGGAACATTTCAGCAAACCCCTTCAACTTACACGACTGTGTAAGTGAGCTACATGGCAATGCATCAAGCTGTGGAGCTTACCTAAACTATTTCAAAACATAAGGTTTGGGAAAATTTTACATACACAATTAGATACACACTCGTGTAACTAATTGTGTATGTCTCATAATCCTAATTACTATATAAGGACATTAAAAGGGCCAAACATAGCATTAAGAATTTTAGAAGCACGGAAGGGGGCAAAATACTTACTTTTTTGAGATCTATAGAGAGCTAACCTTTTTCCTTCCAATTCTAAGTAGAAATTGAGGCCAAAGAACACATTTAGACTTCTTTTCATCTTGTATTACTGTTTATGCTATATTTCTCTCCTTGGAAATTGTTTATGCTATATTTGCTTAATGTTTTGGGTATTCATGTATGAATGATTTAAACTCTTTCAATAGATGGTTTTTATAAGAACATATTGCCAAAATCTATATTGCAATATTAATCATTGTAACTTTGTTTCATTTGTGGCAACTAATGGTTATGAATATTTATTCTTAGGAAATATAGAAAAAAGGGAAGTGCTTTGGATTGTGAATTTGATTTTTTTTGTTTTGCCTGAGAACGGTCAAAAGCTAAGTGTGGGAGAACCTTATGAGTGTTTGATTGATTATATATTTACCCCCTAATACTTACTGATTAATGTTACAAAAAGTTTAAGATATTTATTTTGGTTCATATATCGTTTTAGGTACAAGATAGAAGCATAAGAACTAAAATGAGCTAAAAGCACATCCTTAGAGCCATCCTCTTAATGTTCAACCATATTTTCATTTGTGTAACAAGAAGGAGATGAATTAGGGTGAAGATGGGACAAGAAAATGAACATGACTATGTATAGGACCTTGTAACTCTTTAAAAGTGTGAAGGAACATTGCAGCAATCCCCTGTAACTTACACAATTATGTATCAGGTTATGTAGCTCACCTGAATCGTGTACACAAGTTTTGGGAAAATTTTACATACATGGTTAAATATATGCCCATGCAGCTAATGGTTAAATATATGCACGTGTAACTAACCATGTATGTAAAGTTAACCTTTTTCCTTCCGATTCTAAGGGAAAATCGAGGCCGAAGAATACATTTGGGTTTCTCTTTATCTTATATTATTGTTCTCTCTCTTTAGAAATTGTTTATGTTATTCTTTGCTTAATAATTTGGGTATTCATATATGAATGATTTAAACTCTTTGAATAGATTGTTATTATATGAAACTATTGCCAAAATCTATCATTTTAATCATGAAAAATATTTACGTGTTCTATAAATATATTTCAAAGATTTTGTGCACACTCATTATTTTATTCTGAAATAAGTGAATCGTTTGGTTATCAAAGTGATCAAGTAAGGTCTTTTCAGTTATAAATTCATTTATCAGTAGGCTTATTCTTTACTTTTAAGATTATTTTAATAAGATTCATATTCATCTTTTTTTATAAATTAAAGAATATAATAAAAAAGAAACTAAAACTACAAGCAATCTAATATTATAGCTAATCTATAGCTCTTAACCATATAGAGAGTAACTAGTACATGAAAGTACACATTCTTACTAACCATAATTTTTTCCTAATGCTTC
This sequence comes from Erythroxylum alaternifolium, assembly GCA_027478495.1. NCBI lineage: Eukaryota > Viridiplantae > Streptophyta > Magnoliopsida > Malpighiales > Erythroxylaceae > Erythroxylum > Erythroxylum alaternifolium. Next base: position 26,327,157 of record JANIIA010000003.1, on the reverse strand, counting down.
TTCTATACAAACAATCCAACGGGATTAAGGCCTATATCCTCCAATTACTAGTTAGCAACTTGCTGAATTTGACATTAGGTAAATGGAGTATGAGATGTTCCCTTGTGGATTGTAAATGGATGTGATTATGACTTATTCTTAAAAAGTGTTTTGGAGAGTAAAGTAAGCAAAAGTTGCCAATCAAACCCTTATAAATTGATTTACCTTTGAACCATTATAAATTGATTTACCTCTCTTTTTATGATATTTAAATTACTTTATTATTGTGTAATTTTATTTTAAATTATCTCTTTATAACATCATATATTGATATTTTTCAAATTGAATCTTTTATATAGAAATTAATTATTTAAATTTACTAACACTCAATTTATCCCTTTTTTTTAGTGTTATTAAAGAGCGACAATCTTTTTTTGCCTAAAAGGAGCATATTCTTAAAAAATATCTTACTAAAAAAGCTACTTAGATTTCCTCCCCTCTTGGTGTTATTAATGACTCCAATCTATAATGCTCCCTTGGTGAATAGGCTTTATCCTTCATCAATTCTCTTTCTTCATGAACTTTAAGGTGATTCATTATTATATGCAACTACTCTGGCATGATGTCTGCAAACTCGTTGAGCACTTGCCTAATTTATGGTACAATTTTAATCATGAAATATGTAGTTCTTCAATCTACAGCTAAAGCACAATAGGTTGATGTGTTGTCTCTCCATTGAACAAATATGACTTATACAATGAACCTATCCTCCATATCCACCCTCTATTGCACTTTTTGAATAAAAAATTTTATCAAAACGACCATTAAAAATTTAAATTGATAGAATGTAGAATCCTTCCATTCACAAAGGCAAGGTGCGATTGAAGGATTTTGAGAGAATTTAGGGAGAATTGAACAAAGTTCAAGTGAGCTCATATATAATTTGGACATCATGTACCAACCAAAAACCTTAAGGCAATAGTTTATTAGGCTAAAAGAGCATTTTAGGCCCCAATGTTTACATGGTATGTCTAAGTTAGACCTTAATGTTTCAGTGCGTTCAAAATGAATTTGTAAAATGTTCAAAACAATACCTGATTGGATGAAACTATTAATGGAGTTAGGCCTCTGTTAGTTAAATACTAATGTGAACTTATATAGTTATGTTATAGTGGGACCCACATATAGATGAAGTGGATTTTTAAAAATGGAAGTGGGTCCCACTTACGATTAAATGTTGCATTTGGTTTAGTGTTTGAGTTTAAATGGAACCAATTTCTTGTCTAGTAAAATTATAGTAATAAAAATGGCTAGTGTCTTCACTAATCCAACTCTAACAGTTGCAAGCAAATACCCTTTTGATGAAGAAATCCGTGCATTTGCGAAGATCCTTGGACTGTATAAAACAACAACGTCTATGCCTGAAACTTGCTAGAAAAAGTGCATTGCAAGAGCACAAATCAAGATGTGTCGAAAAGCGGGACTAGGATGGATGAACAACTCTCTCCACATGCCTGCTCCATGACTTTTCTTATTTGGTAACTCTATGATTTTGCTGTCAAAATCTAATGGAATATTAGCAACTTCTTTGATTTTTGCAAGTCGTTGCTAAGCTTCTTTCTCTTAAACACTAACCTTCTCAAAAATCTATTTGGTTTCACCAAGCCTACCTTGCATCACCAACCTGTGAGGTGATTCAGGCATGGTTTACATGCCCAAAGTAATAAGAATTAAAGGGACTGCACCAACTCTAAGCCGAAGTGTGTTGGGAGTCTCGCAAACACATAGTTTGACATATATCTAAGTAAGATTCCAATGTTAATGAAAACCTACACAAGAACAATTGTTAGTCTTAGTTATACAGAATTTACAAATGATCAATGACAATAATATACGTATTGATACGTTTATAAAAGAGGTGAGGAATCCACTAATTGATGATGGATTGACCTTAACTATGTAGACAAGAGAAATCATCATAGCAAAGCCAACACTAATACCAACAATTAATGACCAACCATAAGAAAAAGCATAGTTAGAGGTAAAAGCCATCAGGATGGCCTGAAAAGAAAAAGCATATAACAACTACAATGATGTAGTGACGACCAACTAAGTTTGAGGTCCAACCAGTGACAGTTGCATCGACAAAGGAGTAGATACTAAGGAGACCAGCCAAAAGTTCAAGTTTAAGATTGCTGAGATGAAATTATTCTTGGATGAAGATTGATACTCCACTCATTACTCCAATATCTAAAGTTGTTCAGAATAGAAAGAAACATTGGAAATTCTCCTCAAACGAAAAAAATTCATAAACAGAACTAATGATCATGTATCTTTGATGATGAGAAGTGGGACTTACTATCATTTTTAAAACATCCACGTCATCTATATGTGGGTCCCATTTTAATAAAATTTAAAAAATTCACGTCTACAAAATAAAATGTCACGTCAGCATGTAATTGATGATTGCCTAACTTCGTTAATAATTCTGTTCAGTTGGAGGTTGTTTTGAACGTTTCCTGAAAGTTATGGTTCATTTTGAACGTTTTGCAAACTTTAGAGTTTATTTCAAATGCACCGAAATGTTAGGGTCTAGCTCAGGCTTCAATGTAAATGTTGGGGGGCTAAAATGCTCTTTTGACCTAATTTATTAGTCATATCTATAAGTATAACTAACTTCATCCTCATACATCTTTCCAGTAGGGGATCACTCTACTTGTGAATTTCTAGCAGCTACCTTTGAATTTATGCACATCATACTAGCTTTTCCTTAACCTATAGTCAATCCATGAATTTCTATTAATCAAACTTTGCTCCGACTTTGATACCAATGAAGTATTTCGAAATTTTTTTAGGAGAAATTAAACCAGGTCCAAGTGTAATGAACTATGAATCGTATATTTATATATAACTCCCTTGTATTTCTTTTCGACGTCGGATTATTCAACAACGATTCTTTGTGACAGCATCCCTGCCAATTAATTTTCCACAATTCCAATATCTACTCAAGTTTTGGCAATTAAAGAAATTGAAATTATTAGCTGTCTGTCAACTTCTATTTGACAGTATTTGTTTTGAAAAGTGATTTAATTAGTAACATTTCGTGGCTCACAGTGAATAAAAGACGTCATTTGAGAGAATAAATAATAATTTGAATGGCTTGTATATATTTTCATCATCAAACAAAAAGAAAAGATGAGGTATTCGTAATTCTAAATCCCACAGCTTTTAATAAACCAAAATTTTGAGTTTAAAAATCTTTGTGAGCTGGTCTGAAGTACACCCTATTATTTTATGTCACTGCCGAATACAAAAGACAATTGAATAATTTAGTGATATATAGTTACTTCAATGACTGCATGTTCATAAGAAGCAACTTTTATTCTCCTATGTAAACATTCATTCACTTCATTAGCTAAATTTCACAATAAACGGGTCTTTTATTTAGATTAAAATATCGCGTCGTTTTATTACACCACACTGTAGTAAAGACCATTATGATAATTTTAACCTTGCAGTCTAACCGTATATCATTTATGCCTGGCCCAAGTTTTAGATGAAAACATGTGGACTTCAATTCTCCATTCTGGTTATTAATTAGCCTCCTTCTTTGGAAGGAACACACATCAATGGCCTCTAAATTGTATGTATTATTAATTAATTACTGAACTGACTGCTGACTGCTGACCGACCGTCTTTAAAAAGAGAACTAATGAAATGACAAAAATACGCATTGGAGAACTAATGAAATGAATTGTGCTTGATCATTGTCTCCAAATAATTAATTAGGTTCGCTCTTTCAAGAATCTAAGCAAATTAATCATCTGAGCTTTCGAGGTCCATTCTTGTGGTAACCCACTTTCTATTTTTTCTTTAACCGTACATGTTCCAGGTTTTATTCGAATCTTTTCTTAACATCGGACAATTCAAGTTCACGACATCTTTCAGCCGTTCATTCGAAATTGAAATAGTAGCCTCAACTCTACTCGGCTTGCGGTTAAATGTTGATCACGTGTTCAACTGCTCATTTGTCTATTGCCTTTCCCTTTTTTAGGAAGGTATTAATTATTGGCTACGTACTCCATGACTTTAAGATGGAAATTACACCCAGTTCCTTCGCCTGTACTTCTTACTTTAGTAGCTTCCATGTTAAAAATAAGGGCATGTTTATTTTTTATTTTTAAATTTAATAAAAAATTTTGTTTTCTAATTTTTATTTTAGCTTCTTTCAGTTTTCAAAAACCACAAAATAAGATTTTTATTTTCTATTTTTTTAATATGATTTATGAACAACTAAATATATATTATGTAATTTTTAATATATTTAATTATTAATAAAAATTATGAATGATTTAATTTAATAATTGTTAATAAATATAATTAAATTTAAAATATCTTCAAAATATATAAATTTCAAATAAAATTTTGATTTAATAATTAAAATATATATTCATTTATAAATAAAATTTTAATTTAAAATTATTTATTTTAATAATTTTATTGATAATTTAGTAATAAATATTATATAAAAGATTAACATAAATTTAATTAATTAAAATAAATTTTTTAAGTTTTATATAATATTAATTGTTATAATTAATAAAAATATAACTATATTGACATTATCAAGCAAATAAGGTTTTATTTTTATTCAAAAAGAAAAATATAAACTAAAAACAGAAACTAAAAATTAAAACTACAACCAACCAAAGAGTATGGTTTTTCAATATGCTATGCTGGAGACAATTACGAAACATGGCTCAAGTGAACTTTAGATTAAATCTTCAAGTTCTAATCCTCTTTCGGCACCTAGGTAAACAAATGTAGTCCTATCCACCAAATACTCCCTACTTTGAAGTTTGACCGAAGGATCTAAAATATAAGTGACAGAGATTGAAAAGGGCCTTTTTCTAAATATATTTGGGGAGTGAAGATATGCAGAAGAGGGTGAAAGCCCCCCATTTGGAGCACACCCAGAAAACGAAAGATATCTGGAGTATACAAAAATTTTACCAATCCCTTTAGTTGCCTAGCTTTATTATTCGACAAAAGCTTGTTGGTCGTGTCCTAGCAATGATGATGGCAGATACACCGATATAAGGCCTTTTTTTGGAAACTACTGCTTGAGTAAGGTGAGTAAAAGGCTTGCGAGTTGCGCTTTCCTTTCCTCGGAGTCACAGCCGACTAAAACAAGTGTCAATTAGTTCTTTACTAGTTATTAACACAGAAAAGAGTTGTGTTCCTTGGGGACTATAAACAAAACGCAAGGTTATACAAATAATATATGCCTAAATTGGGAACTAAGAGCCCAACATTGCTGTAAAAGCCAAAAGTAAATAATAATTAACAATTAACAAGATCCCAAAGAATTGTTGGTTTCCGACACGAAAAGTTGGGAAAAGAAACAAACCACTTTTGTCTGCTCCAGCGATTCGATCCCTACTAAGCCTAATGGACTTGTTCCACGAAAAACACCTCATTTCACCACACTCAAGGCTCTCTCTTTGATTTACTCGGCATTTTGCTATAACGAAGCTACCTAATTTTGTCCCTGTAAACTATCTGAGACTCACTTCCTTGGAGTTGGGCATACCCCGCTGTTTAATCTCTATAAATGTGTTTAAGTACCCATTTCTCAGTTTCAACTTTTCCACCTCTTCACGTGAAAGCAAAACAGCTCAAAACAATGGCTGCTTTCTCTTTCGCCATCACCTCACCTATCAGGTGTCAGTCCTGCAATAGTTGCAATAACGATTCTACTAAGAACAGAATCAACGTTAACGGTACCACCACCAGATTGTCTGGGGTTGATCCTCTGAGCCAAACTGCAAGCTTGCAGACCTCGTCAGATGCTTTTATATCCAAAAATGGAAGCATCCCAAAGGAGCAGATACGTCAAAACATACCAACAAAGAAGCAGTGCGTTGATCCTCATCGTCAAGGCCTGATAATTGAAGGTGGGGTTGGCTACAGACAGACAGTTGTTATCAGGTCGTATGAAGTTGGAGCCGATAAAACTGCCACTCTTGAAAGTGTTCTGAATCTTCTTCAGGTAACAAAACCGAAACTTGTTTCTGTTATCAAATTCAACACACAGCGAAAGTTAATTTGTATTCTTACAAGTATTCCTAAGTGATGTAGGAAACAGCACTGAACCATGTATGGATGTCGGGACTTCTCAGCAACGGATTCGGAGCGACGCATGGAATGGTTAGGAACAATCTCATCTGGGTTGTCTCAAGAATGCACGTTCAAGTGGATCATTATCCAATCTGGTAACTGCGATTTCTCCATCATTACACTTGTTCTAAAAATGAACTTGTGAGAAGTTTTTTAGATTGAAGTGGTAATTGTATAGTTCTAATAGTCTGCATCGTCAGTTTCCAAGAAAAAACGAAAATAATTTGTATCCTGTGTATTTTGTTGGTGGCCCATCTTCCTCTGGTTGAGTTATGCCAATTAAGAGCTATGGTATAGATCCATAATGAGCTAGACTGCTTTTAAGTTTTTCATTTTCAATAAAGTTGTTATGACAGAAGTATATAAACGACCGTTGAACGTAAGAAGCTTCAACTTTGACAGAAAAAAAGCGAAAGATGCTGATGCTGATGCTAATGCACAAACGTTAACTATAAGGTGGGCTTTGGTGTAGGGGTGAGATAGTGGACATCGACACATGGGTTGGAGCCTCTGGCAAAAACGGAATGCGGCGAGATTGGCTGATACGGAGCCAAGCAACAGGCCATGTCTTTGCACGTGCGACGAGGTACGATTATTCCGCGTCTCCTCTGGAATTTTCCTCCGTGTTATCGTCTTTTCAAAATTTTAATAATTCAGTTTGAAAAGCTAATTTCGTTAATAATTTAGTTAAGGAAAATTTGTTATCAGGTGTCACATGAAAAAACTCCCCCTGCAAAATATTAAACTTTAAAATTGATTATCCTTTCCATATTACAATGGTTCATGAAAGGCATAGGGAAGGATCAATTAACATTTATTGTTGTTTTGTAAGATGCAATTACACCATATTGAACCAAATTTGTTATTCAAACGCCTGTTAGATTTATGCGTTTGAACCCAAGTACAATTGATATTACGTGAGTATTTTGCTTAATCAATAAAAAAATTAGCAAAAAGAAAATTACTACTCTTTGTCACGACGTGAAACAGCACTTGGGTGATGATGAACCAGACGACGAGGCGCCTCTCAAAGATGCCGGAGGAAGTGAGGGCTGAGATTTCACCATGGTTCATTGAGAAACAAGCAATCAAAGAAGAAGTTCCAGAGAAAATCAGTAAACTTGACGACAAAGCAAGATACATGAACTCTAACCTCAAGGTGAGCATCACTATCAAATTTCAACATCACAAGCTGCAACTAACTGAATAACTAAAATTGTTATTTCTGCCTTCAACTTCTAGCCCAAAAGAAGCGATTTGGACATGAACCACCATGTCAACAACGTCAAATACGTAAGATGGATGTTGGAGGTAATTAACTACATCAACCTTTCAGCAATTTTATTAAACAAGAAGCTCCCAACGTTTGTGTCCATTTTCCTTTTCCAGACAATACCTGACCAATTTTTGGAAGATCATCAATTGTCGAGCATTGTACTAGAATACAGAAGGGAATGTGGGAGTTCAGATGTAGTTCAGTCATTCTGCGAACCTGATGAGTATGGGATCCTTGCAAGAGATTCAAGTGAAGAGAATGAAATGAGCTTACTCAACAGATTTTCGTTGGCTACACAGATAATACAAGGAAATGGACTTCTGGGATCTCTGGATAAGATGCCTCCCAAATATACACATTTACTTCAAACCAAAGGAGAAGCTAAAAGTGAAGAAATTGTTAGAGGAAAGACCGAGTGGAAGAGAAAATTGCCTGCTATGCCATTTCCTTCCAAGTAAAACGAGATACCGTGTTCCATCAAATGTCAAGAACAGTAAGTTGATCCTCGTGAAGCATTTTCATTCACCTATATAATAGGACACCCTCCAGAACAAAGTAAGTACGTAGCCCGCAGATTTATAGACATTCCAAGTACAGATCTGAAAGGAACTGAAATAGTGATCCTGATAATTGTCCCACATCGCATCGGAATATAATGAGGTACTGTCGTACTGAAAAGGAATCCATACCTAAAAAAAAAGGAAAAAATGTTTGGATTGTTTTAATCAAAATGATTGTTGTATAGTCAGTCATGTTAGTGAATGTGGTATATGTTTATAGTTTGTATCGAGATAGATTAATTTAAAGCAGTATAGTGTCTGCTACTTTGTGCAAAACAGTTGTTTTAATAGAAGTAAGACTAAAGACAATTGAAGCTGACAATCCAACTATTGACAAATGAAGATTATCATAACTAACGGCCAGAGGTGTAAGGACATGTCATCCTCCATATTGAAGCTCTGATTTTAAGAACTAACCGAAGACAACCGGCCTAATGTAAAAAGAATAACACACCAACATTAGATATATCTACTTATTTTATTTTGATATATTTTTATAAATTGAACTTATCATATTTTTTATTAACTTGGATTTAAAAACTATTGGAGATAATTTTCTAGTTGTGATAGAGTTTTATCTCTAATTGATGTGTATCTTAACTAGAGGTTTAGTTGATTATGGCCATATAAGCTGAAGGGCATTAATTAAAATTTCTTTGTGTAAGTGTTGCTTGCTTTTCGGGAAAAAGAGCTGGAGGGTATTCTCTTGTGATTTCCTTTTTGTTGTGTGTCGTTGACGTGCTTCACTGCTATGTGTGTCTTTTGCCATGACTGCTTTTTGGGTAGTGTGTGTGATGAGTTTTCCGATGCAGTTGTGATTTTCTTTTGGCAAGAATCAATTGTGCACTTTATCTACTCTTCAACGTCATTTGAGGGTGGATTTTTTGGGCTGTGTTTCATGTGAAATGTGGGCTGAATGGCTGTTGTTTTTGAGTGTGGAAAAACGAAAATTAAAAGGGTGATTTAGCATCTGAGATTATTGGGGCTATCTTAGATGATTTTTGTAGCTGATTTGCTTGATTGGAATCCACTTTGTAGTTGTGTTTTTCTCCAGCCTTTAAACGAAAATGTTCAATGTTTCGTGTTGTTTATGTGAAAAACTCTAGCAGTTGTTGTGGGTGTTGCAGCTCTATTAGTTTAACGTTTCCATGATGAGACGTTTGTTATTTTGTTAAGTTTTTGTGGTTGTTGTGCGTGGGATATCTTAGTGACATTATCGAAGATTCAAAGCCGCGTTCTTAGTAGACAACTTCCCATTCTTTCGTTGATGAAGCGACATATTGAGGGGAGTTTCTTTTTATCTCAAGTGTTGTATTTGTTTATGTTGGTTATTGTTTAATCACTTTAGTTGTTTATTTTGTATCTTTATTATCAAATATTGTTAAGAAAATCCTCTGTTGAGGTTAACACAAATCATTATTGTTATTGGGTGTGAAAATCTTTTGTGAGAAGTGAGGTTGCGAGATAATATCAAAGGTTGAGTGGTGTCGGCTCAATAAAGCTTTGGATAAATTTATTATACTTCGGTGAAAGTATTTGATCTAAGTGAGGGCCCCACAGATGTAGGCAAGGTATGCCGAACTGCGTTACTAAATTTTTAGTGTTATTTGTTATTTCACTTTTGATTGTTTTTGTTTTTGTTTGTACTAGAGGCGACCATTGTAAAATTGGAAAGTTTGTGAAACTACTACCTTCTACGGTTTTCCAATTGGTATCAGAGAATGTCACCGAATCAGAACTTGTACATCATTGCCTCTTTCTTTGTAAACTTC